>VWZI01002832.1:1146428-1249374 GCA_013396835.1 Psilopogon haemacephalus
TTTTTTTAATAAAAGAAAATAAAATGGTCAAGGAAAGAAAACCAAGAACAGTCACTGCACTTGAAAAGAGGTGATCTGCTCATCCTGACCCTCGTTTATGTTATAATATACAACATTTAAACATACACATATTGACCCCTAATTTTTAATATTTGTTATGCTATATCTTTTTGCATTCTTCTGCTTGTATTATTTCGAGTTTTCTCATATAAACAGCCTGAAATGTACAAATTAGCCTTCCTTAAAACCTGTCAAAACCTTTGGATAGACACTGTAGTGTGTTTGCACTGGCATATGAAAAATTGAAGGAGTGCTACTGCTAATTCTCAACATGCCAAACTGTTGTTACTTTTAATAAATACACACTCAAGAACTATATATTTTGTTTCAATCATTTTCTCGGTTAATAAAACAGTACCCTGTAGATTCATTTCTTTAATGATCCAAAACACAACTTCAAGCCACATTATTTGTTATTCATCTACAACTACACTTAATGTCATCCTCGTGGCACAAATGTAACAAGACTGAGTTGGGAGAACATTAGCAATATTTCAACTGACTGGCTCACTAAATCATGAATAACACAGCTAATGCACAAGGTCATTCACTAACAAAATCTATTTGCTGTGCCTCAGAATAAAATGAAAATATTTATTACCAAGGATGCCACTACTAACAGGAGTCACAATAAAGCTTTCAGGTGAGAGTGAATAGGGATGATGATAACTTGCCCCTCATTCCTCACAGTAATTTTTCATAATTTTGCCTTAATGAAAACTTTGAAGGCTGCTTTGCCACCTTTAAAACAATTTGTTTAAAATCAGAAAAAAAAAAAAAAGTAGAAGAATCAAGTAAAGCCTTATAGTTCAAAAATAAAGGTCCGATATTTTAAAAAGAATATAAACTTTGATAATATAATTTTAAAAGTACTATGTTTATCCTGAGATGGGTGCAAAATGAGTAAGAAAAAATGCTTGCCTACAGAGATAACAGTCCTAAATGCATTTACAGTATTTGCATGTGCAGGAGTGTGTGAAAGTATGCACATTTGATGGGAATGAGGAGAAGGATATAACAGGAAAGATCTAAGAGTGTGAAGGATGGCTACTTTGCAGATCCTGGGGCTACTCAAACATTATAATTATTACTATCGCCTATAAATTCTTCAGACTGTCACATGAAGGTACTGTGGAAACATACAACTAAAAACTGTTCCTGTGCAAAAGAGCTTGTATCTATCAAAGAACTAGAGACAGTAAATGGCTAGAGAGAGGAGCCCAGCTAGTAAGGAATTGAGAGGGCAGCACAACAGCGGAATACCAAAGCAGCATCCATCCACACGATATTCTTTCCCATTTTTTTGGTACAGGAAGTGATGTGATCACCTAAGCCTTATAAATCCTTTAAAATCCACAGAACTTTCAATCCTTCCTTCTTTAAAGGAGCAGAAAAGACTTATTGGCAGAGTTTAAACAAGAAAAAAAAGGCAGGAAAGGGCACTCTGATCAGCTCTCCCAGAAATGCTGGAAGCAGAGGCAAAGCTTTCTTTTCCTGTAATTGGTGTGATGGAGAGATCACTCTTCTGCTGCAGGCTTAACCCAGTACTTACTGGCATGAGTTTCTGCTGCCACCACCTTTCCTCTAAAAATGCTGTAGAAATATTTTTTAGGACATCCCTACAAAGTGCAAAAAACTGGATACCTGGACTGTCCCACACCCTCTGGTGCCAGTTCATTCTGAGCGGATTATAAATCAAGCTATAAAGTTCTCATTGGGCAGCATGCCATTCTGTATCTCTGTGGGAGAAGCCTACATTCAGAGAGAAAGTATTGCTGTCATGATGGTTCTTTCTACAGAAATCATAAACATCTACAGAAATATTAGAACTAAAGAAGATAGGTGAATTGACAGAGTGGTGTAATACTGTGTATCAGGAGCTAGCCCTGCTGGTAAAACGGTTTACTGTCCATCAAAATGCCAGCCACACACTCCTTCCTGTGAGTAACCCCCTATCCTTTTCTTCTTCTTTCTCTTTTTTTTTTTTTTCTTTTCAAAAATATATATCATTAGCAAAGAATCTGCTATTTAACCTATTCGAGCTTACCTGGCAAGTTTTGAGTGACATGGTTTAGAAAATAATCACAGGAGCAGTTTCCCCAGCAGATACAAAGCAGTGGTAACCTCTGTCAAGGGTATGAGAACCTCTTTCATTGGCACTGATGCATTCAAAAAGAGGACATCGGCCCACAGCCTTTATGAGACTGTCAGACTTGTATGGATTATGCAATTTAACACATAGAAATCATTACTGCATACAATTTACAATAAATGCAAATGAAATGCCTATCCGCTTTATGCATACATGGGCATAGGTCGCTATTACAACTGCCAGCAATTTCAAGCAATTTCTGCATGCTATTTTCTGCAAAAAAATTAGCACAATAGCTTCCTTATGGGGGGAAAATCTATAGGAGAGTTGAAAGCTCAGAGAAATGTTTTCTGACTTCTCTCTGACTGCTCTGTTTGGCAGGCAGACCTTCTCCTACAATGGCAGGCTGTAAAGTCTACCTTAAGGCTGCACAGGAAGCCTGCCTTGCAGCGCTCTCCCCTCCCTGACAGCGCAGCTGTAGCACAGCCTTGTTTCCAGAGCTTCCCCTTGATGCAAACACAGCGAAAACGGCCTTAAAGAAATATTTGCTGCTGAAAAAGAAAGGTGAGCATTGCAAGGGCAGTGCAGATAATGACTTCCTCAGGAAATAATGTTGTGAAAGAGTGGTTTGCATGTTTCCAAACCCCTTTGCTTTTCTAAACTAGTGGATTTGCGACTGATTTCTAAAGCAAAGGATGCTCTTTTGAAAGTGTTTTTAAATTTATATATAAATATCCATATATATATATATAATCAAGAGCCCTAGGTTTATAAATAACTACAATAATCTATACATACAGGCATAACATTTATGTCTCAAATTAAGATACTTACATATACATACTCCATACACTGCTCTCCATAAATGAAAACAGACTAGTAGCATAAACATAAATTAAGTATGAGGTATACATCTCCACCAATCAAGATTAATGTATATTATTATCCCTTGACCCTTTCTTAATGTTCCATTTTACGATGTTTCTAAAATATTTATACCATACAGGGTGTTAAATTATAGCAATTAAGACCATAGTATGGTTTTATTAATATTTCATCAAGAACGTTTCATAATTTGAATTTCCCTGATGCCCTTCTCTTGCTTTGCTGTACTCTGTGAGGATGGAAGGCAGTTAAGTCTTGTTCTTCTGTGCCTTGGCAGAACTTTACCAGTATTTTGCTTCATTTAGCCCAACTCAGTATTTTGTAGCCACTCGTCTTTTACCTGCTGGTTGGCTCCAGTTTCAAGTTCTTTATGCCCAATTCTGAGTCTCCAGCACAAAAAAGACATCAGCAAACTGAAGAGAGATCAGTGGAGACCCACCAAAGGTACTGGAGTTTGAATTCAAGCAGGTGATTTTTGTTCAGCCTGGGAAAGTCTAAATGGTGATATAACTGCTGCTAACTACTACTTGGGTAGGATTAGAGAAGAGGTGGAGCTAGACTTCTGCACAGACTCATACCAAAAGGACTCAAGACAAATTGCTACAATGGAAATTCTGGTTAGACAGAGGGGAAAAAAAAATCTTATTGAGTAAGTGATAGCTGAATGTTGTGACAGGCTGCCCTAAGAGGCTGTACAATATTCATTGATTGAGATTTCCACAATTTAAGTGAAGCAGGTCCTAAAATATTCACATTTCAGATTTGGCACTGCTTGTTAGACCTATGGATTTCTGACAATTTTTTATTATCTCTCTCTCTCTATATATATATATATGTATATATTAAAAAGCTTATATATCTTTAAAGAGAGCATTTCTTCACAACAGAGTGTACAATTTCATCCCGACATTACTGAAATAGTGACAAACCCTTCCTTGATATAGGTACTGCATTTTTTTATGATTAAATTCTTCTGTCCTCAGGAGTGCCATCATCTCTTAGAACTGGGCTAAAAATCAAGATGAATAAAGGGGATGTCTCTGCTAATCACAGTCTTAGACATCCAGACAATAATAAAAAGGGTAAAATTCTAGAGTGGTGTTTTCCCAGAATTCTCAGACTGTGAGGCTTTCTCCTTTAAAAAAAAAAAAAAAAAAAAGAAATTTTTTCTTAATCTGTGCATTTGAATTATTTTATATGGTCTAGTATACAACACAATAATGAGTAATACTTACATGGAGTGATTGACTTAACCTAGCGAGGGAAAACAAGAGGGAAAATTATAACTATAAAATATTACATTAATTTTAAAATACCAAGGATACCTTTTATTAGGTATAGACTCCAGGATCTGTTTTTTTGTTCATTTTGTTTGGGTTTTGGGATTGGATTTTTGGACTTCATTAAATTGTTTGAGGTTTTTTTTTAGTGCTTCAGTTATTAAATACTTCAATACATTTTTTTTTTTTGTGCACCACTCAGCAGTCTGTTTTCAAAATAATGGACTGTTACAGTTTTTGTATTTTTATGGGGGGGAAAAAAAACAAAACCAAAACCAAACTAAACCAGAAATTTTTGTATTATAAGGATCGATTTTGATTAATTTCTGATAGGATCTATAAAAACCTCTCTCCTCCCATGAAGTTTGCTGAACATACAAAGTTGACAAATTATTAGGAGGAAGAAGTGCCTCCAGGGTTATCCTGAAAGGATTTGGCTGTTGTGGGAATTCATATAAATGGAGGCACCAGCAAAAGAGCACAGCTTTCTATATTACCTTGTCACATAGCAGGAAGAGTTGATGCTCCTTCAGGTAACATTGTGCCACATATAAAAAATGAACAATTTCAAGCAATTAGTTTCACCTAAGGTTGAATGAGAATCTGAATGTTCTGCTGTCATGTAAGTGAAGCTATGAAGGAGAAAGGAGGCTTGTTTTTCACGTGTAGGATGGGTGAGGAGATGAATGCAAGATAATTAACAGGTTGCTGCATCTCTCATTTTTTTGATAGCTAACTTAATTAGATTTTCTGTCATTCTGTATCTGGACAATTCCTTGGGTCAAGTTAGGAAGGCAGTTCCTACAAAAATCCATCTATAAGGGACAAAAGCACTGAAATCTTGTAAAACAGTAATATATGTAGGATGTAATTATATGTAAAGTGTATGTGCTTTGTGTGTATGATGTATGGTGCTGGTGTATGATTTGCATATATTTGAATATTCATTAGATCTTCAATATCTTTTGAAACAAAATGCAATAAAGGAAGGAATAGAAACAGAGATAACAGGGAGAAGATGCATCGCTTTCATTTTCCTAATTTCACACTGTATAATGATCTACCCATCTATTTTCTTATTTAAAAATATAAACAAGATGTTTGATATTATAAATAACATTAAATAATCAACATTAATAATGCATTATAACCTTGCATTCAATTACAATCTTTAAATTAAATCCAAAGATATTAATACTTAAATAATAATTAATACAAAATTAGCTTTTAAATATAGCACTGCATTACTCTGTGGAAATTATATTAGTAGTTAGAATGCTTTAAGGACATCAGCCTGTCTAAATCAAACTGCAGGCACTGCTGGCAATTCATTAGAAGGAATCACAATATACCACTTATTTGGTAATTACACCATATAAATACAATTCTATTACCATATTGATCTTAGTACTGCATCTACCTCGTTCTTTTTAAAAAATGGCATATTTTTACTGCCATATCATTACTTGTGCAATTTTGCAATGCTCTTAAAATACATTACACCCCATTAAAAATTTTGTATTTCAGCAGCAGAAGCGTTAGAGTTAAAGGAAAACAGCAGTTTTATGAAGCCTAATACAGCTGAAGAGAAAAGCACTCAGAGTATCTAAATACATTTTCTATGCATAGCTTGAACTCCAGTTGTTCAAAGTGAAGTGTTGCCTTTGGTGTAGAACATGAAGTACTTGGGATAGAAGAGCAGAGCAGCATCAAAGGAGGACCAACCATCTGATGCCACAAAATGCATGTATTGATTTCATATTTTGAAAGGCTTCCTTTACCTTTACCTTGAATACTTAGCTGATCCAGTGAAAGTCTGAATGGACCCCAATGAGTTTAAATCCTATTTTAACTAAAAATGTAAGATTTGAAAAAGACATGCAAGTTATTCTATTATTATGCTGGTTATCAATACCCTGGGGAGTAATTCAGAGACAGATATATGACACGTGGGGCTTTGGGGCCAGGAAGATTACAAACCCAACAAATATTAATTGTATTTACAATCCTCAGAACACTATGAGAAAGAAGCTACTTAGAAATATCTTTTATAGAGTAGGCAGAAGATGTTTTTTAACATTGCTTACATTAAAATGCTTAACCTAATTTTTCAACTGGTTAATAGTATATAGCATGTTTGCAGCCCTAGACAAACCACAAAGGAATTATATTGACTGCTGGATATACCTTTGACTTTTGGATATACCTGAAGAACTCAACCCAAAATGCATTGTTTAACTTTAAAAAAATATATATTTTTTTACTATGATTACCATTTATTTTGATTTTTTTCTAGAACTAATTACTGAAAAGGCCAGAACAGAGTTTAAAGCACAATTTAAACTAAGTACCTGAACAGAAATAATGCAAGGAGATGTAGGAAAGGAAACAACTTGTTCTTAAGACATTGTCCAAAATTAAAAAAAATAGAATTAATTTTGTTTAGTGTGGTTTTAAAAAAAAACCCAAAACAAACACTCCACAGTACTCTCCCTAAGAAAGTTCTCCACCCAACTCTTTCTGAATATCTTAAACATGTTTAATTATAATAAAGAAAATAAAAGTTGATTTGGTGATTTAACTGAATCCACTTGGAGTTGTCTTATCTGGAATTGAGAGACTGAAAGAATTATCTTCCTTTACATGAGCTAAAGTTGCACCAGTATAGGAGGGAACATTGCACTTTTTTTTTTTTTTTTTTTTTTTTTTTNCCAAACGTCTGAAAATACCTTTCCTAATTAATACAGTTCTAGCCACTGTACATGCAATAAGCATCTGACCTACAGACCGGCATGTTCCCTGGCAAAGTCCACAGCACATATCTGGGGGAACCTCAGATGTTGCAGCTGGTTCTCTTTTCTCTGAAATTACTACTGTAGAGCAGAATATGTGTATGTGTCTGAGCTGCCAAGGTGAAACACTGCATCTTGGCATGCTTCATCCTCCCTGAGCCTGGTAGTGACAGGGGATGGCTGAACATGCCCCAGTCTGTTGATCTGCCATGGCAATGCTAGCCCTTGGCAGAATAAATGAATAGGAGCCATATATAACATTTGACTTCTTGCAGCTAAAGCTATCAGAGCATGTCTATCTAGAGTCCCATAGCTGAAGCCATCCCCATGCATCCTTGCATCTACATACAGCCCAATTAATCTCACTTTATTAAGAATTCAGCTCAGAAAAAAAGGGGATATTTTCCCTACTGAGCTTGCATATTTTCCTGTTTTGCAGTTTTGTTGGAGCACTTTTTAGATAGGCATAGTCTTGGTTACCTGCCTGAAGAGAGCAAAATATCTGCATAATTTGTAGTTATAATCATGATATATAAATATATAATTATGAATTAGTATTAAATTCTTTTACATGTTTGTAATTTCTCTCAAAACAGCTTGGTGCTATGGCTTTGTTAGACCTAATTTGAAGGAAAGTTGTCTGTTCATAATTGTTAGATTGTGATTTAGAATTTGATGCAGGGCTGGATCTTGGTGTGAAGTGATAACTGTTTTAGGCCCCACTGATTTCACTGTTGTGCTCCATATGGGCGCTGTCAAGAGACCCTGTTGATTTTATAGAGTTACATCTTCATAGGCATTCAGATCAGTACACTGAAAACACAACTGCCATGCATCATTTTCAGTCAGACATGAACATCACACCAAGCTGGGAAGGCTGCATGATGTAGACACATCCCCTTTATATACAACACCTGTGGCAGGAAAAGTCTTCCCCTTCCATATAAGATAGGAAAGTTGTGAAACAATGAGACAAAAGTGATTTGCTTTGAGTCCCCCAGCAGCCTACTGGCAGAAATAAAAGTGCCTTGCTGTCTTAAAGCCAAAGTCAATGATATTACATTTCATCCCATAGTTCAGCAGTGAAAAAAATATTGTATTTGTATCAATATTGATGGTTTAACATGTTCACATAAGCCTGGTATTTGTAAGCAAACACTACCATGGGGTTGCTCAAGATAAACAGAATTAAGTCAAAGCAAAATACAATTCTAAAGTTAAAGAAATCAGCTGAACTAAATACTCCATTTATTTTTATTTTTAACCCTCAGCTAGCTGCCTTTTTCTGAAGAAAGGTAAAGAAAAGTCTTCTAGGAAAGGGAGAAGCCTCCTTGGAGAAAACAGCAGTAATCAATGCACAACAATAAAGTCACAGATTAACTGAAGGGTTCTTTATCATAAATGGATCTCACAATTCATTGTACTTGGTACTTTGGGGCCATTTAAAAATTATTTGATAAAGCAATGCTATTAGGCCAATAACCACCTTACTGGATTTCAGAGAGGTCAGAGACTTCCTTGTTTATTTAGCTGAAGTAGTCTTTTAGCTCTCTGATCTTCTCAGTCTATCATTATTAGTCTTTCTTGGGTTCTGCCTTTCAAATACCTTGTCTCCAGCTCACTTTGCATTTCCTATTCAACAATTTAACCCTACAGACAGTTTATAAAACAAGATAAAAATCCATAAATTAGGTGTCCGTGGGTGCTCATGCCCCGTGTCTTTGTCAAGGATAATCACAATCAAGCACTTGTTTCTCAAGACAGCCTGTCAGTGAGCACAATTACAGGTTCTCAACTTGCTTTACCATAGCACAAGGAAGAAGTAAGACTTTTGTAGAGGGCAAATAGCTTCATACTCATTCCTCATCTGTCTCTTTTCTGTCTCTATTTTTCTTTACAGATTGTCATTAATACTCCTTTGAAAAAGCAAAACTTTATTAAATATGCAACTTTTACATTCACTGGGGTGCAGCGCAGACATAACTAAGCCCAGGGTAACTTGGGGAGTTTGGCAGCTCTGTCATATCTCTACCACAGTCTGAAAGTTAATGTAAGGCACTGGTCTAAGATGCTACAGCTAAACTGCTAGCAGCATCCCTCATGGTTTAAACCCTTTGAAACATTCTCATCCTCAGGATCTTTTATTTCTAGATCTAAAGGGAAAATCCTGCCACCTTTTGGTAGAGTAGAAACTTTGCCATGGACACCAAATTCCAAACTGTGGTTTGTTCAGTTTTGGTGGTTTGGGTTTTCAGTTTGGTGGGTTTTGTGTTTTTGGTTGTTTTTGGGGTTTTTTGTTGGTTTTTTTTTTACATTTGAGGAAAACATTCTAAGGACTGAGTACATGACTTACAGCTATGCCTTCTCACCCTTGGACAGTAGGAGCAGTGTACTCTGAGAGATGTTTCCTGCAAGTAGTGATAGTTTTAGGGTGAACACTGTGGATATTTGTCACCTGAAACAGGCCATGTTACAACAAATTGCTCTTCAGCAAGGAAAGATGAAAATGCTGTAATAAAAATCTATATAGCACATGTCATTATGATGGAGCTGAGTGGTGGAAGAGAAATTTCTTAGATTTCTGAGAGTAAATTGATATATATTTAAAAGATTCATCCTTAGCACATTGCCAAAAGGGGGAAACAGGATTATGACGCATTGGTTTTGTGTATTTTCCTTTAAAATTCCATGACATATTAGGATGCTCTGCCATTTTCTGAGCACTTTCTGATGCCTCCTCCAGGATGCCTCTGGCTTGGAGCTCTATCTGGGGAGTCCCTACATCACCTCATATCTTTGCTCCTGTTCCTGACATGTCTCCCTCATCATCCTCGCCCTAATACGCTCCCTAAGGGATCATCACAGGACAGGCTTGAAGTCTCCTGTCAGAGTCACTACGCCAAGAGTCTCTAGATATATCTGCATATTTAAGATCCCTTTATTTGTCTCTCTGCATGCTGTAAAGAATTCATGTCGCAGTGAAGTCTCCCACCTTCAGCTCCTATTTCTCTCTTAAAGAAAGCAGATTTGTTACCTCAAATATGAGCAAGCACCTCGATGGCCAGGCAGTGCAGTGACACAGGGACGAATTCCAGCGCTCTCCTGGCTGTCACAATTTCTGCTTTTCTAGCAAATATTGCCAGTTGCACAATGTTATTCCACCTCCAGGCATAGTACAAGCCATTAATTAGTTCCCTTAGATTTCAACAATTCAGGCAGTTTTTCACCCTTGTACTAATCCACTCATTGAAATGTCTGAACTTGAATTGGTGGATGCTACAGGAGATCATGTCAAAAGTCTTTTTTAGGTCAAAGCAGATAACAACTACTGCTCTCTGTTTATCCACAGAGCTTGTCATATCATTGTAGAAGGCAGTAAGGTTGGTCAGGCATGATTAGCCCTTGATTAATCCATGCTGGCTAGTCCCAGTCATCATCTTGTCCTTCAAGTGCCCAGTAATGACTTCCAAGAGAACACACTCCATAATTTTCTCAGGGATCGAAGTGAAGCTGGCCAGCTTACAGTTTTCTGGAGTACTCCTTTTCGCTCTTTCTGAAGATGGGTACAACACTGGCTTTTCTTCAGATTTAATCCTCAATCTTCACTACTTTCAAAGAAGACAGAGTGGCCTTTCTGTGATATCAGCTACCTTTCCTACATACAGCATCCCTGCATTCATCCATATGTTGATACAAGTACAGAAACATGAATTAACTCATTCTAATATAGATTTCCATATTCCTTCCAGATTCAAAATAAACATGTTTAGACGTCATTCAGAGAACCCTGTGCCTAGGGAGAACCATCAGGGCTGTAGGGGTAGGTTTCTTGAGTAATTCATCTATGTTGTACAAGGGTACTAGCCTAGGATAGTCTCCTTTTGCCTTGAGAACACCCTGCTTATAAACATATTCCTTAATTCTGACTGCAGTCCTCCTTTGGTTGAATGTTCTGGCTCATAAATTGTGATAGTCCATACCTTGGCACCATATGGTGCCATTTACCATTTCTGAAAGGTATTTGTTTCTAAATCATACCAGCTGCACAGCTATAAATTAGATGTGAGGAAGGAGAAAATCAAATCAGTGAAACACAATGCTATCATGATTGGTGGTGTCTAAATT
This sequence comes from Psilopogon haemacephalus, assembly GCA_013396835.1. NCBI lineage: Eukaryota > Metazoa > Chordata > Aves > Piciformes > Megalaimidae > Psilopogon > Psilopogon haemacephalus. The sequence goes on from VWZI01002832.1 coordinate 1,157,663, forward strand.
TTGGAAAATCTGTTTCATCCTGGTGAGGCTGAGTCCACCCAGGATTGCACTCTAAGTTTCGCTTTTCCATCTTGCCTTTCTGAAAAGCTTTAATTAATTTTTTGTAGTTCACTGTATTTTGGAGAAGCTGAAGTTTATTCAGACTAAATTAAAGATACTCCTTGAGAGGTTTTTAAAGTGCAGCATTCTGTAAATTAATCGAGGCACATGACCCAAAAAAATGTACAGGCAACAATGTCAGAGGCCTCCGAGTTCTCATGGTCTTGCAGCACTAACTCACAGCATTTCAGAGTCTTCAAACATGTTTCCAGTCCACCTAAAAAAATCTTCCAAGCTTCAAAAACCAAAGCTCCAGCGTTTTTGATCTCAGCTCTTTCAGTCTTTCCTTAATCTTAAAAGGTTTAGACTTGGTAACTCCTTCTGTGCTGATAGACCTTATTAATAGAACATGCAGGATCATTTCTGTCTATTTATTTATTGCAACTACTGTTGTTTGTTTGTTTTTTTTTCATCTGAGGACATCAAGTAACTGCAAAGGTGTTACTCCTTTGATCTTTACTCAAAGTCTGCCAAGAAGCCATTAAAACACTACACAGAAATTAACGTATCATTAAAGTTACCAGCATATGACCCTTGATGTTCTGGTGGTTCCCATAGTCTTTTCCTTAGGCAGTTAGCACTAAACACTGGAAACTTTTGTACAAGAAGCTGCTTTAAAAGGACAGATAAATGACCTGTGAGACAAGGTAACGTTTGGGAATTTGTGTATCTCCAGAATGCAAACCATTGGTGGTTCTAGAGAAAGCTATCTGGAACCCTTCTAACACACCAAGCAGGGCTGCCAATCTGCTTTGCTTTATTTTACTTTGCAAACAACAGTCTCCTTCAGATTTTACCTTCTCCCCACAGTCCCCCTGACAGCTGAATCTGTGCCTGAATGGACAAGCCAGACAGGGAAGAAGCAAAAGGTCCTATCTCAAGCAGTATATGAAGGTAAGATGAGGTAAGTTTGAGAAAAGAGAGCCTTTGGTCAGGAAGTCCATAGAGATTTCAACACAGCATTACTGTGCAATTCAGATGAGAAACATTAAGTTAAGTTCAAGAAAACCAAACAAAACCAAAACGAAACTAAAGGTGAGACCTATTAGATTGTGGAATAATCTCCTGCTGGGAGGAGTGGAGTGGTTTGGGTTATATCATTCAAATGCTTCATTTAGAAGTATATTTACACTATCAACAGCAAACATTTCCATTAGAAAACTGTAACTGCTGCTTTATATGCATGTCAAGTAGTCTACATTTAGAAAAGCTAAAGATAATATTAGCTTTATTACATATCCTACGTTTCCTATTATTACTTTGCTTACCTGTGGGAACAGTTTTATTGGTGGGTCTTTTGCACAGATGGCAAAGAGAAGAATTGGGAAATGCATAGTGCTTATGATGCTACAGAGATTTGAAGGCTTTTTCTACCTCCAGAGAGTAAAGATCAGAATGAAATTGTCTCGAGCAATTTGAATGTTTTCTTTTTCCTGAATGCAAGAACACCTGAAGTGATGAACTGTAATTCAATGCAAAACATGCAGCAACACACTGCAAAGTGTGTATTTCTCAAGAGACAATTCACCTCTTATGGCAGATATGTAACTGCCACTAACGACATCAGAAATTACACATTTGCAATAGGAAACTGACTGCTGTGTCGTGCTCTGATCTGGCCATTTTGCTACACTTCAAACACTTCACATTCTTTATTAACAACAAGGATATCCCATACACACATTTATTATTTAAAAAAAAACAAAACCAAAACCAATGCCACAACACCAAAAACAGACCAAACAAAAAAAAAACCCAAACAACTTAAAAAAACAAAAAAAACCCCTAACCGACCCAAAATACATCTGCAAACAGAGCTATTTATCCTTGTTGCATAGTAATATCCCCACTTTAGCAGACTAGTTTCTAAGAGGAAAAAGTCCATATGCATATACAAAAATATACTTCATATATAATTGGGCTAAAAATCAGCAGTTGTTTAAGAGCACATATCTGTTTGAACAGGGAATGTAGTATTAGTAATGCAACCCCTGAGCAACTGAGAGGCTTTTGGTCAACCATAAGTCTGCTATAGGCAAGCATCTCCATGTAGCTCAGATTACTCTGCAAACCTGTTTCTCCATGGCTGCTCAAGCGCCCCAGCAGGACTTTGTTGGTAGCTGGTAGTCCAGATGACTCCTCATAGCAAATTTGGCAGGAGGCAGAGGTATGTGAGGTATCTTTTAACAGGCTATATTGGGTAGCAGAACCATTTAACCTGGCACCTTGCCTGTGCTAATTAGCCCTGCAGAGAAGATGGGTAAATCAGTTCAAAATACCATAACATAAGCAACCTGCTTGTTGTACCTGAGCCAGCTCACTAAATGTTATCTCCAGTATCTGTTCAGGGTGCTGCAACTGTGGAATATTACTTAGTGGTGTATCCCAAGTAATCAGCACAAAGACTAAGGCAAAATGCAACAAGCTAATGGAAACACAGAATGAAGTAGAAACCTGATTTTCTATTGTGTTTAGTCTCTCAAAAAATACAATTATCTTTTGAACAGAAAATGAGGATGAACCTCTTGACTGGACAAACTTATTTTCAAGTCTTAGATTAATACTGAAGGCAAAGTAGTATAAGAAGCTCTATGTATACATTTCATAGGCATGTAAATTATTTACTCCAGAAAAATCACTACAGCTATCAAAACAATATCCACGGGCCATATTTTCAGGTACATGATGCTGGTCTTAGCACCATTGCTACTTTTCTTGGCTTTCAACACAGCACTTTCCGAATTTACACAGAAAGCTGCCCAAAAAAATGTTAAGACTGAGCCTAACTCATCATAACCTGGATAACATTTTAAATTTGAGCATTTTCTTCTGACTGTTTTGTACCTTTCTTAGAGAAAACATATTGCCATCCCAATATATTTCTATTGCATTAAGATCCAACTATCTATTGTGTTAAGTGATCTTTGAGGTCCCTTCCAATCTAAACCATTCTATGGTTCTACAAATAATGAAAAATTAAAAAAAAAAAAAAAAAAAAAAAAAAAGAAAAACACCCCTAACTAGAAAAGCTGCATTATGGATTCATGATAAATTGCACTTTATCATCTGTGTAAATACAAATGCAGATCTAGAAAGAAACCCTCTGACTTATCCTGGATAGCTATCTGAAAACAAGGCAAGCAGAGGTATCTGCTTCTCTGTAACGGCTACACGAGAATAAAATATAAAGTGCCTAACTCAGGCTTACAAGCCTAACTTTTGATGTTTAGATTACGGCAGATAAATGCTGTGAAAGAAAAAAGTGACTTAGAAGGATGGAGCAGAGTACAATCAAATATACGCATCATTATTTTTTATTATTATAAAAGAAGAATTGTAAACACCATCTATATTCATCTGTCCCCAACCTGCCCACTGGTAAGTGATTTATGTTGATAGATATTATGAGACAAGATTTGTAAAAGGAGAAACAGTTGCTTCTTCCAGTTAGAACCATGGGTCCACGGGAAAGCATTTTCATCATTAGAGTCCTTCCTTCTTTCACATCCTTAAAGATCAGAACTATAATAATATTGCCACACAAAGATGATGTATGATGGCAAAGACAGGATTAAAAGACATTTGAAAAAAAAAAAATTACTGGCTATTATGTCAGTTTTAGGAGCCCCAAGTCACAGTTTAGCTAAGGAAAAGAGCTTTCCTTTTTGTATAACATAGAAAATTATAAAATCAGAGTCATTAAATAATGTACTTATACAAATAACAGGTCAGGATAAACACTCATTATGCAACCCCGTAGGAATGATTTGCATTCCCACACATGCACACAGTAAATTAGAGACTGGGGTGCTAACAAACACAAACTCCTAAGAGGAATCATTGTATTTGCTGGTCCTCATCAAGTAATTCAATCAGTGCAGAGTTCAAACTGAGCCAAATCTTAACACAAAAATATATTGTAAGTCCATTACAGGAACAGCTCAAGTGAAGGTTGACCTTCTGGGAGTTGCACTTCTAGTCATCATGGCAATCTCAGCTGGCATCAGAGTTAACCAGACAAATCATAACATCCACTCCAAACAGTCATGCACCACTTCCCTATCTCTGCAATCAATTGAGCAATCCCTTCTGTACTCTTCCTATGGGATACGTAAAAAAAAAAAAAGGCATTTCTGCATGCCCTTGTAACAACCTGCATTTGTTGGAACTGTAGAGTCCAATAAGCTTCAGTGCAGATGAAAAAGCCAATAAAAGTACTGATTAAAGTGAAAGAAATGGCTTTGCCAGTAAAGCACATCGGAGAACCAAGACTTCAGTTCTTGTGCATTGATTGCCACATGTCTGATAGGATCGTGCTTCATCATCAGCTTGTTTATTGTAAAACCATTGAGAAAGGATAAGAGAAAACAGTTGGGACATTGGTGAGAAATCCAATAAGAAAAACATGAGCACAAACCCCAAAATAGTCACATTCAGAACAAATTCTCTGAACTTTCCATCTAAATGGAAGATACAGGGTTGTGGGCTTTTTTGGCTCCCAGTGGAAAATGAAGAAAAGATAGAGGGTAAATTCATCTGAGAACAGAAAGATGTTTGCGGAAAATAAAGAAGGCAACAAAAAGTTTCTTCATTGCCTGGACAAGGAGCAACCTGGAAGAGCAGTAAGCAGTGCTGTATGGAATTGTTTCCAGGCATCACAAGCAGAGGTGATGGCTGTGCCCTGTTGGTTGCTGGTGGCCCATGGGACCAATACCTGGCCGCTATCCACCACTTTTTTCACTGAGTGATGGTAAGAAGTAGCATTTTTGGCACTCTTCAATGGAGTACACGTTTTTGTGTTTCAACCCTTGACCTCATATGCTAGGGATGACATACCCTACAGAATACAAATGCAGGTAGTTGTGGAAAAAGTTATTACATGAGGTTTGGGAGGAGAGGTTTTCCCCTCCTTGTGTCAAGTTAAAAGAGGTTCCAGGTGAGAGGAAACCAGCTGCAGCTGCTAGGATAAAAAGGCAGCTATTTGATCCTAATTTGATATTTTATTTCCAGCAGCCTGAAAAGCTTTCAGTTAACTGAAGGCCAAGTGATATCCAGTAAAAGAAAATAATTTAAAAAATAACCCACCACCAAACCTCTACAAAGAGAAGGATGCTTTTTAGTCCATCTGTAGTGAAATGCTGTGAACCATACAATTCCAATTTCAACCTCCCACTTAAGTATTCATGTGGACATCCTTTGCACTGCAGTGGGAGTAAAGGTGCTGTCAAAGTCACAGTAACATAGCTCTTTCTCATGGCAATACACTTCCAAGGTACAGGTTTACAGATCTACTTACAGGTGCTTAGGATCGATTGGAAAAATGTGTGTAGCATCAGGGCTCAGCTGACCTCACAGATTAAACATAATCTGTCATTTCAACAGGAACTTGTAAACCTGTCTCAGGGATGTTCTCCTCCCTATAAATTTTTGGAGTTAGCTAACCAGTGAACAGTAGTAGCTTCTGGCTGTTTTTAAGTGGCTCTAGAAAACATTTGGTCACCAGAGGACTCAGTCACTCTGAAATTATGTCTCAGAACCAGAAGTAACAAGCAGCAACAGCCAGCAATGTGAAAGAAGAATGAAAAAAGTAAAATAAGGAAACCTGAACAGGGTAAGTAGCTTGCTTTTTTAATTTTTTTTTTTTTTTAATTTCAAGTCATAAATCAAATATGTTTTTAAACATATTTGTGATCTAATAGACTGAGAATGGGAAAATGGGGAGAATCAGAAAGAAAGGTTCAGACAAAAGAACTTGGAGTGAGATATTCTACAGCTTATAACATAATTTCTCACAAGCCAGTACAACGTAGAAACGTTTACAAAGTCTTCTGAATTTAAAAATACTTCAAATATTTCTGTTACTTAAAACCAGTTAGTGTTCCAGTATGGAAAGTGTCACACTACATCTATAATAGTCCTCCTGGAAAACATTTTTTTTTTTTTGGGTATATGAAGAAGGTATATGGGACTGGTGAGAAGGAATTCATCCAAGTTAGAAGGGTAAAACATGTTTCATCAACTTCACTGCCTTCTATAACAAAAAACACAGTTTTGTGGATATGCAAAAATATTTGCTGGAAGGATTGCACTTAAAATGGAGAAAAGAGAACACACTTATAAATAACAGGTATCTTCAAACTGTTGAACATATCTTCAGCATCCATGAGACCATAGAAAGAAGCCCTGCTTCATGACACTCATACACCAAAAAGACTCACATAAAAACCCCAAATATAAGCCATTAGTATAACACTACTGCACAAAAGTACATTGCATTCTGGAACACAAAATCCTACTACTATTTTTCCTTTCATAAGCACTCCTAATATGTCAAGTTAAGCAATGCAAAGCAAGATTCCAGGGCTGCCAAAAAGCCTTTGACAAGGTAAGATTCAAGATGCTTTATAACATAACTGTTAATGGCCCCAAAGTGCAGTAGCTCCAGTTGTTCCTTTCACCGTAAGTGGAAGAGCTGGCTAAGACTTCTTTTCCTTCAAGTGAAAATCCCCTATCTTTCTCTTTGCTCTCACTATAGGATCGCTAAATTGTGGATAACTAGATGGTGTTGCTGCCAATTGCAAATTTTGCTCCTTAATATCTGTGTGATAATAACAGAATGCCAACTACAACCAATGACAAAATTGAACTTATGGACCACGAGCAAATCTAGGAAGGGCAAAACTGGGTGCTACCTCATCACTCCCCAAAATGCAATTCTGGATTGCATGAAAGATAATTTTTTAAAATATTTATAGCCCTTGAGGATCATCACTTCATCCTAGACAAGGATTAGTCATATACTCAAGCAATATGAGTTAGCCACCTCTAGGCTTCGATATGTTGATTTATTACATCTGAAACAGAATGAGAAGATACTATACCACTCTTTGAGAATTAGAAAGGCATTCAACCACAGATCAGCTCGTAGAATATTTTAAACAGAAAGTTATTATGGGGCAGAAAGCATTAACGGAGGTAACAGGATGGAATCACCAACAAATGCTGAGTCCTTGGCACTGTGAGGGTGAAGCACAGCATCCACTGGTGCCATTTAAGCCGCAAGGTAAACTGAGTTTGCCTTTGCTTTCTATGGAACAAAAGTGCGCCTCAGCCCTGACTGAAACACAAATATTTATTTTATTTATGCAGCGTAGATGCTACTCATTCTTTTCCAGATATACCTGTGATGATTACACCAATTAAACAAACCCAATGTTTTTCTCTGTTTGCCAAAAATCCTCACAATTATTGGAGCACATGCTGACCTTGCAAAGAGTGAAAAACATGAAGAGTGGCTTTGATGAAGTAACAAGTTCTACACCGTGATAGAAAAGAAGTAACTAGAAGGCAAAAAAACCCCCAAACAACCCGACCCTCAAACAATTACCATGAGAATACACTCTTTCTGGCTATCAGGAAAACAAAATTTAAAAGACAAAATAACTCTGTCTTCCTGTCACTTTTAATGAAATTTCATTTACTTTTCCTATTTAGCAGCTATCAGTCTTCACATATCAAATTTCATTTTGCACAGTTATTATTTGTTTTAGTTGTAACCTCATGAATTGTGAAGTCGTAAGGGACCACTATGATCATCTAATCTCACCTCGTAAAGGAATGGGTTTTTGTTTTCTTAAATTCAAGCTGAGAGTGTGTGCGTAATGCACAGGTGTGCAAGTTGTCATGAATATATGCATAATTTTTAAATGGAGTGTCTAAAATTCTAACAACCCAATTTCTGATGTAAACCCATGTCTGCTAAATCCTATGGATCATGGATTAGAACTTTAAGGTTGACACTACCTAAAAATCAGGAAGGCATTTTCATGTCTTTTGTTATTTGATTGCCAAACTGCAAAGGTTGTTACGTTTGCCTTTCAGCATACGGCCAACATATTTCAGTGTGCAAAAAAACCCCAACATTTTAAAATTAAAATTCATTGTTACCTTTTACTTGCCACACCTGAATAACTGTTAAAAAGCAACTAATTACCTGCATACCAGAAAGCACATTTAATTAGCTGCTCATAAACAGAATATGTTTGGAAAGCCCTCCGGGGGGATAGGTGCAGAAATTCTATTAACCAAAGTTCTGTGTGAATTTGAGCACTTCTTTGAAAATATGCTCTGGAGACCACTTTTATGCATATTAGTTTTTCTCCTCAAACTACCTTCCCTTTTTCCACATGCCCATGAATGAAAAGATCTGTCCACCTACATGGGCACAGGATTTTTATGAATGGAGGAACAGTGAGGTTTTTGCCTTTTTTAATTTTTGGGGGGGGGGGGGTTTTCTGCCATTTTGCTTACCATGAGGTAAATGCAGATGTTGAGCATTTTTCTTTATAGGCTCAGGGGAAAGCTACAGAAATTACATCATCAGGATGGGATGGGAAATGGAAAATTCATATGCAAAGGATCAGCTCCGTTCAGAGAGCGACTTGAGTTCACAGTTGCTGCATTTCTGGGTTTGCCAGGCAGCTGTGTCCAAGGAAGTAATTCAAAACCTTCTGCCCTGTTCTGCTGCAACTTTAAGACAGTAACACAACACTGAAAAAACACCCCCACCCCCTTCTTGCTCTGACAATATTATGATCACTGAGAGAAACACACAGACTCACATATACACCTACCCCATCTCTCTCATGCATTCACTCAACCCAATTTTCTCCTCTCCAGCCCAAAACAAAGCTGCAGCCAACTTACTGAAGCAAACAAATGTGTGGTCGCCTTCTCTTTTAAATGGAAGAAGTTATCTGGATTTCCTCTTGATGAAGGAACGTCAATCCCTGTCTACCTTATTCCTTCACTGCAGAAATTGTCACCCTCAAAATTAATGGTCCCCTTCAGAGAAGAGTGCCTATCTCAAAGCATTTATCTGACAGAGCTGGCAACATTTTTTTCCTCAAAGAACCATCCCCCATCAGGAGATACTGTTTCATTGGAATGGAAAGGTTCAAGGGAACATGCTGATTTTTATAGTATTTGAGAGAAAAAAAAAATTAATGCTTCAAATAAAACACAGCATTGGGCTTCCTTACTTGATTTTGTCCATAATGGCTGAATCTTCTTCTATTTCTATTTGTACTTGTTTCAAAACTTAATTTCTAAATAATGCAATATTGTTTCCTATAATTCAATATTATATTCTAATAGGCTGAGATTGTCAGGATGAACTGTTCTGACACTCTTGAAATGAAATTTTAGTAATGGTGGTGAAGACATTTAGAGATACATTTGTTTAAAATTTTTTTCTTTAAATTGCAATTTTTCAGGTCAGTGCAAATTGAAAGGAAGTTAGAATATTGATATTTACCTGAAGAAGAAATGTTGGCTTTTGACCAAATCTTTAATAACTGCACAGTTTAATATACAGTGAGGGTTTTTTTTTCCTCGATAGTTCAATGTCTTCTGGAATTCACACAATACACAAAAAACTTCCATGTACATATGTTCAGATATGAATTACTTGCAGTCTGCACATATTACTAGTTTATTGCTCAAGCAGGAATTTTTACTGAAACTAATTATGTATCTGGTTGTAGTAAATTATTTGAAGCCATGAGACACATTTGCATGTATGTACACGCATGTACATCTCCCTGTATGCATTCACACCTATCTCAAGCACTATTATTAAAGAGAGTTTAATTATACTTTTACTTACTTGGGCAAACATTTCAGTCTCAGTTTTATACCTCTAATAATGAGCTGCAAACTGTGATGACTTAAGAAAACTTTCGGTAAGTCTCTTGCAAAAAGAATTCCCAATTTGACTCTTTATGGTATATTTTAGAAGCTGAAGCCGAATTTCTTCTAGCATTATTGATCTACTATAGCCAAAGCAATTATACTTACTGAATCACAAAGGTAGTTTGTCTCTTGTGATTTCTACATTAATATGCAATTTTATGGTAGTCTTAGGCACTGCTTATATTGCAATAACAGTGTCAAATAGCCTAATTAGAATATGATTGATTCCCTGGTCAGAAGAGGTGAAAAGATGTTGCGCAGGGAAGATGATGAATGTTTGAGACCTCACCATTTGCCTGGAAATACTAAATCGCTCAACAAACTCTCATTTTAGCAAACACTGATAATACTTGAAGAAAACTACACGTTTCACACATGCCTTCATTAAGGCTCAAACTCACTAGACATGCTGTAGCCCAGTCTCCTGGCTCAGCTGGTACAACACAGAGACGGCTCTGTCACCTTTTCTTTGCCTTTGATACATAAAACTCCTCACATATAAAGCCTAACCCTCCCATTCTTCAGAGAGACAATTTTCCTTCTGCCTTCAGCACAAACATGTCTCTACCCAAATATTTTAAGTTTCTCTTTCTCACGCTTCTCAGATAAAGTCGGTGACCACTCACACTCTCCAAGTTGAGCAGAAATTTAACTTGAAAGGCTTCACTGTTGGGTTTTGGGTTTTTTTGCACAGAAGACAAAACATGGACAAAATGTTTGTTGACATTTTAAAACATACATAGTAAGGTATAATTTTTTTAAAATACTTTTTTTTTTCACTGCTTTGAAGTTATGAAAATCATTATTAGCTCTCTGGAATTTCTTATGATGAAAGCGTTTATGATAAACCAGGACTTCCTTATGAGTACTTCCATAGCATTTCCACCATAAATCAGAATTAAGGAACTGTCAAGTATCAGAATTTTCAGCATCAGCTGAGACAGAACATTTCATAGCTGCAGTAAGACACAACTCCCAAGTGAATTTAAAGAACAAAACAAAACAACAGAAGTGTTGCATTGTTGTAAGAAAGTCGTGGTGAAGCAGCAAGGCTTTTTCTGCCTCAGGCTACAATAGCTACTAGTTTGACTCAATGGTCAGAGCACTCTCTGGGGAAACAAGAAGCCTTAATTCTGCTGCTTCTAGTAACTTTCCTGTTGCTAGCAGCACATGTATACAATGATTTTTAAAATAACATCCCATGTATTAAACACTCACTCCAAGATGATTTACAAAAACAATGTTGCATAAGTGTAAATGAGATTTTTGGCAAGCACAAAATTACATACAGAAATTACATTTGGGTATGGAAAAGACTCTTTTCACTACACCAGATAGAGATTTAATTTCTGTGGGATAAATTGCATGCTACCTATTCACTAACATAATTTTCCCACTGATGATTGACACTTAGATATCAAAGAGCAAAAAAAGATAGCATAACATTAGATTGCACATCTCGGAGGAGTAAAAGGTATTCATTAGATGAGGTATTCCAGCAAATGGCATGCTAAAATCTTGACAAAAATCATGTCAAAAGTCATGTCAATCTTTTTTTTTTTTTTTTTTTCCCTGCTACCTCAAAAACACATCTGCCTGTGGATGACAATCACTCATACTGGCACCTGAAATATAACAAACAATACCCGCACCTGAAAAGATGAAAGCCAGGATCAATGTGCAATACGCTACATTGCTGACCGGTATTCAAGGACATGAAAATGCATGCTTGAGTATTCCCACAGGGACAGCGTGCAGCTGAGAGGCACTATGGAAAGACAGAAACCGTGGTGAAGGAACTCAGTGTTTAACCCTCCAGAAAGGGTGTGATGCAAGAACAGCAGTACAGCCTTAGAATAGGGGGCAATTGCCACACATTCCTCTGCAGTGCTTCTTCCAGCCAAGTTCAGAAATAACGTACCCTGGCTCCAGAGAGAATGCAAGTCAGTGCCTGTAGCTGAAAAGATGATGATGTGTTTGATTAAACCCTATCAATTTTTGCACAAGGGTTAAATGAGGGAAAGAAATGAGGAGTAAATTTTTAGACCTTTAATAAGGGTGGGAAAAAATATATGGAATCCTAACCTTGGGGGAAAGCCAGGACCTACGTTGAGAAAATAAAATGATTGCTGCATTGCAGAGTAACTGGACCAAAATTACTTCTGCACATCATATTCAACTATTCAGAGGAGATGCACTACATACGGGAATGTGAATCCTACACTTAGTGTCTAGTTATGCTTCCCTCAAAATGAATAATGATAACAATATGATAATAGTAAAATAGTAAAGGAAAGAAGGAAGATTTGTGTTGCCTGTGTTCATTAATCAAAAGTTGTAGTGGGTTTGCAGTGACCTGCCCCCCCACCTTTTATAAACCCTGGCTAACCAACACAAAAGTGTAATGCTTCCTGTAAGTATTAAACACATTTCTATCACTACAAATACGATGTGAAATGCTAAGGAAATATACTATGTGGGGAATTTTTTTAAAGAGTGGGGTTTGTGGGTTTTTTTTTTTTGTTTTTTTTTGTTTTTTTTTTTTTTCCGTAAGAGACAATGAGAAAATGAGCAACACAGCTCCTTTAATCCTGTAATCTCTCTGGTAGCAATCAGCTAGGGATACATTTCAGTTTATTCACTTGTCATCTGCATTAAGAGTCCTTCAACGAGCTTTTCTTTTAAAGTAAATACAGAATGACACATTTATAATTAGATCTCCCTGACCATCCCTCTCTTAGGTTTGAAGGATATGAGATGTGGACATGACATACAGCCCCTGCTCCTGATCAGTGTGCTAAGGAGCTTAGACTTTCACAGCTGATAAGTGAATTGTAAAACAATAAATGAAATACACTATGGGTGCTGCTGGTTAAGATCTTGCAGCCTCCATTATTTCCTACTTGCAGGAACAGTCGGAGACTCAAGAAAGGCTTTGATTCACAATAAAAAATAAAGAGTTCATACCAATCCTGAATTTCAAGCAAAGATTTTTCAATCAGTTAAGAATAGTAAAACACACTGCAAACAAAGCAACAAGGAAGATTCCTGTTTCTGTTGAGCCTAAGAGCGTCAAGTGTGTTTTAAGTTCATTAGGAACATGGTATAGTATTATATGTTAGTGTTGTATTTCCCCTTTATATTCAAATTACTTCTTAGCATTCACGGCAATTCAAGCTGTCCATAATATTATTTCTCACTAAGGGATAAAATTAGGTTGTTTTCTTGTTCATTCCCTTTTGTTCAGATCTGGTTTTAATCATTCATGGCTTTGGTATCTGTGAGTGAATTTCTCAAAATATTATCATATATTTTTGGTTAATAGTCTAGAAATAGTCTAAAGATGCTGAATTTTATTTTTTTAAAGTTATTTTATTTTTCAAAATAAGGACTATATTCCAATAGAGGGATCTATATTGTTTGCTTACTTTCTTAATATCTAGGACAAAAATCATACATTTTTACTATCTTAGAATAAAAAACAGACACAATTGCCTCACATTTCTTTGTTGCATCCACTGACCAGAGGAAAACATAAGAATCATTCAGTACTTCAGTGTGGAACTGTAATTTTACTAAGGGATGTCAGCTTTGATGATTGGGTGAATCAGCAATGTTCTTTAGCTTTTTGATTTTTACTAGGACTATTCACACTAGCGTAAACCTCCTGGGACCCAAATTCTTCCACTTCCATCAAGACTATAACCTAACACCCGCCAACATTTGCCACTCTGACCTTCCTCACTGTACCAGGAAAAAAACAATAACTCCCCACTTTTTTCTTCATAAAGTAAAGCTTTCTCTCCCACTCTTGTGCAGTCAACAAAGTTTTCCTTGCCTGTTTTTATTTTGCACTGCTGCCCACACTTCATCAAATTTTTACAATAAATGGCTCACCTTACCAACTCCTTGCTCAGTATCATCTAGTATTTTAACATCTTTGCTCTATTTATAACTCAGACCTTCTGTTTGCTACCTCTTGTCCATCAAACCATTTTTTCAAACAATAGAAATCACAGAAATTCTAAGAATCACTGAATCAGTCAGGGTTGGAAGGGACCACAATGATCGTCAAGTTCCAACCCCCCTGCCATGGGCAGGGACACCCTACCTTAGATCAGGCTGGACAAAGCCTTATCCAGCCTTGCCTTAAACACCTCCAGGGAAGTGGCCCCAACCACCTCCCTGGGCATCCCATTCCAGGGTCTCACCACTCTCATGGTGAAGAACTTCCTCCTCACATCCAGCCTGAATCTCCCCACCTCCAGCTTTGCTCCATTCCCCCTAGTCCTGTGACTACCTGATAGCCTAAAAAGTCCCTCCCCAGCTTTTCTGCACTGGATACTGGAGACTGTACTTCCGATACTGGAAGGCTACAATAAGGTCAACCTCAGAGCCTCCTCTTCTCAATCCTAACCTTTCAGTTCTTATAACTACAGCTGTTCTATTTGGGGTAAATAAACGATGGCCACTGACTGAGCTCCAGTCTTAAAACCTGTTCTACTCTATCCCACACTTGGCCATTAGCCTGCTCTGGGCCCACACACTATTCTGTGACCATAAGGAACACTTGATGTTTACAGGGAGGAGTTAAAGACATCAGAAATAAGGGTTGCGTTGTAGAAATATTTCCATTGCATGAGAATCACATATGCTGATTTCCCTGGAGCACATGGTGAGTGCACATACAGGCATTTGATGCTATGAAGCCTTCAGGGAAAGTGCTGGAGGGCTACTAAGAAAGCAAAATCTATTGCAGTCTGTTTTGCCTACAGGTAATGGACACTGGGGTTTGCTCTTCCTTGGGCTTTACTCAGGGACAGAGAAGAAAGCCTAGCTGAGATGGGCCACAACTATGCTCTAGATCATATTAGCACATACAAAATTTTGTGACCTGGACAGTCAGTGATCCCCTGGTAAAGACTGCTCTCTCTCCAAGTCTTACTTAATAGAATACACATATATGTTTCCTGTGTGGTAAAGTTGGAAAATTAGATAACCAACAGAAGTAAACTTATAATGAACTATTTAGTTCTTCAAGTAACTAAACAGCAAAGAGAACCTCAAAATTTACTTCCAGCATAGAATCATAGAATGGTTTAGGTTGGAAGTGACCTCAAAGATCATCCAGTTCCAACCCCCCACCATAGGCAAGGACGCATCCCACTAGAACAGGTCGCTCAAGGCCTCATCCAGCCTGGCCTTGAACACCTCCAGGGTGGTTCCCTGGAGGTGTTGAACCCTCCAGGGAGGGAGCAGCCACAACCTTCCTGGGCAATCTGTGCCAGTGTCTCACCACCCTCACTGTAAAGAACTTCCTCCTAATATCCAGTTTAAATCACCCCTCTGCCAGTTTAAACCCATTACCCCTCATCCTGTCATTAAAAAACCTTGTCAATAGTCCCTCTCCAGCCTTCCTGTAGGCCCCTTTCAGACACAGGAAGGCTACTATAAAGTCTCCTAGAAGCCTTCTCTTCTCCAGACTGAAGAGTCCCAACTCTTGTAGCTTGTCCTCATAGCAGAGCTGCTCCAGCCCTCTGAGCATCTTCCTAGCCCTAGTCAAGGGAGTTAAGTCTCAGACTAAGACAAACAAAACTTAGTGCCTACCTGATCTACACACTATGCAGTCTACAAGGCCAAGGGGGTCAAAAGAGCTACTGCATTTATACAAGGTAGATGTCTACAATAACTGCAGCTAATACAAGTGATTATATTGACTGTAACAGGAATGCAAATAGCAATCTCACATATTGTCTAGGGTGAACCTCATCTCTTAACTCAGTCATATCTCGTACAACATGAGATGGTCTTATGTACTTTGTCTTGCCTCCTACAATCGCTGCAGAAAAGCACAGATCTCCTGTATGTTCTGTGTCATACTCCAGTGATCTGTTCTAGTGGGAGGTGTCCCTCCCACTAGATCTTTGAGGTCCCTTCCAACCCAAACCATTCTATGATTCTATTCTATTCTATGATTCACATGCAAATGTCAAGTACCATTTCAAAAGACACCAGATACCTGTTGGTTGGCAGAGGAATTTAACCTGAGCTGTCTGGTCTCTGTCAGTGAGGGAGATGTCTTCAGAAGGCAGCTTCATCCTTCCTCTGATAGTGGGAACAACTACCATTTAAATCAGAGGTTTAATACTTGATAAGAATAGGATGGCATGAATCCCAAAACAAAAAGTCTAGATCAGCTACATAAAGCAATGTTACCTCTGCTCCACATATCTTCCTGCAAGAGGTGGAGGATCCTCCAAAAGTTATGCTGCACATATCATTAGATCCTGTCTGAAATGCAACTGAAGGTTGCTGTCTAATGCTACTGAAGTTAAAGATATTCTGATGACGATTTCAACAGTGTAAGAGCTTTTGTTGAAATTTCTTGGCAGCAATTCTCTCTCACAGAAACTAGATCCTGTAAAGAATGATTACACCATCATAATGCAGATTACATGCCATATAATGCTTGGGATTTTGAGAATGCTGCATCCAATCCCAATTCTTTATGTAGCACTTCAGTTAGCAAGAAGTAAGAGGAAATAATTTGTCTTTCATAGTTTTGAGTTTCTTGAGCACTAGAATGCAAAGATCTACAGAAAAAAAACACCACAACTTTTTTATTTAGTTGTGAATCTAAATGGGAATTTGGAAGGCTAATTTTAGACATTTAGCTTTACAGAAAGACTAGAAAGCATATTTGAATGATTACTGAAGTAAAGAAGTAAGAAGCATAACTGATTGCTTATACTCCAGAGAAAGCCAGATCAGGAAGGTTGCAAGGATTTCTACAAGAGAGAGGAATGAACGCAATTATGTAAATAGGGAAGACAAGATTAAGAATTATAAATCTGTAATAGAACAAAGGAAGCCTGTAGAGATACTTAAAGAGGGAAGTGAAATGGTCAAGTTGCAAGCTGCAATAACAAACCTAATAGCTATAGCTGGTGTCTGTCAGAGTTATGTTTTGAGTAGGCCAGAACTGAGAGCAGATGCCAGGAGAAAGTTGGAGAGTCAGCATAATTTATGCATAGCCTATAGCTGAAAAAAGAACAAGGGAAAAGCAATGAAAATTATACCCAAGGTGTTGGAGAAGATCTTGTTGTCATCAGCAGTATGCCCTAGCTACATATGTCTGCCCTGTCAAAGTTAGAGGCCAATATCCAAGAGAAGGAAAAGTTCAATACATTTTAAATTTTGCTTTTTAATTTTTAACTCAGCTCTGGAACACAGTTTGCATAGATCAAATGCAACAATTGAGTCACAATATTTCCAGGTTATATTGCAGAGTCATCCCTTGGGAAATGTGTACAGAATAGATCAACTGCAATCTAAGGCCATACCAACTGTCAGCAGGACACTGTCTGTTCACACCAGGTGAAGCTCTGAGTTAATATAGCTGACAGATTTTTCCAAACTACAGCAGTGATTGACATTAAACTACAAAAATCGGAAAACAGAAAATGGAAAGAGTACAGTGACAATATATGGCATGTAAAAAAATAAAGAAAAAGGCAGTACTTTTCCCTTCACTGTTTTATTACTAGTAAAAACAGCGACAAATTTCAAAGCACACTGATTTTCTGAATTAATGGAATTACAAATGAGAAAACACTGGCCTTGATTTTACCTTCATAGCATTTAATATGAGATTAGAACATCTCGTACTGGTATAGCTCCATTGATTTCAATTAATTTAACCTTCTGACTAACTATAAATCAGGGAGCAGAATCAGGACCAATTAGCCTCAATGAGCACAAGTGTTTCAAGGATGAGCAAAACTCTTGGGATTCGTCATCAGAAAAAAAAGCTTTCAGTCTGGGTAATATTTTGTACCTCTTTGTGGAAGGCACTAAGCAAACAGTGTAAGTTTTGCATGGATTTTTTTAAGCCCATGTACTAGAAGAAACACCTCAATCGACCTGATTTAGAAACATTCTTTCTGATCAATGTATTGATTTAGTTATAATTTGATTCCTGGCCTGGTGATTGTCTTTATGCAGCTCTGTAAGTATATTGTGAATTTGAAATGCACACACGTGTAATGAAATCCGTTAACTAATAAAACAATGATCAGTTAATTTGTAAGAAACGGTTCAGATTTTTAGGATAAATAGCTAGTTTTCTGATGGAGATTCTTTCACAAATATTAGTGTGTTGCATCAGTACCATCCTATCTAATAACAAGAGAACAGTGGCATGGTGAAGGATGGGAGTTTGCAATTTATCACTACCTCTGGAAGAAAATATGATTGCAGATTTCTATCAAAGCCAAGAGAAGAGGTGAAATTGTTCTGCACTGAACTGTAAGTACATATCAAAATATTCTATTAACAAAAAAATACTATTTTCAAATACATATTATCTCTTCATTGGACCTTTCCTCAACAAAGTGTTATTTTGAAACACTGAGTTCATATTCCTACCCACTCACAGTTCCTTATAGTTCTAACAAATACAGTTTAACAAACTTAACTAAAGCCTGATCCTACACACAGGAAAGCATCTGTATAAGTAATCCCACAGAAATCCTCTTCTTAGGGTGAAAAAAGTCACTGAGCTGATGCTCACAGAATTAAAATTATTGCAGATATAGTCTGACCTCCCTTACATCACCGTAATTCAAATCCCTTGTAGACTTTGGAATTAATCCAACATAAATTAGATGATACTGCTATCCCAGTATTCCTGATTTACTTCTGCATGGTGCAAAACCATGTCCTGTGACCACCACAGTCTCTGCAGATTTGGCAGTAGTTCTTTCCTCTCTCTTGGGAACGCCGAGCAAAATTTATAAACAAGCACTCTTCTGTGACACACTAGAAGCAGAAATACTTCACTTTTTAAAATAGGCTTCATATTGCACTGTAGCAAAAAGTGCAATTTTACTATTATCAGAAAAGCTCTAACTTGAATTTTGCTATTTCCCTGTCTGAAGATCATTACTTTCCTGCACTGCTTTCCAAAATCTCGGGTCCATTTGAGCTGGAGGCAAAGTCAAGTTTTTGCCTTTAGATTATCATTTGGGCTCATCTTTCAAAAACTTATTATTTTTCTTGCTGGCATATGTTTGCCCATCATCAGTCAGGAATCTGCATGATTTTACATTTATAAAGAAAAGTTAAGCAGTTCAGCCAAACCCATAACTTTTTTTTTTTCTAGGGACCAAAGTGGCAGCTTTCTCATTACATATCAATTTACAACTCAAAATCAAGAATAGATCAATGCAAACCATCTGCACCTTGCAAGTTTTAACATATCTCCCTTTCGTCACTCCCAGTAAAGCAGAGGAAGTTATGCAGAGCATGTGGTCTGCTTTCACAAATAATTTCTATGGAAAACAGCAGTCAGACAGTAATACAGGCCCAAGGTGACCTCATTACTGAAATTTGTTCTACTTGTCATTAGACATATCACACTGTGTCACTCAAATCGGGAAAGGAATAAGAGATACTGACACGCAGGCCCAGTGATTAGAGATGAAAAATACTGTTACGCCATAAGAATCCCTTGGTGGAAAAGAAATATGTATAGTGTTTAAGATTCATTCACCCCCCCGATCTGTCACTATGGCCTTTATGGCTTTATTCTTTTTCTACTTGTTAATCCTCCTTCACAAGGGACAATACCTTTTCTTAAGGATTATTTCAGAGGCTGATGCTCACTGCCCAGCTTCCTTGTGTAAAATATTGCTGAAGTTTCTGTAGTGATGCCCTCACGTTGTGTAAAGATCTCACTGTAGTTGCAGCAGTCCAACATGGACAATTGTTTTTTTGTCACTGCTTAACTGTAGACTTGGTTCCATTATTCACATGTCTAGGTTACAGTTAAATTGGACCAAGTCTTTGGCTGATGTTGTTTAAGTCCATCAGCTGCAGGGAATGATATCAGTAATTGAGAAGATGACATCTTCTCAGCCAGAAACAAAGCATGGTTGGCAAAGTACCTAGTGAGAAGAATTAACTATCCAGCCAACTGTAAGTTCCCACTCAGCTTTTTCCACCTTGATAACCAAAGATCTGGGTCAATCTGGCCTGAGGACTTCCTGCCCAAGGGATGCACTTCTACACTTGATAAATATTCTTCTCTGAGTCCCCACAGAACCAGCACCCACCAGTAGCAGTTTCAGCACTCAACTCCTGAAGCGTAATAATTAGAATGAGATTTAGTGCCAGATGCTACAGCTCAGGTGATTTACCTTGACAGAAGAAGAAGGTCCTTAAAGCCAACTGCTCATCAATTATCATTATCAAAGATCTCAAGAAGCTCTTTACTAGGATCCCAGAATAAGTGTAAAATTATTGGGCATCCTCCCAAATGTTATGGCCAAATTCCAGTTTGACTAATAAGATTTTGCTTGCCCAAGTTCTCACTGCTAAGCAAAAGGAAGGGAATGTGCTTTCTGTTTCTGGCCAGGACTTCTGGACAGTTGTTACTATGCAATTTAACCCTGCAGTTTTTCACCTGAGAGCTGGTGAGACAAAGGATATCTTAGAACCACCAAATCAGAGAATAGTTTATCTTAACATAAAAAGATCTGGGGAGTTTTCAAGGATGAAACGATTTACGTGAAAGCAAGAAGTTATTGTTCCTTTTTTCTTTACAGACTTTTGCAGATGTTTTCTGCTGAAAAAGATACCATTATACACTGATCTAGATCGGGGAGGAGGAAGAGAGAATCTTAAAAAGAATATTGTGAAATGTTAGAATATAGATGAGACAAAAAACCAAAACTGAAACAAAAACCTAACCAATTGACAAAAACAAAATTCATCTCAGTTTCTCAGATATAAAGCTCACTTCTAAGAGTTTTCTTTCATGCTGTCCATTTATGTCCTGTTAAATTCTTAATTTCTTTCCAATGTGCTTTGCACTTTGCTAACTTCATAGTGCAGCAGGACTGTGTGAGTCTGAGTTACACATCTCCTAAAAGCCATTGAACTATTTGCTTTTTCATTCTCTCTTGAAAATATTGTAGCTCTTTTTGCCTTTGAGGCATCTTGTCTCAGTTGCTTGTTCTCTTGAAACAAACATATTGATGATTAACCCCTTCTCTATGAAATCTAAGACAATGTTTTTGATCACTGCCTTCAGAAGGATCACTATTTGATTTTTTAGTCCAATCCAAAGACACTCTCCCTCAAGCTCCTCATATTTTAGAAATTCCCCTTTTGCTAGCTTTTTTTTTCCTTCAGTGCTATCAGTACTACAGAATGTGAAAATATGTGTATTTCATTCAACTATAACATTGATAGCTGTATTTTTTTTCTCAAGGTGCATAATTTGTTTATTTTCTAACTGACACTTATCACATTTGTAAGTCCTATCTGGAATTGTGATGGTCCTACTGTACTATTAAATTTACCAATTAAAAAAAAAAAAAAAAAAGGAAATTGAAAAACATTATAAACCAGCCTAAGCACATCTGTGTGAAAATTGTTTCTTGTGAACTGTGCTACAGCTGTTAGGGTCCACGATGTTCCCTTATAAACTAGAAACAGGAATTTTTATTACCTCTGGCTGTAATTTCACCTACATGAGCCCAACCCCATGCTGAGTGTACTGCCATGCTCTTTGGCTTTCATTTTGGCATACCACGATGCAGCTCACACATGAAGTCTAGCATCAGTAGACATGTGATAGGAAAGGAAAGGATAAACACACACTATTAAAAATGCTAGAACAAAATCTTAGGTCTATAAAGAATTATTACTGTACTTGCACCTATTCTCATAGGCTGTATTCTTGTCAGCTTTACATCACTAAAGTGAACGGTTCAAGCACTTTGTTCATACTCAACAAACACTCTAAAGGTCAGTGCTGTCATCTTTTCACTAAACATCACCAAAAATAGCTACATAGATGTTCTAGGAGCTCTTGTTTGATTTATTAAATAAAATTTGAGCTATAAGGTTTTTTCTAAGTTTCATATTTCAAAAAAACCACAACAAACCCCAAACTAAAGTAGATATTTTTAACAATGTTTAAAAGAATTTTTGAGCCAGCTCTTCAGATAAAAACACTATTCCACTTCAATATTAAAAAAAAAACTTTCAAAAAATTAT
The DNA here is from genome assembly GCA_013396835.1 of Psilopogon haemacephalus. Classification (NCBI taxonomy): domain Eukaryota; kingdom Metazoa; phylum Chordata; class Aves; order Piciformes; family Megalaimidae; genus Psilopogon; species Psilopogon haemacephalus. The sequence continues at coordinate 1,179,581 of VWZI01002832.1, forward strand.
TTGAAGAACTGCTTTACTCTTCATAAAAAAATTCTCACACCTCCTCTTCCCTACATGTACTTCTTAAACTAGAAAAAAAAGAGTAATTTATGAAATACGAAGAGGCTGTAAGAGAAATTTAATAAAGACCTCAAAATGCAGTGTTAGCTGAGACAAAAAAATAAAACTATTTCATAAATATCATCAATAAGATGAAGCTAACTGCAGAGATTTAACCAGAAATGTATCCTTTCACACTCAACTAGAAGCAGAAAAAAAAGTATTTTACACATGTATATTTAACAGAGGATGTACATATGTTATAATCTGAATTTATCCTTAACAAATTATATTCATTACATTCTTCTGTGAAGTCTTACACTTTGATATCCCTTAGAGTATGCTGCAATTTGTAACTTGCCAGGATATAAAGGAACATGAATGTTACCCTAAGCCCATTCCAGCAACTTGCTTTAGAAAGTCATAAACATTATGGCCAATTAACAACCTAATGGAACACTGAGACTGAAGGTCTTACTTCTCCATGCTCTTATGGCCTTGCCTTTAACTGCTAAGAAATTTCCAGTACTATAAACAGAACATTGTCTTTTCATCTCAACTAAAATTAATCATCATCATTAGCTTTCCAATTAATTTTTGTAACTCTTCATAGCGTGAATAAAGAGTTCCTCAAACTCAAGACAAGGATTAAGGATTTTTGCCTGTCTCCTCTTTGATGTCATGCAGTTTGGCATGTTACAAAACAGTCTAAATGAGTAACTGTTCCGTCAACTTAATTGCAGGACAAAATGTATTAGACAGTCAGGGTATCATATCAAGAAGCTGTGGTGATATAAATGTGGACCTGGATTCAGAAGCTCTCAGGAGTGTCATTCCTGTCATTCCCTGCTCTGCCCCAGACTGAACCACATAACCCTGAGTTAACAGCTCCAGGTTTCTACCTGCTCTGTTGAATAATAATCATTTCCATCCTTAGTCTCTTAACACCATTAGCTTAAGAAAAATGGTGGTGGTATCAAGCCTAGATTTGCACAGAGCCTTGGCCAACCCATTATACTACTAACTTTACTAAACCATTTGTTACTCTCATCCTCATTATGATTACTGAATTATTTCAAAAACTTAGTCCATGAAAATCGTTTCCCGCAGTTTTTTAACGGCATATAAAAATTATTATAAAATCTTTCTTGATGTGTGGCATACAAAAGAGCGCAGCTATGCTTACTTCTGGGACCGACTAAATAGGAATATAACTCCAAACAACTAAAGAAATTCTTCTAAAGTTTGAAAATAAACCCCAAAAGAACAATGGCTTAATTTTTTTATGTACAAAGAGTAACATAACCAGCGATTCCAGATGTGAGCTTCACCAGTACTTGTTTATTAAGTGTGAGGCCTTGCTCCAGCAATTAAAACCTTGGGGAGTGTATGCAAACCAGGACATTTGCATTTGGCCTTGAGCAATATACCTTCTGCACGACAGTGTGCTCCCCACAGTTTTGAATACGCTGACAAACTAAACTAACCAAACCTCCAGAGAACCAGTGACTAGAACCTGCAATAATCCAACAGGAAGGGTTACAGGCTTTATAAATAACAGCATGAAGTTTATGGAAGAGCCAGGTTCCAAGACGACTGTAAAGGTGGAAAGGTTTTACCAGGGATACCTGCCAGACAAAGGCAGAATAGCAAAACCAGAGGAAGGCTCATTATTTTGGAGATGATGAATGCAATTTCTGCAGTTGACCTTTCAGGGTCAGATCATGATCTTGAGGGAATAGGCTGACTGTATAGCTTCTGCTGTCAGCTGCATGGACTTGTGCAGAGCTACTGACCCATCTGTCCAAGTGCTGTCCAGCTGCTGTCCCTAGTCTCATATTTCATAATCTTTTGAAATTAAAATGAAATTAATTATCTTCAGAAATTCTTCAAACCATTTCTAAAGAAAGTATCATTTCACCCTGTACAGAATCATAATGATTTTCATTTAAACACAATTAAAAGTTAGTCAAAACTTTGACTCTGTAATTATTCTAACTTTTTATGCACTTACATGTGAGCAGAAGTATGCCCTCTTTTGCATATTTCTTGTCATCTGTGGACCTCAGATTCATAAACCCTACTCAAAGATAGATTAATTTTATCCCTGAAAAATCAACTGCAACATCATCTACCTCTTTTTACAGCATCTTCAAAGCAGGACTTGAGTGGACTCAAGTGTTGAGGGCTGTGCCAGAGGCTTATTCTCATATGCGTGTCACCACCTCCTTGGGGACAGAATTAATTTCTATGCAAACCACTCATATTCCTCATGATTTATAAACAATTTATAGTACATATCCTATAGTGAAAATTAAAAAAAAATTCTAATTATACCAGAACCAAGCCCTAAAAGAGGCTTGAAGCGATAGCATTTTTTAAAACTAATGTATTAGTTTACATTCTAAACATTTATGTGGGTAAGTTACAACCAAAGAATTACAGCCAAGTGTCAAAAGCCCAGCAGAAATCAAGACTGATGTGATTTTAATCCTTGAGAACAAATCAGAAAAAATGATCTTTAAAAAGAACCAATGTAAAAGAAACGTAAAAGAAATCCTCTTTGCATGTGAGCTACAGCTGCAGCAAACTGAGTAAGTTGGAGGGGAAAATACACAATATGCAAACAAGCCATAGGTTCCCTTGGCATCCGACATGCATTAATAACTAACAAACGAGAGCCTCTCTGAAATGAGCTGGTCTTGCACAGCTGAATTTTGATAGGCAAATGGGCTAGGAATGAATTATAGAGCAATGCTCCCTGTCACAGTACATCTTTGCAAAAGCTACTTCCGCTCGGAAGTTATCAGCACCTGCCAAAGCCACAGGGATTACCCTTCCTCTAATGGAACGTGTAACAGGAGGGGAAATTTTGGCTCCTGACCAAGAAACCAGGAACTGAAAAATGTACTTACAAGTGAAGTGAGAAAGCTAAGCCAAAATTCTTTAGGAAAGTAATAGATTTATCTATGCCCAAGCCTGACTCATTGACTTTTAGCCTCCACACTGAAGCATTGGAACTGCTCATAGAGCACTGTGGAAAATTACAGACAAACCTGGGTCTTCAACACCCAGCCATGTTTCACTTAAGAACAACAAATTCATAGAGAAATTTGACTTACTGGTACACTCTGCCCTACCTGTAAAAAACTAGCAATGTACAAGTCATCTGACCTCAGAAAGCCAAGAGCCAAAATGTGGAAGGAAGCACTGGGCCTTGGGGAGCACAGGCTGCAGTAGGTTGCTGCATATTTCACCTGCCTTGAACTAAACTTCAAAATACACCAAGGCAGCCTGGGACATTTACTCAGTATCTCAGGTTTTCTGGAGAAAATAGAGGCCATGGATCCCTTTGTCAAGAATAACAACAGGACCCCCGATCTGTTTGTTCACTTCCATCTACCCTCTTTTGCATTCCAGCCTTCTGAAGGTACTCAGCAACCTAAAAGCACTTCAACTCAATTCAGTGCTCTTCCTATTCTCTAAATGTGGTCCTCACTTGTGTTCAGATAGGACACTGCTTTTTTTCATCCCTCCTTTCATCAGTTCTTTCAATATACTAACCGATAAATACAGTCACATAAAATATACTGGAGTGTGTGATGGCAAAAACTGAGTGGAGGAGCGGCAGCATGTACAGGGTGAAGGGACAAACAGATACACAAAGAGAGCCTAGACATGCAGGAACTGATAGGTCATCCTCATATACAAGAAAGTCTCCTCCGGACATTTATGTGAAGGTAGAGATTTAGTACTTTATGGGTTTTTTTTTTGTGAAAAGAGGGTGCACTTTGTTTTCACTCTAGTGATTGATTCTCATAAAAGTTAAGTAGCCATCTATGAATAACGTTTACTTTAAGAGCTCAGGTGCTAGCTGTCTCTACTATAAAGATGAAGATATAAATTCTGATCATCTAAGGTGAAGGTCAGTATTGTTCAGCAGAGCAGAAATTCTGTTTTACTATTTCATTTCAAAGTATCAGAAATAATTACTAAAGGACCCCATTCAAATTCAAGTATTCAAAAGATAGGAAATGCCAGATTAAAATTGCCTATGCAACTCAATTTGGACCTCTTGAACAAATCTACTATGAAACTATCTTCAATTATGTGATCACAGACTATTTTTCCATAGCATAGCTGCAGCTCTTTCTGCGTGCACTGTGGATGGTGTTCTGAGAAATAGTATTCTGGGATTGAATCAGGTTTATGTAGTGAATGAGGCTTTCATTTCTCTCTGCCTCATTTGTTTCAGGAACTGGAAGGTATATAATGAACCAGCAAGGGACCACAGAACGAGAAAGTAAGATTTAATGGTTAAGGCAGCTGCCACTGAAGAACTGAATTCCATTTCTGCATCTGCCATGGAGTTCCTATGTGATGTTAGACAAATCACATTTCCCAGAGATGACCATTAATTTGATGGTCCTCATTTTCCGGCCTCTCTTCAAGCCAATTGAGTTGAGCTATAGAACACTTACAGCTGTAATTGATGTAGATTAAAACTGTATTTATATACACATAACAATTGATTAAGATTATAAATACTATGAAAAAAAAAAATTATTTAGAAATTGGCTGATACATTGTCAACTATTTTGTTATTTTCCCTGTGCCTCTGTCCATCACCTGTGAAGCACAGATAAGAGCCAGGGTATTATGCAGATAATTTCATTACTGTGTGTGAAGCATTCAGGTATGACAGCCATGAGAACAATGAAGGAACCAGTAAGTTTGTATTCAGTGCAGGTTTTGCCTGATGTGACACGAAGAGGACGGAAAGAAACACAAGCCAACTGCTGATGCAGCAGGGTGATATGGAAAAAACAGTATTCACTTTTAAAAGAATATCAGAGTGCCTGCACTCAAAAGGGCCAAATTAAATTTTCCAGAAGCAACTTTAATCCTGGCATTCTCTGTAGACACTTCCTCATATAGACCTGAAGTTGTGTTGTCTGCTTCTGAAAAGCATTGAAATGTGTATTGCAGACTTTATCTGGAGGATAATTCAGGTACCTCCCACCTCTCCCATTTCTAACCTAATACATGATCTAACCTCATGTTTCATATGAGTGTAGAAAGGGTGAAGTCTTACAAAGGTTAACAACTTGGATTTGGGAATCAGGTCCAGATAGATGTAACTCCACTATATGGAAAGGTTGCATCCAAGGTGGTCCCCAGAAACAGGCCTGCCTCACCCAGCCCTACAAAAAAATATTCCTGCAGAAAGAAAATACCTACTTGGTATCTAGACAGGACCTCATTCTCTGTCATTCATTCAGGAAGACTACGGCTGCACAGTCAACGGCTGAGGCCACTGGTGGACATCCACTTCTCAGCTCAGAGCATGTTAAATCTTAACTGGTCCCTGAGGTGGGCTGGCTAGACTGGGGCCTTCCCTGGAGCATAGCTTTAACCTCACTGCTTGTCTGAGCTGGGCAACTCCAGTACCATGTCTGTCAAATGCAGAGCACCTCCTGCAGACGAACCTGGGGTATGCCCTAGCTGACTGTTTGTGTTGGTTTGAGCTAATTGGAGAATTTGACTGAGGCTGCTCCCCTATACTGACATAGACTGAGTTGCTCTTTCATGTTAATACAGATTCAGCTGGAGGAAGAAAATAATTGGTGATACTTTACAAATTTACTAAAAGCTGGAGTTATGATAAGGAAATCAGTTCAGGGAACCCCATTCTTGTTACTAACTTCCCTGTCATATAAAAACAAGGGAAGAAATTAATATTTTGATAGGGTCATGACCGTGCTTATAAAATATGCATATTACATTGTGGGAATGATTACTACTGAGTGCCTTGTTTTACTGTTCACCCTGGTTTGCAGCCTTCTATTCTCTGATACCTGCTAGAGCTGACACTCACTTTGCCAAAATATATTACAGGCCACACAGAGATAATATATCAGCAAATAGTGTAATCAAGTTAAAATACAAGTTTCCTCTAATGAACTGAGCCAGGCCTTGTCAGCATTAAGTTCAGGTCTTAAACTTGGAGGCAAAATAGGCTTTAAGGTACATTTTAAATTCAATTGACTGCAAGAACACAAATATGTAACTTCAAAATTTCGGGACCACAAACCTGTTTTCTAAGCCTTAAAGCAGTTTCATTCTGGAGGTTTATAATTTGTCAAAGTATTTTCACTAGATTTGCATGTAAACTATGAAATACAAAACCAATTTACTACAGCAAAGAAAATTATTTCAGTCACTAAGGGAAATAAAAGTAGCTTTTACTTAGAGCACGGAAGAAAAGAAAAGCAAACAAGAGATTAAAAGCATCCCCGCTTGATAAATTCCAGTGGTTGGCCTAAAGAAGATTAGCCAGAAGAGGAAAAAATAGTTAAGAATTTATTCATAAAAATTAGCAACCTTAAGTCTACATGGTGAATTAATTAAAAATTCCTAATCTTTCATATATTTGGTATAAGTTTTCCTGATCGGTGGAGAATAGAAACTGTAACTTGGACCAAAGGACCAAGCAGGGGTGCAAACTGCTCATTCCAAACTCTACATGGCATAGATTGTCACAGAGTCATTGAGTTGTAGTAGGTCATACTACGGGAGCTCTTGATCTCACATTACTTGCCTCTGTGCTTATTTCAGATCACACCAAACCAAAAGATATACATTAAATAAGCAGTGAGTAAATGTAGACGTGATACTCACAGATTATTTGGTATTGAGGAAAAAAAAATATTTATATGTCTGTATTCTGCTATCTGTATCCAAGCCAATGTGTTCATGCCTCAGTTACAACAGCATTTTCATACTAAGGTTGTATGATGATAATCTAGAGGTGAACAGTGCAACAGCCAACTGAAATCCTTCAGCCAACTATGTATTTCAATACATGAGGCAGGTATCTCACCTGGCATCTTATTAATATTAGGAAGAAAACACAATTCCCACTTTAAAAGTAAATGGAGGGGAAATGGTAGTTTCAATCAGGTAAGAAACCTGAAGGCCCTCATAGCTACCTCTGGCTTCAGCCTTACCACCAGTAGGACAGAGAGCATTTGGGAAACTCCCAGTCAACAAGGAACACGGTAGTATTTGCAATGAGTGGAGATAAAATTCCATCTTATGGTCATTAATCTAAAGAAAAACATACTGTGAGTCATTCCTTCAGGCAACCTCTTGACTTACAAAACCACACAGAGGTACTTGCAGATACAACAAATCATTCACCTATCTCAGAATAGCAATTAATTTTTTTTTTCACTAATGCAATTCCTTAAGATATGTTTCCTAGAACTGTGCTACAATCTGATAAATGTCTGGAGTAATACACAGAAAGCACTGATGTGCAAGTGCCCAGGCTACTTAACAGAAGCTGTCACGTTATTTCAGATGCATGTGAAGACAAAATATTGCACCAGGGAGATTTGACTTCATTTGATAATATGAGCCAGAGGCATTCATCAACTCACAAGGATGCTTTGGTTTCCAAGGCAAGGAAACCCACAAAATCGATGCATGAAAGAGCTACCACGTATTCAGACTGCAACTCAAATATGAAAAGCTGGGGGAAGGGAGCAGCCTGCACTACTTTGTAGTCTCAACAGAGTTTCTGCATAACTCTACTTCCCAACAGCACAGCGCGAACATTTTTTGTTTTCTTTGAAACTTTCTGTTTCTCTTTTGTAGTTAGACATAAAAGCTCCTGAATTCAAGGCCAACCATAATCCTGTATACCTGCACCTCGTGGTCCCATCATGGCTGCAGCCCTGATCTCCTGGAATACAAAAGCAGTGTTGTGTATGACGATGCAGGTGTAGACGGCACTAGGAGTATCTCAATATGCATAGTCATACAGTATGAGCAAGCACAGTCATTTTATCGATGAGTTAAGCCTGAATGGCAATCAGAAAGTTCAGCTCTTCACATCTTTTATTACTAAAGCAAAATGACAGCAGATTTCCTTTTTTCATGTGAAGTTTACATAGGAACATTAAGCAGCAATTTTTAAGGTGGAGATGGTGTGAATGTAATGCAATATTTTTAATAGCTCAGTGTTACAAAGTGGAGTTGAAGGAATATTTTAAATTCACTGTTTTGTAATAACTTCTGTGGTTTTTTCATCATTAATATTTAAACAAACTGTTTGAAAACAGGGGTATACTGTTGATGCATTACCCTAAGCCATTTGCCTGCAATTAAAGTGGTAAAATTAGGAAAAAGTATCAATTCCTGCTATAGAACTTTAATATAACTGTAGGATAATATAATTTCCAATTTATCTCAAGTGTACAATAACTTTTAAAACTATGAAATTAACACCAAGGTGAACAGTTCCCTATAAAAAGAAACTGAAAATAGATTTCCTTGGATAAGAAGGTGCTCAAGTCAGACTTAATCGGTATAGCTTAAATAAAAGCATAAAATATTGCCCAAAATAACAGATAACTGTCCCTGAAATCAATGCCTGAGGAAGATGCTAATGAAGAGTACATCAAAGGAAGTGTCATCTTTCATACAAGGTATGAAAGCTCCTGATCACTGTGTAGTCATGTGCAGCCCTGGCTACTTTTTGTTAATACTAAAGACTTTGGCTCCTGAAATTTCTGCTGTACAAATTTGGTTTAATTGCATCTAATTCCTCCTCTAAACTCCTAAACTGTTCTCAAGTGCTAATTGCATCATCCTAAATGCCTATTGCTCTCTACCATAAAAATATTTTAAATTCTTTGCTTATATTTCTAAGTATATTTCCTATATTTTAGTCAGTAAGGGCTCCTTTGAAACAATACCTATTTAAAAAATTAAAGTTTTTTCATTTCAGTAAGAGAACTGTGTGACCACTAAAGTGAATGCGAACAGAGTAGTCTGCTATGGCAATGTGTGCAAGGATTTTTAATTCTGGAATTTGTTTAACATTCTCCTTTTGTGTTGGCTCTTTCTTAAAAAGCAAACGTCCACCATCTGTATAGACCATATGAACTGAACTGACCTTGAACAGGAACATGAACAGAATGAACCTAGAGATAATCCACAGCACTTTGTCAAGCCTGATGATAACTAATTTACTTCCAGGCAACACGGCCAGGCAATTACTACCAGAAAAGTGAACAAATAAAAATTTAGAAGAATTACCTTTATTTCTGCACGCATTACTTTCCACAAGAGTTTGTTCTGTGGCAAAGCTTTTGGCAATATGAAATGACAAAGAAACGAGTCACAGGGGCTGGCTCCGAATCCAGCATCTGCTTTCCCACTCCTGTCAAAGTCATTTACCCTTATTTAGTGTGAAGTTTGGCTTGCACATTAGCGCATCCTATGATACAGGATATCAATACGCACCTATGAGAGCTGTACACACTGCATAGCTATGTCTAGTGTGCTGGCATGTCCAGTCCCACATATGCCACCAGTAGTGGCAAATATCAATTATATAGCAGCAGATGAAGAATAATTACATTTAAGGAATGGGGCAAGAGACTGAAGAAAATTGTAACACATTGAGACATCTCTGAGATCTTAGCTTCTGTGCTTTGCTTTCACGCCCATTTGGTCTTTAAAATGCCCATCCCTATGTCCCCTCTTCCAGCATCCTAGCTTGGGGCACTCTCCCCATGAGGGCTGGTGGTATGATGAGAAGCCACTGGTAAAACTCAACATCCTAATTTGCTTCAAGTGCTCTGCTGCAGCAAGAACAGCCTGTACACTTCCAGAACTTGCCCTCCCTGCAGGGAAGTCAGGGTAACTCGATTTGCTCCTGTCAAGGAGAAGGGTGCCAAGCCAAGAGATCTGCTTCTCCTGAGCTCCTGGCACTCAAATCAAGCCTCCGGTTCTGTCATGCCTTATTTTGTTGCTTGGATTCATGAGGAAAGGCTATAGGACTGATTTCTTTCTCTGTACAACTGAACTGCACCACTGCAGGAAGCTTGAACTGTGTTTTTAAAAAGGCTCCCTGCTGTTCTGCGTCACATTCTTTCTTCTTCTCCTTCCATAGCAATTTTATATATACTACATTCTAAAACAGAGAGAAAACTCCAAAAATGAGCATCCTGCACACAATTTTCCAATGTTCATGGCCAATTTGCTGTGTTCTGCTGTGAATTTCACGACAAAGATCTCAGAAAGTATTAATATTGCGTTTGATCTCTCCTCCTTTTCCCCTTGTAACCACCGATGCTTGTCTACTCACAGTATGTGAAACAAAGGGGGGAAGGGGATCTTCGAATTCCTAAACTTTATTACTTATGCATTTTTACAGAAATTATATTATATCTGATCTCTTGAAAATGATGACATGCAAAAAAGACCCAACCACCAACCAAAAATATTTTTAGGAGATTAAATGATGCTACCACAACAGAAATGTCAATTCATGTCTTTAGTCATATCCAGAGATTGATCTAAGGCAGAATTTAGATTCTTTTTTTTTTCCCCAGTCTTTTGATAATGTATAATAAATGGTACATTTCATTATCTTCTTGGCTTACACTAAGTATTGCTGTGTATTTTCTTAGAGTGAGGTGCTCTGCAAGACAGCATTAATGCTCATCATTAAAGGTAGGAAAAAAGTTAAAATTCAAAGCAATCTTTTTGTCTTTTAGTTCCTCAGTCTTTGCCAAACGCATACATATCTATATATAAATGTGTATATATATATAGAAGGTAGTGAAATAAAGGTTTTCTTTGATTTGATTTCAGGAAATATGTCAAACACAGAGGTGCATTCACTATCCTTTCCTAGACATCAAAGCTATTTTCAACAGAAGGGTCCCTGCTCAGCCAAAAATATAGTCTGTTTCCATACTGCAGCTGAAGTCTGCAAAAGTTCAGAGAGAAAGGGGGAAAAAAAAAAAAAATCACTTTTCATGGCCACGTACCAATTTCAACAGGATGAAAGATGAAAGCATTTTTGTTTGAAGCAGCCAGTACCTTTTAATTAGGAGAAGCATTTCCAAAAGCGTCTGCCTGTCTCTAGGAACACAAGACTCGGTCAATGACTTCAATTTTGCAATAAATATTATACTATGACTTAGTGACATCTTTCACAAAAATGGGTCAATTTTTCTTTCATAAAAAATGCAAGAAAACCTGACTTTCAAGTCACTTGGCCTTTTATTATAATACCTTACATCCCGTGCACTGTCTTGATGACATTTACTGTTTCTTATGCAGGATTCCACAGTATGTATGAGTTGTCCAAAGTTCAAAGAGGGCAATCATTAAAATTTGACATTTATGTCAGTGCGTACACAGAGTGTACCTGCTTTTATATATATATATATGTATGTATATTTCTTTGTATCTATGTATGTATATTTCTTTCTACTGGTGGAAAAAACTGAATATGAAGTCATGAAAGTCTTGGGAGTGATTCTGTGTGGTCCCAGTTGGGAATAATGAGTATTTCTATATCATCACAACTGAGATTAGTGAGTAAAGAAACTGATTAAAGATTGTACAATTTTTGCTATTATTTGTCAGGAGGTGTTGAGTCATGCTATGAGAAGCACAAATGCTGAACCTTCTGCTGTCACATACAGAAATATCACATTATATTCCACAGCATGCACAGAATGAAGTTTTAAAATTTTGCTTTGTACCTAAGATAGTAATTTAATAAATAAACCCTAGCAACTTCAACAATTTGGTTCTCCTTCCAATTATACATTATTTTTGATTCCTGATACACTCAGATTTTCTCAGTGCACAAGTCCTAACAGATGTCTTTCTCCAGATGAACAAACTGATTTGAATCCTGTAAGAATATGAGTGTTCCCAGCTCAGCTTGAATAGGTCTCTCATTTGGTTCAGAAGCATTTCTTAAACTGCTCTTGAAAACAAATTGAATATCTTCTGCCATTTCTTTGCTTGGCCATGGTAAAACTGTCCAGCAAACTTCTGCCTTGCAACTCATCCCAAAACACATTTAGTAATTGCATTGTGATTTCTTGAGGAGACAGAAAGGCTGGTGCTGATGAAACACCCAGAATCAGCTCACAGACTGAAGGGAAAAGTTTTTTTGCCTGGCCATGGTATCAAGTCAACATGAAGAGGAATGCATGAATATTTCCTATGAGTTTTAACTTTAACCACCTTAGCTGAGTTGCAAACAGTGGAGCCAAAACCCCATGCAGGTGGGCCTTGACTGACAGTAGGGTTCCTGAGTACTTGGGAGGGACATGGAGAGCCACTCTGAGATAAAAAGTTGTTTGTGGTTCACATGGCTGTGAAGGCTGACAATAACTCCTCTTGAAACTATACAGAGCCATCATCTTCTTGAAGAAAAGCATTCTGACCAAAGCTCAGACCAAAGGAGACTGGGGAAAGATGACAAGGTCACCCAAGTTCTACTTAGAAACTCTTCCTGCAAGGGACCAGAGAGTGAAAAGATCTTGGTGTTTAATCCTGTGATCAAAAGACAAGATAATTCTAAAATCTTCCCAAAAGAGCATATTTTCCTCAATTAGATCGGTACAAGTATCTTCCATATCTGCATTCTGAATTTCTATGTTTGCTAGTCATTTGGATGCTTAATTAAAAAGTAATCTGATTCACCTCAGGAGTGAGATGCCCTTGATAGGACTATTTCACTCCATATTGTAACTCAATGAAGGCACAATTTGGGCCAGCATATCATGCCTCTACATGTTTCCCTATCTACCTTTTTAGAAATACACAATCCAAATTTAGTTATCAGATGTATCTAAAGATCTCTGTTGCATCTGTTGTTGAAATAGCCATTGTGAAAACTCTTTTACATTAGGATGCATACAAAATTATTACAGTAAGTGATTTTAAAACTGTCCAGAATGGAGAAGGGTTTTGAAATATTTGTGGATGTAGGAAAAGGTTTCACTTTGTTGAGCTCCCCTCTGCTCCTTTTACCAACCAGCCTGCAGCTTCTAATGCTCTGCTGATAGACACCTTTCAGGTTTCTATACATCTTTTAAAGACAATTACCGAATTTACCCAGTGAGCTAGACTAGCAGGATCCTAATAGGAGTGTGAAAGGCTAACAAGCTGGAAGCTTTTGAGGTGGCATCAGCATCTCACATCTCTTGATGTCAGTGTGTTGATAAAATTGTTACTAGTTCAAGAAGGCACACAATCACAGTTTCTCTTTTCAGATATTCCCTTCAACTATGGGTAGATAGTTAAGGTCTTGTATCTTAGATCTGGTAAGAGGACTGAAATGTCACAATTCACTGTTCAGGAGCTTCACAAACAAGGTGTTTTGTGTTGCAAGGACTGAGCTGTTAGCAATGGGAAAAAATTCTCTCGTTATCATTTTTTTTGTGTGTGTGTGTGTGTGTTTTAATAAGAGGAATGCTATCTTCAGCCTCTTTCTACCCATAACCTGAGGAAGATGTTGATGAAAAGATAGGACTCCTTTGGAAGAGTACAGTTTCTTGGAAACACTAAGCAAGATGCAGCTGTTACTTTGTCATGTATAGTCTGACAATGCTCAGTTGTGAGGAAAGACATCCCACACCTTGTTCAGCCTGGGAAACTGCTCAAGTCTGTGGAAACACTTCAAGATTCAACTCCTCGGGGCTGAAGCAAAGTCAGTCATCCATGCTTCCCACCAGGCTGAACCATCCTGTCTGAATTACCTCACTGACATCAACAGCATTATTTCAGCTACAAGTACTATTTGGTGTGAGCTAAAATAGCAGAAATCAACACAGAGCTTCTGTAAATAGTCATAACAATAGTAATAATTAACCCACAACTTTTTATGTTCAGTAAAGTACTTAGTATCATAAAAGAAATAATGCAGTAATGAATAGCAATACCAGCACAAGTCCTTAAGGGCACACAGCAATGTGATAATCCAGGACAGCAGAGATTCTGTAGTTCACTCTGAAAGGGTAATTTGCATAGAGTCTGCCTTACTGAAATTGGCTACTGGTCCTGGTATCTTGTGTAGAAAACAACTAGCACTGTATAAAGGCCTGGACTGAGAACTGATGCACAGCAAAGAGTGCCACCTACAGAATTACCAGGAATATTTGCTTTAATACATTAGGTCTCCTTTCCATTTACAGACCGTCTGTGATGATGTTCGCTTAGCACTGCCTGGTGAGATCAAATGAGAGCTGCAGTGCCCTCAGAGCCAATACATCGAACTGGAAAGCGAATTAATGTAAGAGCAAAGCTGCTAAACAAAGGAGACGTTTGAAAATTTTGCTAATGCTATAGCTATAAGAACTAATCTTAACAGCTCAGAACAAGCCTGCTTTGGATGTACAGTCTTAGCACGTGCTTGACATCACAATATGGCACATTTAATACTTGCACAGAATCTGCAATACGTGGCACCACAACAAAGATGCAGAAGCACTGCTGCTGCAATTGTATTTTCATAAGGGCACACCAGACCACAAGTTCTCAGTGAAAAGAAGCATAGAAGTTTAAATCTCTGCATTCCTTCCTGTTCTGCCTCCATTGAAATCCAGAAATACGTTAATCTGCAAGTTTAACTGTATGGCAGGTTCCTCAGTAACTGGAGGCTAGCTGGCAGTTCAGAAACAGATGGTAGGTTAAATAGTCTCAGCTGGTAGGATTGCTTTGGCCTTTCCCACTTCTCTTTAGACTATTATATGACCATATTGCAACAGGAAGTCTTTAAGCAGCGGTCAAAAAGTACAACAGACAGTCCTTATCCACATACAAATAATTTCCCTACCCAGACCATCCAGACCATAAACTGCTGTTATCCATCTAACAATGACCACAGAGATAACAATAGTCACGTGACTGGACTCTGAGTCCCAAGTTCTATTAAGCATGCTTCTTCCAGGGGTGGTAATACTCAAGTCTACAATAAAAAAAAAAAAAAAAAAAATTAGAGAAGAGAGAGGAGAAGAGATTTTTCTTGTTTATATCCAGTCTTTGTAAAAAGTTTAAATCTCCCTTGTTTCTCTGTGTCATACAGCTTGCATATCCTGAAAAACCAGACTGTTCAGGGCTGAACTTGATCAGTCTGCTCAGCAACTGTGTGTCTGCCAAGGTTTGAGCCAACAACATATTGCAAGAGCCAGTGCAGTAATTATACAATCTGATCTCTGCATGCTACCAAAATAAACTCATAGCTAATGATGGCAGTGCTACCACCATTTAGCAGGTTGAAGAAGTGTGCCATATTTAATGCCTCCTCATGAGATCACTTTCCTAATCTGAAAAAGATTTAAGACACTTAGAAATGCGCAGCTACTCCTTTCTGCCATTTTCAGACTGCTCCTGGTCATATTGGGCCTCTCTGCTCTATCCTTCAAATAAACAGAAAAGCTGCTTTCACAGCTCATCTCCAGATACAAAATTACTTTCATGGTGACTGAGCGCTCTCTACTACCCAAATTTCTCACAAAAAACCATTGCTTTCATTTTCTTGTGCTATTGAGCTGAACAGAGATAAAAGGAGTCAAATAAAGATTATTGATTCAACGTTATCATTTCTCATTCTTTCTCCTCCTTAGGAGCATGGCTGTGTATTTTATCCCAACATATGCAGCAGCGGCAATGCCGCAAACATGCCAGCTTTGTGACTCTTGCAAGGCTTGAGTTATCAGCAGCCACCTGTGCTGTATGGTATACTGAGGAATTACTGATTTGGAAAATTATCCAATCCATACTATCAAATCAAGGGAAAGATCTACTGTTTACAATTACTCTCTCAGAGCTTGCTGCTGCTCCTCCTTGCATTTGATAAAACTCAGCTAGTGGAACTACAATATTGGCTGCTACAGTGAGAATTGAGAGAAGTATATTCTCAATGCCACAAAATATGATAGAATTATTACTAAGTGGTAATTGGAATTTTTTTTTTTTTTCCCTCTCAAGTTGAAGCCATAACTGAGGAGTTAACAGTCATGTTTCCATTTCCAGCACACATACCAACCTAAATGAAAAGAAAGTCTCAAAGTCAATGTTGCAAAAGCTAACATCCCCCATTCTGGCAATGATAACAAGAAAACAGCAGATTTCTCATGTGTGCACATATGTGTAGATGTATCATGAGGCAACCTCTTAAGAACATGGGCAGTTGTGAGGCCTTTGCAGATGCCTTTCCAAAAGTGCTCTTACTGTGGATTTATTAAATGTTTTTATGAAGGGCAGAAAAATGATATCCAGTCCTCAGTTCAGAGATTTTAGTTTTATCCATCCTAAACCTAGATCTTTGGGGATGAAAAAATGTCAGCATAAAAATGTTAGCATCTAAAACATATACAGCAAAGCCTCAATACGTGGAGATTTATTAAAAAAAAAAAATAGTATCACATAGTCACAGGACTTTAAAAAAGAAAACCCAAAGTAGTGAAAGTCACCACCTGAACTTTATAAATGCAGAATATCTATCAACATATCAAAGTTTTCAGAACAATGGAATCTACATGAGTATAGCTGAGTTCACAACTTATGCCTTACTGTGTATTTTACGAGAGACTGGGAATAGAAACAGGCCAACACAGTTCCTCGGTTAGGACAGACACCTCAGGCTGTGGTGAAACATGACCTTTATAGATATCTAGCAAAAAAACATTTAAGAAACGGATATAACATCATGACCTTTTTAGATACATAGCATAAAAACATCTAAGGGGAAAATCTTACCCCTCTTTGCTTCTGCCACATACACAGCAGGAACTGCCCAAGGGGCCAGTGGTGGTAGTGGGAGTCACAGGATTTACTGAATCCCCAGATGACAGTAATGGTGGGACTGATTAGGCCAAACTTTCCCCCACACCTGCCTGTTATTTAAGATTTCTTTAGAGTTGCTGGAGGCAGGAAGGCAGTTCCAGAAGTGGTGTTTTAAATAAATATCTAAAGCAGAATATATGAATTGCAAACCAGAATTTATGAAGAGTGTTCTTTGGAGGTACTTCCGTTGCTTTGACTGCAGAGGGACTATTAGTTTCTAGCTGGAGTTCACTCAGATGAACTCTACCTGAAGGGATGACACTATTATTGCATGCTCTGGTGATGTGAGGCTGTTTATATTGTTCCAGTATGCAGCAGAGATGACATTTTACTGGAATTTGTGCAGGACACAGGATTTCCTTGATCAAACAGAAGCCAAGACTTAGCTTTTTTGTTCTACACTTTTGTTTATCAATGGAAAATAAACTGCAATTAGGCTCTGACAGATTTTTATTTTCTTTTCTATCATAAAAAACAAAAAACCACCAAACATGAAAAGCAAAGGAGAGTTTCTTTCATTAAGTTTGAGAAATTAAAGATATAGCATTGCTAATGATAATGTCTTGCTGCTTCAATGGTCCCACCCCATATATTCATATTCCAGATACAGTTTGCAGGGTATTTTTAGCAAAAGAGCACCAGAAGTGTTATTGAACACAATTTTTGAGGAATAAAATCCAAAAGGCTAATAAGAAATTGAAAACCAGAAGCAAAACAGAATTCCCAGGAAAGAATGGTGCTACTCAGAATAAAATTAAAAGGGCATCAAAATGTATGATGAAGAAAGCAGGACGACAAGAATAAGTTCTTAATATCAAGATTCAAGAGGCCTGTTAAATTGGACAGAAATTGATTAAAATTTGGAACTCGAGTGTTTGGTGGAAACCCAGTGGAAGTATAAACTACAGCCAAAACTCTGAAAGAGGAAAATCCCAGCATCTAAAACTATTCTGCAGAGAAACCGAAATATAAGATACTTTGAGGACATCAGAATGAGAAGACCATCAAAGGTTAACGAAGCAGTTAAGGAAAGGTCCACCTGAGAAGCTAAACAATCCTTTACCTGAGTGACACAGGAGATCCTTACACCTTTTCCCTAGTTAAGATGAAACACTATCAAAATGGAGGTGCTAGGCATTCTGGAACAAATAGCATATGTCCAAAGCTTCTGAAGAAGTTAATCTGAAATGTTTATAAAATATACTTCCTGCTGCTTCTGATGGGTGCAGCACACTGCAGCTGTATTTAAAAACACTCCAGAGCTATAGGATTACTCCAGGGAATTACTGACCAGTGTATGTAAATGACAGCTCACATCAGAAAAACAAAACACTTGGATGATGATGAAAATAAAAGAGCAAATCAGTGCCAGTTCTGCAAAGAAACACCATGTCTTGTCTATTAAGACTATAGCTCTAGCTGTTATTTTTAAGAAAAGCCATCTTAGAATCATAGAATGGTTTAGATTGGAAGAGACCTCAAAGATCATCTAGTTCCAATCCCCTGCCACCCTCACTGTAAAGAATTTCCTCCTAAACATCCAGTTTAAATCTCCCCTCTTCCAGTTTAAACCCATTACCCCTCATCCTGTCATTATAAGACCTGGTAAATAGTCAGAGCTGCTGCAGCTCTCTGAGCATGTTTGTGACCCTCCTCTGGACTCACTCCAGAGGTTTAATGTCCTTTTGTATTGCGGGCTCCAGAACTGCACTCAGTGCTCCAGTTGAGGTCTGACAAGTAAAGGGGCACAATCCCCTCCCTTGCCCTGCTGGCCATGCTGCTCTTGCTGCAGCCCAGCACACAGTTGCTGTCTGGGCTGCACTCACACTGCAGGCTCATGTTGAGCTTTTTTTCAATCCAGACCCCCAGGTCCTTTTCCTCAGGGCTGCTCTCAGCCATTCGCCACCCAGCCTGAATTTGTGCTTGGGATTGCATCCACACAGGTGCAGGACCTTACACTTGCCCTTGTTGAATTTCATGAGGTTGGCCTGGGCCCACCTTTGCAGCCTTTCCAGGTCCCTCTGGATGGCATCCCTGCCCTCTAACAAGTTGACTGTTCCACCCCCATCCACTTTCCAATCCCCTCACATTTTTTTTTTTGCGATACCCTTGCAACAACGGTACCACAATAATTGTTTGAGTATTATTCACTAAATTAGATTGCATGTAAAATAATTTTCTCTCAGAATTACATTACAGAATATATTTTAAAATCAGATTGTGTAACTCAGCTCCCATAATGTTTACAGTAGAGGAGGCAGTGATAGTGTCACAACAGGAAAAATAAAAAAGAAAGTAAAATCTTCTTCATGTTTGTTTTAGTGCTGAAGAAAATACATCACAGAGCAATAATCTTAGAAACCTTGTGATATGTTGATAAAATAGTGCATAAAGAAGAACCTTTGGACATATTTTATTTGAATTGCCAACATTATTTTTCAAGGTTCCTTGTAAGACATGATTATAGATAGAGAGTCCTAAAGTAAAGAGGAAAATACTGGCCCATGCCAATAAATGGCCAGAAGGGAAGGGGAAAAAAAAAAAAGATTAAATGGTGTGTTTTTATCATGGTGAAATGTTAATGACAGGGCGTCTTGTGGTTACTTTCTAGGTCACTGGCTATTTAATAGATTCATTAATAATCTAGGAAGGGATGGTGTCTAAGTAGGCAGCAAAACAGGCACACGGTAATTTTTCAGGTTGTTCAGGACAAAGAGGACAACGAGTTCAGAGTGATGCTAGAAAATGGGTTTGTCTTTTTTTAACAACTTCGTCTTAGCACCAACTAACACCTTCTCAAAACCACAGGAATTCTTAATAGAGAATACAGTAGTTTTATCATCACTGAGGTCTTTATGAACTAGAAATTACGCTGATTTCACCAGATAACCCCCTGAGTTACACTATTATTTCTTTAGTGTCTTTCATCCTTTCTTCTTTCAGAAAAATCTCTCAGAAAACAATGTAGAGTTTAGCGGCAACACTAATTAAGCTACCAAGACCAAATATCAAGGAACTCCAGAAATCAGGCTTCATGCAATAATGTAGGTTCATTACACATTCTTTCTATTTTTCTTTTGCCTTTTAAATATCGATACTCCCCATTCAGCTCATCTCCCTTTCCAGAGAAAGGGAAAGAAAATAGTATTTTTTATTTTAAAATTGATTTTCATTCTCTTAAACATTAAAGCAAATAACAAGCCTATTTAAAAAAATCAAAATTTATAATGAAAATTATCCTATTACTAGCTTTCTAAAGACACCTTTGGCCTTTTGTACTTAATATCACCTAGAAGTTAATTTCTGAGGAATTATTCAGAAAAGGTTATTCTTACAATATAAGGTTTGGGAGAGGTTCACCTGTCATTCCACCTTGTGCAAATGCACAGGTACTATAATAGACCTAATTTCTTTGTCCCTCACAGCTCTGAGAAGAGAAAAATTGTCAGGTTCTTAAAATGAGCACAGCAGCCATAGCCTGTATACAAGTGTCGAATCATAAGACTGCTTCTTAAGGTCAGTGCAGCTTATGGTAATGAATATGGAAAGGTTACTTTTGTTGTCTTTTGTTGATTTCTCCTCAAAAAAATGCAAAGAACAAAAAGGTCACTAAGCAATGTTTCTAAGCTACTTTGGAGTTTACTAATCTATCACTGAAGAAAATAAAAAGGGTTAATAAAATATACTCTAGACAGAGAAAATCAGATTAGAAGTGGCATTTCACTATGAAACCTTCTTTAGGCAGAGGAAAAATAACCCCAAAATCAGAAAGGAAAGCTGCTTTCAGACTTTGATCACTAAATAAATATTTACAAACCAAAATAAAGCTTTTTAAAGTACAAGGCTGGAGCACCATAACACGTCATTGAGGAATACATCTGTGACAATGGAGCTGACATCTAGTACTGTAGTGAATGCTCGATGCAATAGTTCTATGAGTACTGTGCTTGTCCATAGCAGTAAAAGTTACTCATACTGAGTTTTGTAGACCAAGCCCATATGGGAATTGATTGGGAACGCAAGCAGGGTGACAATGGGATGTCAAGAAAAGACTCTAGCATGATTTACTAAATTACCAGTTGAGAGATAGCCGAGGAGGATTAAAACTTACATTGTCAAGCTTGGACAATGAAGTGTCCAAATTACAGGAACTTTTAGATGAGAGCAAAGGCCCTGTTGAAGGCCACATGGATTGGCATCTTGGCAGAGGGACAAAGGGATTAAGACTGTGCAAAGTGTGGCCAAAGGTACTTCTCATTCTTTGGTCCAGGTTGCAGAAAACTTAGATGCAGTCCAAGTTTTAAACTATATCTCTGTCTTCAGACATGTCTTCATCTTGAACCAATTATAAACAGTTTTCAAGTAATTATTTGGTTGCTGATAGTGTCTTGCAGTGAAGGGTTTGCAAACAAGTTAGTGGAAACTCCTGGTGATATCTAGGAGCTGTAGGATCAAGAGATGATCTGAGAGAAAGGTAAATGTATACTTCAGTCTCAATGTAGAGAGGTGTGGAGATAAAGAACCAGAAATGCACTCCAAGGTGCACTTCATAGGCTATCTGAAAAAGCATGAATAAAAGGTAAAAATTTACTAAGAAAAGACAGCAAGAAACTAATTCTGTTTCTATAAGGATGCTTCCATATATGTGTCAACTGAATAGGCACATCATAGATTCTGAATTATTGCATATATTTATAATTCTGTGGCATTCCCACGTTGTGTGGCCCTTTACCTTTGCAGTAACCTGTCTACAGTATTTGTGTAGTGTGATGACAGAGTGGAAGAAGCAGCATAATCTTGACATTTTGGCATTACTCTTCATCTGTCTTGCCTTTTGTGAAAGTTACTATATTATTTAAAATGCCAAATGTTCAGAACCATGTCGATAAGCCAAATTCCATGAATTTTAATGGGAATATTTTATACTTTAAATTCAAAATAGGCTTCTTGTTTGAGTGGAGGATCAGCTTTGAAGATAACTGTGCAAACAGTGACAATGTTGAATTGAGCTGTTTAGCAGAATAAGTTTTGAATGA
Organism: Psilopogon haemacephalus; assembly: GCA_013396835.1. Lineage (NCBI taxonomy): Eukaryota > Metazoa > Chordata > Aves > Piciformes > Megalaimidae > Psilopogon > Psilopogon haemacephalus. Next base: position 1,201,330 of record VWZI01002832.1, read on the forward strand.
AGGAGAACATATAAGTATTTTTATGAAACAGCCCTCTCACTGTTAGGGGATAGGTTAATATATTTGAGAAATTTTGAAGTTATGTAAAGGAATGGAAGTTTTCTATGTAATGGCTGGTGCTGCTCAGCTTATATGATCATTTGTCCATATTTTTAAATATAGAGATTCCTGAATGAAGAGAGATGTAATTACTCACGTTGCACTGGCAATAAGCAGCTCTAATTTATCCATTTTCTATTACAGAGGATGACATCTTTAACAAAGGAAATTTAAATAGAATTTTTAAAGGGTAAGACAACTGTCTCATGCTGAGCTTACTCTTTCGTGTATGCATTTATCTTTGGGGAAAGGTTTGGGTACAAACTTGCATTTCAAGCAAATTTTATTTTGAAACCACACATGATGTTATGTCCAGATGGAGTGTAATGAGAAGAAAAGAATTTCAGGTTTCATCTGTATTTTCATTTGAGTACATATGTCAAATGCTTTGCCTCGTTCAGATAAAGGTCAAGAAAACACAAAGATTTTCTTTTGTATCTCAAGAGTTTTGGTAATAAAAAAAGGAAAATGTAGGTGGAATGTTTTGGAAATTAGTTCCTTTTGAAATTTTCTACAGATGTCAATTCAAGTCCTGAAAATACAGTTTACTTGTTCAAAGATGTATCCTACACTGACACAGCCTTAACTACTCCTTTGTATTGCAGAGAGGAATCAGAACAGTCCAGAGAACAGGACACATTCTTAACACAAACTCTTACAGAGTAATGGAGAAGGTACTAATCATGGCAGTGCTGCAAGAGCAGGAAAGTGAAACAAGAAAATGATTTGTCTTTTTTTTTTTTTTTAATATATAACAGAAATTGTGTGTTACAGATTACGGGAAAAGTCTGTGTGTATTTAGCAGTGGATATGTACTATTTACTTCCATAATCTGAAGTTAAGTGCATGCTTAAGAATAAGATTTTGGGAAATTACACCCTCCACATCATTGAACAGTTCCCTAAAGTACTGGACATGGATGAGCATTATTTATTTACTATTTCACAAGCCATTCTTTTTGGCAAGGGACTTGTGAAAGGCTAAACATGTATGTGAGAACACACACATGGATGTTGGACACGTACTTAAGACAGATTCTCTTCAGTTTATCTCCTGCATTTCTCTCAAATTGCTGCAGGGCACCTTACATTTTCTTGAAACAATTATGAGGTTTGTACCTCTGGTATTTATCTTCTCTGAAGGTGTTGTAATGATTAGCTAACTCATCCTTGCACAGAAAGGCACCAGTAAAGCACCCTATAGCTGATGATGACAATGACTCAATAGCGACTTACTATCACAGAAGTAGAAGGCAGTGAGAGATGAAAACAAAAAATATTTGCGTACTCCTAGAAGGACGCAGTCATAGTCTCTTTTCATTCAATATGGTTAAAATTAAAAAGATGTGCTAAACTGGGACTTCTGTGTGGAAAAAAAAAAAAGAACCCAGTGAACAAAACATAAAAAAGATCTAATGCCCTTTTACAGACTTTTTTTATTTTTGTCTTAACACAAAAAACTGCATTGAAAGTCAGACATAGAAAGGTTGCACTAATTAGATTTCTAGAAATAATTACAATCACTGACCAAAGCGAATGACAAATCAAACTGATGACTCATTTTCAGTGATGGCTATCAATCTGCACAAAAATAGATCCGATTCTTTATATACCTTTAAGCTGACAGGCACTATCCAGCATATTCAGGCAGACTAGGAAAGTATTTTTTTCCTTCCCTGTCTAGTTATCATGTAACTCTATCAAACCTCTGAACTTCTGGAATAGTGAAATCAGTTGTGTCAACATATACAGGCATAAGAACAAGGGTAAATGACAAAATTGTCATAAATTCTTCCACTATTATTTATATTTCTGCATCAGACATAAAAAGGGAAATAAAAGAATTATGACATTTGAAATATGCTTTTTTCTCCCCTTCTGATCAGCCTGAGAACTGAAATTGTTTGTAACAGAAAATATTTTGTGTCAAATAAAAATGTTAACTCTGGCTTCATTCTGATCTACTCTATTTATCTTCTATAAAAATATAAGGCTGGAACTTCAATATGTTTTCATGGCCTTTTGGTGCAAGAATCTTTGTATTTCTAAAATAGTTCAACTGTGGTCTGGTCAATTAACATTAGCATAGATACGTACAGCAATACAGACATGGCACACACGTATTTTAGAGCTGAACACTAAGGAAAGGTTCTGCAAAAGCACTAATACTCACATTTTTTTTTCTAGTTCTGGGGACAAAACTCAGCTTTCCATTTCTGCTCCTTTATCTCTTTCAAAGTGCAAATAATACATTTCCTCTAACCAAGCTTTTCAAGCAGAAAACGGCCAATGGATTGTTTTTTTTTTAAAAGGAGCCTTTTTTGGAGAAAACCATAACTAAGAGAAATGAGACAATTTAGAACTTTATCCTTCCTCACTGCAGATTTTCAACTGACTTTACTTGTATTGGGATTGAGGCCCTAAGAGAGATGTAGAAATGGGCTTTGAACAGCTTACTAAGCAAGCAGCCACTATCTGTGCTCCTTACTTATATACAAAGGTGATCATTAATCACCTGGTAATTTAGGGGGAAAAAAATCAGGATTCTCAAGCACCTTTCAGAACCAGACCAGAGGACTGCATTCAAGGAGTAATGACAGAATGAAAGAACAAAATTGCAACTGTCTTTCTTCCCATTTAAAAAAAAAAAAAAAAGAAAATCAATTTCCGGATAAACCAAGGGTCTCAGATACTCTTCACACAGGAAAATAGAAAGCATTGTCATTATTCTTTGAAATATATATGAAGATAAATACCTTAATTGGTGTAAGATAAGTCCTTGAGAGTGGTTTGAAGATTTTAGTTTTTGTGAACATAAGGCAGGCTCTTATAAAGAAGGTCAGCAGAACTTCAAAAGGATTAAAAAAAAAAAACAGCCTAGCCTTTACTTCATGCATCTTTCTATCTCATTGAGACAAGAATCAAATTCCTGCATGAAAATGCTTGTTTTATTTCAGTACACATAGCAGGGTCTCTTCCTGAAGCCCTTGTGCAAATAAACAGCTTTGAATTGCGTCCACTGCAAAGTTACCACACCACTCAGCTAGGATGAAACAGCTGCAGCCAACATTTTAAATCAAATTCATAAAAGGGAAGAATTGGTATTTTCAGAATAAAGTAAAAGCTACTATAGATGAAAATAAAAGAAGCATTTACAATAATCTCCTTTTTTTTTTTTTTCCACTTTAAAGATTGAAGCTTGGAATAAGGAGAGGGTCAAGCCTAGATACGAAGCATTCTGAGGACAAGGTGATTTAATACCATAGCAAAGAGAAAATAGAAGGGGAATGGCAAGGAAGGATTGAAAGCTCATTCTTGGAAAGGTTTAAAAACAAATTCCCTGCCCTAACAGAGCTGACACAAACATGTCTGCAGTTCAGCTAACGAAACACTTGATATGGTAGTTCAGAGACAAGTTTCATCCTTTCTCCCCAGGTGGCTGGTGCTGCAGCCCCATGGGAGATGTGCAGTGGGAGACAAGCACTTGCAGGACCATACTTTAGGCTGGTGCTGCTTGGTAAGATTTTTAGAATTCAAGATCACTAGGAAGGTTTGCAGATCTGTGGCATTGCTGATGTGTCCTAAGCTCTGACAGTAATAATAAAAGATGAGCTCGCAATAACTGAGCACAGCCCCCAATACACTAATTATCTTATTTCCTCATTAATGACAAGGATCAAACCACTGAAAGAAGAGAGGAAATGAAACTGCATCTTGGTAGGCAAAATAATTCAGAGAGTTTTATTATTTAATAACAGTACCTTTTTAGTCTTATAGTTTTCCCTCTGTTTCAAGACCTCTTATTATTTTTGGTGGCCTTCACCGTTCACACTCACCTGAGGTGGATGGAGGTAACTAAACAGCTTTGGAACTATTGGAGAGTAAGTTTATGTTTCCTAGTTCAGGTTCTTTTTCTTGTCTGTTTTCATCTTCTTTTCTGCCCCTTAAGCCTCACTCTATTGCATCTTCATTTCCTAGGTGTTTCTGTGTTGGGCCTCTACATTTGGGAAGCCTGGGAGTAGATGAATAGCGACTCCGAATAGCTCCTCCCCATGAACTGCTCACAGGACAGAACAAGTGTGGCAGCAGTTTTCCCATTACCTAGGCAAAGAGCAGCAAATCTCAAGGACCGTGAAAGGCCTAAGACATCACCAAACCCATCTCCTGCACCTCACACACTCCACACTGTACAGCCCTAGCACCTAGGAGGCAGGAGACAACTCAGCGATGTCTATGCAGCCTTGATGATGTCCATGCAGCACCTTCCCATTTACTATACATCAAAGCCAAGGATTTTCACATGTTAATGCTTAATTCACAAAGAGCAAAATTGTGTGTGGTGGAAGGTGATGTGAACAATCCATGCAAGGCTGAGCTGCCATTTGTTCTATAGGATCTGAAAACAAACCTGCAGTCCTCTATATGAGTCTGACAGCCCCTGTATTAATTGGCTATCGTACAGCACCCATGCATGCAGTGCTGGTAATTAAGGCAGAGTCAATACTCATACACCCCTAGATTTAAAGAAAGGTGGCTTGGTTAATTAGGATACAATTTGGTTTTGTACGATTCTAGAAATTATTCCAATAATAATTTTGGGTATTATTATTAACAATTAAAAATTGTCAGCAAAGCAGCTGCAATTAATGTTTCTGACTTAAAGGCATAACACATGAATTTTGAAAATTAACCCTTTTTAATGGCATGGAAACCAACATTGATCAGGTTTAAAAGATTGAATCTAAATGGGTTTGTTTCATCAAGAAGAGGCATATGGGGTTTTCCCTTTATTTTTCTAGGATAACACATGATATTGAATTTATCTTTTTTTATTTTTTTCTTCTTTTTTTTTTAGCATCACAGCTATTCTGAATTAACCCATTAATAGTAATAGAGACAGAAGAGTGACAAATTCCATCAGCTCAGAAACAGAAGAATTTGCAGTTTAAAGACCTCACCATAAAAACTTTACACGCTGCATCTCACACACTGTATCTGTTACCAAAGATATGCATCTAAGCACTGCAAATCATCATTTTCAGGGGAACAACAATAATGAAGGGGAAAAAAAACCCCAAAAGTATAAGCTACAATAATAGAGTTTAGGATGTAATCACTTAGCTGCTGTCTCTGGCCACAGTGGTAGAATACTACTTTCCAGCTGAGTTTAGTCTCTGAAGGTCATTAGAGATGTGTACCAATAAACATACACTCTGCTATCAGATTAGCAGACAAAACAGTTTCCATGGCAACCATTGGACAAGAGAGCTCGCCTGCATTCAGCATTAATTTAAAATATTTTTTTTTCCTCCCTCAGTCTCCTTGGAGTCAGTACTGTGAAACACAAGTGCTTGCAAGCTCTCTAATCTGCGGCTGCCTTTGAAAACCCATCCAATGTGTGTTGAAGCTGAGCCAATTAACGTTACGAGAATTGGGTGAATTGCAGAGAATCTGGCAAGGCTGTGTTTACCAATTAGGGGCTTTTTTATGATGCAAATGTTGCACACCATGCAGCAGGAATAAAAGCCAGCTATGCTGAATATGAAACTGTTAATTGCATTTTTCTGAGACATGGCTACAAGGTGAAACTAATCATACAAATGATAACTGGGTTTTACCTCCTACAGTGCTTTGGTATTGCACTTTCACTAATCTGTATTAAAATAGTCCATAAATTTTTACAGCGAGAGAAAACGCAGCCCTTAGTATACCCATCTGAATTTTGGGGGACATACAGAATCAGGGAAATTGGATATAGATAACAAGAGAAAAAAATCAAATCATCGCTAACAAATACCAAACAGTGATTTTAAAAACATAAATAAATTATTTTTATTACTTTTCAAAGAAAATATGCATTTTCTACAAAACAAAAAGTGTAATCTATTCCACTCAAATGAAAATCAACCTGGTAGTAGACGCTGGTAAAGGTGTCAATGAGCAGGAAGTTTTCTGAGTGAATAAGTCCAAAGGAAAATTGGGGGTGAGGGTAGAAAATGGCTGGATCAATAGTCCTGAAGAAAATTAGATAATGTATATTTATGGAGGGGTTTACTACACACTTTATGAACAGCAAGAGAATCCAACATATAAGACGTCAGACTGCTGACAGGATTGGAGACTTGAAGAGAGATTTACTGACGGAACCTAACATCTAACTGATCCAAGTGTGCAGTATCTTTTCAAAACAAAAATTAAATTATTATTTATTTTTTAAGGATTGGAAAGGGCAGGCAAATAGATTTTATATCTAGGCCTCCCCATGAGTTAGGCCTTATTTCTCCAAGGGTAACTCACCTCAGGTAGGATAGTACTTAATAGGAAATACTTAGAGAAGTAGTTAAATGAAATCCTGCAATAATTATTTTTATGGTATGGCAGTACCTAGAAACAGGGAAATGATTGTTTTAATTTTACTTTTCCCCTCAATTATTTCTTAGGGTGGAAAAAGATACATTAATTTTCTACCTTTTCTTCTGTAAATGAGACATTGAAGCATAACAGTTAGATAAAACTATGAGATCACTTTTCTGACATGCATCTTGTGAATATTTAGACAGAAAGAGCACCTAAAAGTGTTGTCATTAAGTCTAATATCAAACACTGCCACTATCACTACCATTGTCTTATCCACTTGGAAGTATGAAGTACCTTGAGTACATTCAGCTAATTGTCTTCTGTGATAAGTTAAATTAAACAGTGATGACAAATAGAACAAGGTGCTAGGGACAACTGTGTAAGCAGGTTTAGATATCTTCAGGTGTGATAAAGACCATGTACTTCTGGGATCCAGAGACCCAATGTTGTTTGGAAATGTTCATCGATTCTTTGTTGAATCTTTAGAAGGAAAAAAAAAGTATATTATTTTCCCTTCTGTAGATAATTTCTGTGCCCCTTTCCCCCTCATTGTGTCAGTCACAAAATCAGAAATATTAAAATCAGGATATTAAATCTCCTGTCATCAATTAGTTTGTCATAAAAATACCTTTATGTCATCACCTATGTGTTTTAGAAGACAAAGCATGCAGCACAACAAACATTTGGAGAGTACAAATATTTGCTAAACTAATGTATTTTGTGGCCAGCAATCGTATGTACAAGACATTTAGAAAAAGAAGAAAAGCATCAGGCAGAGAGGGTTTTCAAATGTTGCACTTAGGGAAGATGATCAAAGTAAATGCTACAAAGAATAACCACAACTAGAGTATTGCACCAGACAACTTCAATTGAAAGTGGCATGGCTTAAAGTAACAAGATAATAGGGTTGAATAATGCAAACGACCATATCCCATGTGGGTTTGCACTACAAGACATTCTAAAACCACAGAAAATTAGGAAAAGGCATTGAAGAGCAGATTCTTGAAGAGATTTTCCTAAAAGAATAGAGAAAATGAGGACAGCTGGGAACCTTGAATGCACAGCAGGATGAGGAGCAAGGGAATGATTTGCTCTATAATAGGAACTGAGGGAAACAGTGACAATTGTAGAAAGTGCATGAAGACAACTAGCCAGAATTGAATGGCCCATGTGTTTCTGAACTGCACTGGCAATCAATCACCTATTTTCCAGCAAAAGACAAAATACAAATTTGAGTCACAACCGCTGCCAGAGTGTGCTTAGCCCAGGTCGGTACAGCATTAAGACAGCAAAAGAAACTCTGTCAGGCTTGATAAAATGGATATTAGAAGGGATGAGTTTTGATGTGCTTTGAAAGACAGATGGGTCATGTCAGAAATGAACTGCATCTATGCCACATGCTTCTCTCCTTTCTTTTGTGTTATTTGTTTACTCAAGCTTTTCATATACTTGGGTTGATTTATAGGATGCTAAAGACATCCAATACCATTGGCATATAAACCTCCGATAGCTAAAGATTAGGAATCCTCTTAAGAGTTTTCTTCTAATCAGGAATTTACTGCAGGTCTGTTTGATTCCATTGTTCCTAATGTTAAATGATACAGATTTGTAAAATCTTCTTTGCAAGAACTTAGCAGCTATTCAAAAGTGGCCAAAAATTATTTCAGTTTCAATTGTTGCAATATATGAATTTGAAGACCTTGGATCTTAAGGAGAAAGAGACAAATTGAAGTAATCGAGATAATGACCAAAGGGTAACAAAACACAATGGTTATTGACGATTATAAAACTATAGAGAATCTGACTGATTGCAAACAAGCTTTCAGATTGCTGGAAATCATTGGAAGTATGAAGGCTATTAGGAAAAAAAAAAAAAAAGATAAGTTCACAATGGATGACACAATTATGATCTGCCTCGTATCCCAGAACTTGTAGATAGATGCACAACAAGTCTTCTGATTCTTGAGAAAGAAGCATCACTACAAAATTATTTCTTGAAGAGCAGGCCAGAAAGTCACCACTTTTGAATAAGACTACCTGGCAACAGAGGGTACCTACAAATGTTAGAACATAAAAGAAGTATTGTAAATTATTGATTTATACTAAGTGAGATTCAGGATATTTCCCAGTGATTAGCTGACCAGATGGCAAGAATTTATATGTTCAGCGTAGTAAATTCAAGGAAACAACTTAAACCAGAAGATCCCTGAGATTAGAACTGGAAACTTCCTAACAGATCATTTTTTTCAGACTTATTTTTGTTGCTTTTTGCATTTATTTTTCAAATGTGAAAATGCTGTTCTGCACATTAAAAAAGAGCCACAGAAATCCCACCACTTAAAATTATATTGCAGAAATAAGCAGTTACCACCACATTCAGGATGTGCTCAACAAACACAGAGAAGAGTGAATGATCTCATCCATTGAAATGGTTAAGACAATGTTAAAGAAAAAAAATGAAAAGCGAAATAAAGGAGAGAGAGAGAATGAAAATGTGAATATCATTAAAATAATAACTGGGAAAGGTTCTGTGATGCTGCTGATTATCCTTGAACATACTTGGATTCTTCACATGGCTGAAGATATAGTGCTCCTAGTTCTTGATATGAGTTATCTGGGCTTTTACAGGCATCAGAAAGGATTCAAAACCAGAAAATAATTCACCTTAGTGACTCAATTTAGGAAGATATGTCCCATTCTCCTAAAGAAGTCTGAAAAAGGCATGGCTGCAGTAATACCTAGGACACTGGATAAATCAAATACCACCATTATTTTCTATCGCTGGAACAGTAATGCACCTTCGTCTTGCTCCAGAGCTTGCAATCCCATCATAATAAAGCAGGCTTATGCACAAGTGGTAGCAGAAATGCATTCTGAGTATACTGGAAATTGGAACTGTTGATTTTTCATTATTTTCTACTTAGTGTTGCTACTATTAAGAAGTGATATCACAGATGACAATCTTTACTACGTTAACAGGGAGCTTCTCCAAGTTATTATTATGCAGAAATGTTTTCTCCCTCCAAGGAACCCTGGTGGCTGCAGCACTAAAAATAAGCACTGTCTACGGAGAGACGAATGACGAAATGAAAGTGGCATTCTGCAAGCCACAGCCAATACAATCACTGAAATTTGGATGGAAATTGTATCAGGAGGAAACTCGCTGTCATTTTGCCAACAAACACTCAGAACGCAAGTATCACAGAATGAGAGCAGCATCAGCATGAGTCAGTAGTATCCTACCTGTCCTACTAACCCAGACAGTTTCAACAGACTTCTACATACAGCTGACAACTGCTCTTGTCTGGAAGTCCAGATGCTATGGTAGCTCTAGGGTTTTCAGTCTCTTCAGGTTACAAAATAGAGCACAATATAATCATGATAAACCTGGTAAGTGAAACAACTGGACACTACTGGCCCGAGATGAATTCCATTGCCATTCTGTCTTTCTCCTAAATTCTGATTTATATAGAGTAAAATTTGCATTTCTGAATTATAAGATTATATCAAATATGTGTCAGAGTTACGAATTCAATCCATTATGTAACCTGCAAAAAAACCTACTCAACTTCAAATTGCAAAGGGAAGCTGAATTGTGTATTTTGAGGAATATTTTTTTGAATCAGGAAATGCTTGGATTTTTAATCTGACACACCTATGGTATTTTGTATATATGCCTACCACTTGCATCTCTGAAAAGTTCTCATAATCCTAGTGTGAGAAGGAGCAGTTCTTTCTCTACAGGTTATTGAGAACGCCACAGAGAGTAAAATTACAGTTCAGGATGAGCCTGAATAGTATAATTTACAACACAAAGCAGTAAAGTATTCCTTAGATTTCCAAAATAATTTTCTCTACCTGCATAAAGTAACAGAGGAAAACAAATCTCTGATTTATGCTTCAAGGTTTCCACAAGTAGAGTTGGTAATGCTCACCCACTGGATAGAAAAGTTTTATTTCTCTCAGAAATAAGAGAAATACAATATTTTCACTTGTGGGTTAAAAGCAAATGAAAAGAGGGGATGCAAGATTATTCTTCAAGCTGTGCTTCTAAACCTGTATTAGTATTGTACTCTTCATTACTTCAAATGGTACAGTCATCAACTCAAAAGTAAGCTGATATGCATGATACATGAAAGCTATGTAATTTAGTAAAAGTCTGAAAGGCAGAAACATTTTAGAGTGTGACATCAATTTCCTATCCTAGGTATATAACACTATATGCAAAGTGCTATGGTGTTGGCCTGCAGTCATGGGGTGATTGAGGGGAGAACAGTAACCAGCTGAGGCAGCCATGTGAACATGAAAATTTAAGAGCAAACTGATTTTGAGCAGGAGAGAAAACGCCAAGATTTGATTGTGTGGATTTAGCTTGAATGTAGGAATTCACTGGGCTGAAACAAGCAGGTAAGATAACAAAGGCAAAATAAACCAGGCTTTGCAACAGGGAGTATTAGATAAAATCAGTCATCAAGTTGGAAATGTAATTGTTCTAGTGCAGAAATTGAAGGTTTTCATGTGCATTGAAAATGTTTGTCAAAAATTTAGAAAGTATCTTTAACTATTTTAATCTCATTTATATTAGGCAATTAAAATACACTGGTTAAATATAATTGTAGCTATTCAAGCTATTACATATATTAGCTTCTGGATTTAGAAGAGCAAAATGTGCCACATAAATTGAGAATTCTTAGTGTAGATTCAGAACTATTCTCACCAGCAATCTGCAACGTTAATCCCATAAATTAACAAGATTTTTTTCATTCTAGTCTCCCTAAAGCTATCAACAAAAGATTAGCAATGGCAGTGGAAGGAAAGAATGAAAATGCATAATGTTTAAATAACATACTAAAAGCAGAAACTAAAAAGAAAGCCAAATGGACATTTCTCTTTCACCATTTTCTTTCCTTTTTCTCATTCTTTTCAAAGATACCTTCTCAAATAATAGCACAGTGTACAGCCCAGATTGCTAGAGTGGTTGCTCAAGAGTTGAGAGTGTATTTTCTAACAATGGTCTTGAGATTTTGAAAGCAGAAACAAAAGACATGCATGTTATATTTTGTGTATTGATTGACCTTTGTATACGACAAAAAAAAAAATACCTTCAATCTGTGAGCACAAATTACAATAGAAAGTTTAAGACACTTCTACCTTTAGACTCAAAGACCTCAATTTTCTTTTCAAAACTATAACAAAGACTAACCTACAGTTTCATTATCCTAGAGGAAGCACAAAACAGCTGAATTTTGATGTTTCCTAGATTTTGGGGAGAAATGCATGCTGACAAAAGAGTTATCGCCTTCCTCTACACGTTCCAATATATCCCATCTGGGTAGAAGTGGGGATCTCTGCTCTCCCCAGGGAAATTAGAGCAAAAGAAAATTGTATGTTCCCAGAGCACTGGAGCTGTACCCCAAATGCAGCCACAGTCAAAAGACAAAACTTGTCCTATTCAAGACATGGTCAGACCAGGATAGTTCTTGAATAGCCAGGGCAGGTTATTAAAATTCTGCATCAGAGAAGACAGGCTGTTCCAATTCACAACTTTGAACCTGGAATCTGAAGTTATATACAAAGCCCTCATGTCTTATGAAAGTAGAGAAATGTCATGACAGTTGAGTTATTAATTGAGAAACACCCTGAGATTTAATAGCTATCTGTTGATCTACCCCAGGAAGACTTAAAAAAGAGGAAACAAACCTATTTCATCTTTTACAAAGCTGCTAACTGGGAAGCATTTCATCTCCTGGTGATATAGCTATCACATTTTGCCAGAGGGGCTGTTCTCAGGCTTGTCCTGTCTCCCACACATTTTCAGCCCTAGCTGAAATAAACAACTACATATCACAATGAGGAAGCCTTCATTGATCCCTGAATTTCAGACACTGGCTAATATTTCTATTGCAGCATCTTGTAAGACATGTCACCAGTCATTACATTTGATTTCCCTGTTTTCATTTTTATTACTGAATATAAGACAATTTTTTTTTCTCACATGTATTTCAATGAGTCATGAAGGGTAAAGGAATGGATGTGTAACTATACCTCTAATGACAGCTGAAATTTAAATTGCTGCTGTAGATAGGGAGATTTCTCAAATATATTACCAAAAAAGGAAAAACAAACAACAAAACCCCCAAACGATTTTTTTTAAAACCCACAACAAACCGACAGCCAATACCAACAACCAAAAAAAACCCCAAAAGCCAAGGACTAAAATAGTTCAGCAAATCAAGTCCATTTATTTATAGAAAGAATGCAATATATTGAGGGGAAAAAAAAAAACAAACAAAACAACAATAATTCATGTAATAACAATGATAAAGACCAGAGAGCAAGCCAAATCTAAAGGAAGGCTGTATCACCAAAGTTAAGCTTACTGGATTAGTGAAAAAGAAAGTCTCCTATGGATCCAGAATAAAAATTTCCTCTCTGCTTAATTTCTGTTGTATGGGTTACATTTCCATTTCAGTGGCTTCTGTAACAGAGGCAATTGGCCGTTATTGACCATTTGTATGGGGCTTCATCGCCAGTAGCATTTTGAGGGGGAAAGTGCCTTTCCAAAAGACCCTGTATTGCTTTAAAGCATGTAACAGTTTCAGTATGCCAAATGTACGTCGTGCTGTGAGCCATCACAGCAGTACACAGATATTGATTTAGATAGAAACCAGAGGGCTGGGGAAGATAGAAAGGGCATAGTGTGCTTTCTGATGTGTATGCATTATTTAGCTTTCATAGTTTCATCTGAAGTTAGTGCCTATTTAGATAAAATTATAGAATCAGTATCATGGTGTTCAATACAGGTACGTCAAATTACTTCTGAACCAAAGAGACATAGATGATGTGACTTATTTGTTCTTGTAGCTACCAAGAAAATGGCTCTTAGTGATGATATATATCTATTTTTTTTCTCCTGCTTGAATAATACACCTGAAAAAAGTACCGCATTGTGAAAATGAAGGAAAACCAGAATTGTACCTGCTTAGCACCCAAACAGGTACGGTAAAGAAATCTATCACAAAAGTCCAATGATTCTAATATCTAAGAAGATTAAATGATTGTTCTGAGACAGCTAATTGGAAATTTCTCTAAAGTTGAAAGAAATTAAAAACCACAGAGTAATGAAGGCAAAGGCAAAAGAAGAATGCCAGAAAGAGTTACTCAACTAAGAAAGGTAGGAAAGAATGGAAAGGTCACAAGAGATCATGAAAAGTACACTAGCAGCGTGGATTAAATTCCCAATCTTTTGTCTTTATTTCTATAAAGACACTTTCCTACCATGGCCTTAACTGTGACAAGCACAGAATAGTTCCTAGACTCAAAATTGAACAGCTGAAATTAACGTAATTTTTCCTGTATAGCCCCTAGTGCCTTAGAAAACTACTATAAATCACAATGTTCTTCTGGGGCCAGAATTTGTATTTTAAAATGAAATTATAGTAAGTTGTGTAACATTTTGCAAGTGACTTTATGCATGAAGAAATAACATGAGAAAAAGCTGAGTGTGCCAGATGCCACTAGAAAATACTTAGAATACAGTTTGCTGTTTAGAATAATGTGTTTTGAACTCTTACCAACCTTGCACACTACTATGGGGACACGTTTAAAAATCCCTTGAATTAATGAACTGATACCAAGCAAAACTTCAAAATGGCACCTAAAATTTAGAAGAAGCTATGTTACATTATTTAAATACAATTTAAATCACATTTTGCTTGAAAAGATACCAAACAAACATGCCCCCTGCCACACATGCAAATGACCCACCAAAGCAGATCTTTGTAAAAATTTTCTAGGAGAATATTTCTGATAGCAAGAAAAGTCCAAAAGATAGGGCTCTAAGCAAAAGTTTTAAGGAGATGAACAAGCCAGGACTGCAAGAACATTCCTTCCATCCTTAGACCTTGGAGAAATAACTGCAAGGGAGAGTACATAGGCATCGTAATTCAAGGACAAGGTCCAGTCGATCTTTTCCGTGCACTTTTTCTGCTGAAAACATCACAAGAACAGCTGCGTTCACAGGATTTTTCATGGAGTCTCAGGGGATCCTCTTGTTATGTTACTGCAGTATTTTGAATGACAGGCAGCAAAAACAACAAGATCCAAAGAGAGGAAAGACTGAGGAGAGAGGTCATAAAGAGACAGGGAAGTAGAAAGAAAGATAAAGAAGAACTGATTACAAGAGAGGGAGGATCAGAAAATATCAGCAAAAACAGGGAGTAGGAGAACCAGAAAATTAGACAAAAACAGAAATAAAGTGAAAAAGGTTTACATGAAAGAAGGTTTTTTTTAAAGAGAAAGGAAGCAGGAAAATAAAGTACCCATCACAAATGCAGAATATATTTAAATAATAAAAAATCCCTTAACTTAGAAGAATTAAAATGGAAGGGCTGAAGAGGGCCTCTATGAAACTTGCAATAAGATGCAACAGATCTACAAAACTGATGCTGTGTAACTAAAAAGAAGAGCAACGAAATTGTGAATAAATTGACATTCACAAGGCAAGTCCATCTCAGAATACATGTGTTATTCTATTTTCCACTAGTAATAGAAACATGTTGAGTTTGTAGTACCCATTTATATCTTCTCTAAAACACCGCAAGAAGCAGGCAGGACACAAGTCTGGTAAACAATGATTGGTTGTTGTATATTTATACATTACATTTTCAGTTCCTTTATTTGCAGCAATGTTGACAAATTTAAAATTCACTGTCCACAAGTATGTACAAAAACAGACAGTCAACACCCAATAGTATTTGTTTTTTTTGCACAGTATAAACTCCTCCCAACTTTACAAGTATTAATACTGCACAAATTATAGTAAGCCTGTATCAGCAATGGGAGCTTGGAATTTGATTCTGCTCCTTTCCAGGCAATGAGGACTCTTCCATTTACATGCATTGGGGCCATAATGCCATAATGGTGGATACTCAGGAGAGGAAACAGATGATCGTTTTCGTAATTTGAAGAGGACTTAAAAAGGAATTAAAGGTAGCAGCAATCACTGTGTGCTTTAAGCCTCAACTGAGGGCCAGCCATGTCAAAAGGAAAGCTTTCATTAGCTTCAGTGCCCTCTGACAGCCATTCTTTTACATTCTGGAGGGCAGGAAAGATTATGTTTTGGAAAGATGAGAGATTGAAATCATGCTACACTAGCATTAAAAATGCCTCTTCTCTGCCTCAAGTACGGCGTGGTCTCAACTGAGTGACTGGGGACAGGAATAAGACCAGAAATGGAGACTTTTGGTCCTGAGAGCAGAATTGCACTCATATCATTTACCAGAGCTGAAAAATAGATGAATGTTTTTCCTCAGATTAACTCACTATCTATTTTCTCCACCTTCTTTCTATTGTTAGTGAACTAAGCACAGAAAAAAATACAAATGCCTAATAGTGTGATATTTCTGTAAAACAATTATTCCGTTTAGATCCATACAACTAAGCAAGGTGCACTGCAAAGCAGTAATTCAACTAATCAGCACAATGAAATCTCCTCAGTATTACATTCTACCATTTCTCATCAATTAATATTTTAAAAAAAGAATTTAAAAATATACCTGAAAGGTATACATATATGATTTTAATAGGTAAAACTTCTGAAGTTTCCACTGACAAAAATAGCTTAATAAGACGCAAAATGTTATACTTTCTTTAGTCTACCTCTCTTCTCTTTCTCCTTCATCTCCACATCCCAAAAATACATGTGAAAAAATTTAACGACAGCAGGAACAAAAAAGTAAGGCTCCAAGTATGCAGATGTGTAATTTTCACACTTTTTTTTTTCTTTTTTTTCTCAGGCACTTGTCTTGAATTACCTTTCTAAAGGAAGAAAGGACACATTATAACTTCTAAATCTCCCTTTCCTATCTTAAAATATTAAAATATTGGTAATGCATGAACTGAGAGGGTTATGCCTATTTTTATTTTAAAGAATGTAGATAAAAGGAAAGCAAAGCAATTTTTTTTTTTCCCCTGGACTGCTTCACATGCACATATACCCCTTCCCAGCATTTTTTTAATCTCAACTGGAGGTGACTACTCATTTGTAAAAGAAAAGAGGTTAAGAGGCACTAAATAAAGATGACAGATAGCTTCATAAAATAATTTAAATTACTCTGAAAAAGAACTGGGTAGAAAACAAAGATGACGCTGTTTACAGTAACAATATTTAAAATGTATTAATTAAACCCAGAGCAGAACTACAAAAGAGAGAGGTGCTTTGAAGATGGAAAGCTCTGAATGCCACAGGAAGCTTTGAAGTTTCTCAGTTTCCTTTGTTTCTCACTCATAATACATGAGGACACTCTGCAGTAGCTAAGCTTTAACTTTCAAGGGACCTTTTTCTGTTTGTTCCACCATTAATGAGAAAAAAAAAAAAAATCATACCCTGCTCCTATTCGTCTTTAGAATTCATGGCAGAGAGATTCACTGCTGCCGTGAGAGTTACTGGTTCCTATTTGGGAAGGCTGACTTCATCTGTTGAAGGTCACTCTGCAGTCAGTTATGCCAAATATATGCCAGACTAGCATAAATTAATCAAAGCAGTCACCTAGTACAGCTTCCATTTTACTTCAGAGGCAAAGTTAGCAATGAAAGAGCAACAAAAGGGCTGTTTTGAAACCTGCTCTTCAAATTGAAACAAAACCTCCATTTCTTATTCAATTACTTGATTTTCTCTCCAAATATCCTCCAGCAATCATTTTAGCAGAAAAAATATATTGGTAGTAGGGAACATTTCCTAGTGGTACTTCCTTGTGTGAGGACACAGGAATTCAGAGGAAGAAGAGTTTGAGGAGTATTTTACTTCCTGATGATGTCCCTGGAAACCATTGTTGACTTCAATATTTGAGTATATTGAATCAAAAGGTGAACTCATGCACATTTATAGGTTTCTTGACCTTCCAATTCACCCAAGGGGAAAAAATAACTTCATTTCTCACACAGTTCCTGCAGCAACAGAGGTGATCCCTCTCCCCTTTCTCCATCCCACTTTATAGATTTAGGCAAAAAGCAGTTCCACCATGTATATGTCCATTATCTCCAGAGATAACACAATCACATTGTCATGCAAGCATGCAAATTACCACTTCTAGTTGCCATGGTTTCAAATTAAAATGCTGGCATCCTTATATCATGGCCCAGCATAACTTACTGTAAGGGAAAAAAAAAAAACAAACCAACAACCAAATAAAAAGGGAGCAAGGCAACAACTACTGGATGAGCCTGAATTACACTGGAGGAATGTATATAGCTCTAAACCACCTACTATTTAGGGGACTAAATCCTAGGCTTTTTTTTTTTTTTTTTTTTTAATTCTGGTAGAACTTCTAGACTCAGATGCTGCATCTGGGCCTTAGTTAATTAAAACATTTTTACATACACTGGCTCATATTACCTCTAATTTAAAACTAAATGAAAGGAAGGAACATCAGGTTCCCAGTCACAACACAATACCACTGGGAATGTGTAGCCTTCCAGTTTTAGCACTGCATTAATCCAGGCAGGGTAGCTTTATGTGAGAAAAAGAAGGAGGGGGAGGGGGTGGAAAAGTTTCACAAGTCTATTCATCGATTACTCTTACAAAGAACTAGGATTTAAATACGACTAAAGAGATGAATTCCAGGCAGGGGCAGCACAAAATTTTGTATTGCCCTGCTAAGGTGCTCCTGTAACCATCACATATGGGCTAGAAGCACACTCAGGTTAACAGCTCTAACTTTGATGGTGATGCCAGCATTATATTAAAGGTTGGAGAGATGCAAATGCATCTGTTGGAAACAATATGAAGACCTCAGATTTTCTTGTATAAAATTAGCCAACAGATGCTTACAGTTTTGAGTGCCTACTAGCAAAAAACAGCTTCCAAAGAAGAAAGTAACTGATATTTTGTGTCCTACCAATCTGCAGTTCACTGCTGGACACCTCATTAAATTTAACATCCTACTTACAATGTCCCTTACAAACAGACTAACTTTCCAAAGATGTCTGGAAGGAGAGTGGAAAGGATGAACCACAGGGTGAGTCAGAGCTGCATTGTAGCTAAGATGCTCTAAGCTTTTATCTGGGCAGTCTTGCCTTAGTCTGAGATCTAGATAAGGAGATCACCCTCCTAATTTACTGTATGAACAAGGTGGTCTGAAATCTGGGGTCTTAAAGATCTTCCCAAAAGCCTAATCCATGTCTGGGCAGGAATCAATGCACAAAATGAACCAACAGAGGAACAAAATGTGAAGGTGAGGTTAGACAGAACAATTCTGTTTGTGGTAAGTCTTCAGAATGAAACTTGAAAGACTTGGCTTGCCCCTTAACAGTAAAAGGAAGCCTAGGCATGGCCTTCTGTATTAGAGTGGAGAGGTGATGCCTTGTTCTTGCTGTTTTTTTACAGGTATGGCACTCAAACACTTAAAGTGTATTTTCTTTGTATTCCACCCAAGATAAGAACAACAACCAAAAAAAAAACCAAAACATCAGTTAATAAACCCCAAAAGTTCTCCATTTAAAAGCAGAAACTGAGCTACAATTTAAAGTGTTTACTCTACAAGAATGCTCACTGTTATTTTCTCTCCCCTAAATTAATATTTATCATACTTAATTAAACTCTCTCTTACATCCACGTATATTTCACTTCAAGCTTGAATACTAAATATTAATAATAATTACAGCTGGTACACTGATTCATGCAAACATAAATCACACAGCTCTAGAGTCTAAAGAAATAGTCAGTCTTCATTATGGGAAATCCCTAGACATAAGCTCTGGCACTCCTGATTTTATAGAACAGTTTGTGTGTTTGTGGCTTCTTTCAGAAAGTTAAAATATCACACAACTTTATGTTACATGGAAGCTTCTGTGGCTTTTCAACAGCTTCAAGGTAACCTCTCCACTGCCTGTGCCAATTGTATTCTGCACTCTTATGGTGGTGCCAAATAACTGAATTTTTTTCTAAGTCATATTTTTTTTTTGTATGGGTGAGAAGTGAACTCTTTGCCCACTGCTCAGACAAGCCAGTATAGTCCAGAAGTGGGTATTCTACCAAGGATTTCAGGACAAAATTTTGACTTCCAGCATAAAATGACATTCTGTGGCCGTTCCACACAAAAAAAAAAACCCTAAACTTTTCACCTATATTCTAATTTGTAGTAGCTGTATAAATCAAACAAGAATTCATACACTTTTATGATGGGCTAGATCAAGTGTTATCCTTAACAAAATTACTATCTGCAAATCTATTCCAAAACTCAATATTATTTTAAAATAAAATTGGAGCAACGAACAGTCACAGTTCTGAAGTCACAGAATTTTAGTTACACCTTGGGCTTTTAATTACCCCTTTGACCAATATCCAATTGCTTTCAGTTGTCATCGCTCCTCTCTCGGAATAACTTGGTTGATGCTCCAATTCAATCAAACACTTCCTATGGCCCTAAAGAAGTTTTGATTTATGTAGACTGGATTTGTTATACTCAGCAAGCCTCACCATCTTTAAAAAGAAGTAAACGGAACTGTCATGCACAGGAGATGCACAGATCAAAAACGTAAATCCAGATACCAATTTATTCTTCTTTCTTTCCCAACATATGATACTTTCACTGAAAAAAAAAAAAAAGCAGCATATGATTTGTCTTAAGTAGGAAAAGCAGCATAATTTTAATGTCTATTTTTGTATTATGTCTCCTAAGACAAATGCTCTGCCCCATCTGCCAGCACAAACTGAAAGGCTCAAAAATTCTTTCCTCTCCATTTCTTGCTGGTGTTTATCCTCCAATGTGTTCACTTCACATACTCTTTGCCACATATGCTTGTCAGATGACTTGGAAATATATAACTGCCTTGTGGCTACTTTGTTTGATGTAGCTTTGACATTCGTATCTCTGTAACATCTTAGTCTTTGAAACCAAAGGAAGAAAAAAATATGTCTTCAAGCACACTTTATTACCACTGTTACTTCATTGATTTCAAATAAATTCAGGTAGCAATGAATCAGGAGCAAGAGTATTAAAGATAGCATTATTGCACAAGGAGCACTTAAGAACTTACTAATTAGTCCACAATGTTGCCATGACATCAAGCTGCAAATGCAAACATCCCTTAAATGCAGAACCCTAAATGCAATAATCCAGTCGTAAAAAGCTAAAAAAGGCAGAACAAATCTAAGTCTACTACCCGATGACACAATTGATGGCACAAATAATTTGCTTAAACCCTATCTTCAACAATGACTAATCCTGAATACTTAGGGAAGCCTGTGCAGAAAGGCAGGCTGGTAGAAATCTTTTCAGAAGAGTGCTGCAAGGTAAGTTAGAGCATTTCTGAGGCAGAGGTGGCATGTTGTGATCTGGAAATTAATGATTTTTTTCCTTAGACTACTTTGTGCGTTAGGATTTATCTAATCCACATAAACTTTAGCATTCACAACGAACTTTGGCAAGGACTTTGTCAGCTTGATACTGCATTTTTTTGCAAAGTCACTTCTTTCTGCTTGTTGACAGCTTGTTTCGCAGTAGTTAGCAAAGGGAGCACTGTATATAAAATGTTAGAAAGATTGTTACATAGAACATAACAAAATTGATGGCCTCTGTCTCCTGTTCTAAAGACAACAAATATTCAAACCCTAACACAACTTCCCCATGCCAATCATGATTTTACAATCCTCTGTTACATCTTTCTACCAGCCACACCACCTTAAATAGATTCCTGTTCTATTTAATCTTTCCGTGTACATCAGATGTTCATACATATGATCATCCTTGTTATGCTTATTTATATTTCTGCCCATAATAATACACCTTTGGAGAGGAGGGGAGCAGAGCTTCATGCATTTAGAGACATAGGCAAAATATGGTTTTGCAGCAATGACATAATGATGTTTTGTATTGGTTTTGTTTTGGTTTTCCCTCTCTTTGCTTCCCTAACATGTAATTTGATTTTATTACTGCCATTGAACACTGAACTGGCATTTCCATAGAACTATATATTATAACCTCAAATGTCATTCCTGAGTACTTAGAGCTAGCTCGGTGTCCATCACTGTATATGCAACATTAGGAAGGAGAGGCTTTCCACCCCTAAGTATCATATAATATTTATAAAAATTGAATTTCATCTGCTAATTTATTGCCCAGTCACTCATATGTCCTTCTTCAGTGTCATGCAGTCACGACTCGTCTAGAGTATTCCAAATATCTCAAAATCCTCAGCAAGCTATTCTGTTTTTTTGTTGTTTTTTTTTGTTTGTTTGTTTTTTTTTTAACAGATCATTTATAAATCTGTTGAGCATAAACCTCTGTGGAATTCAGCTGGTGACATCTCTGCATTGTGAAAATGGAACATTTATTCTTACCCTCCGCTGCGTCTCTTTTAACTGACTATTTATCCATGTGAAGACCTCCCTATTATCCCAGAGCAACTTAGCTGCTTTGTTGGGAGATATTGTTGAAAGTCTTTTGGAACTCCATGGGAACACTATCAATAGCATCTCCTTCCTATGGATGCTTGTGACTGAATTCAAGGGCTGAACTTGGTAGGCAGGGCTCTCCTTTTCAAAAGTTAAGCCATTCCTAATATGCCAATGTCAAGGTTTGAGGGGTTTCAGGTTATCCCAGATTTCCTTAAAAACTACAGAGACCACACCCACGTGTTCGCTAATTTAGTACTTTGAATGATGAGTTCAGTGATTTGTCATTTCTATCAGTCAGCTCTGTGGCCTATTCTACAAACTAGTATTATATTTAGCATTTTTCAGTCTATTAGAATGAGGCTTTGCCTCAGCTACTTCAAACTGGAGAGCTGTTGTCATGTTTTTGAGGAAGTACTATCTGGCCATGGTGCTATTGTTCCATAGATTCAATTTCAAACATTCTCTGATGAGTTTCCCATAAAGAAGCAGCTTTTATAGAAAATCTTAAGTATAGCATCCAAAAAAAGCAGACAGCTTAGGCTAGGTGACTGAAAGCCTCTTTCATAGGGCCAGCCAATATGATTTGCAAGGAGTCTGACAACAAAGCAAGTATAGACCTTCTCTACGCATGGGGACTGGAGATGGTGCTGCATTCCTGGAGTCTGCAAATCAAAGCACTCTATATGCATCCTATGAACTACCATGGAGATGTAGCTTTTGGGTATCATTGCCTTTGGTAAAAGGATACAGCAAAGCTTAGCTTTTTCTTAGCAGAGTAAAGTAAAGCAGAGAAATACTTATGTGTAGCATAATAATTGATTTACGGAATAATAAGAACATCAAACATCATTAAAAGCTTCTGCTACATACCAATGCCATTTATCTAGACACAATCCACCAAAGGAAACATTACAAAATACTATTTACAATAAGGAAAACTACCAAACAATACACACTGAGGGGTTTTAATAAGACTGCAGGCAGGCAACAAATATACGGAAGCTGAAGCAGGGATATTGGATACACAGAAGCCTGAGCAATTTTGTGCTATTATCACACTGTAGAAGCTCAGCAAGATCCAAATACTAAAATTTTCCATACATTATACATGCATGAGGCGTGCAGCTTCCTGTACTTTAAGCATCTTCGTATTTCAAAAGGAAAAAAAAATGCCCCCATGTCCTGCCTTTGCCTATGCTGAAGGAGATCCAGAATCTTCACCACAAAATATTAAATTGTGTAGAAAACCTTCCCCACACTCTGTGACATGCAGATGAAGCACATACTTTCCTGCCTCCTAAGAAGGCTGATACACAGGGTACAGCAATACCATAGAGATTACTGTGAGTAAAGATTTGTAACTATTTACCAATGCTGCTCACAGACAGTGAGGAATATGAAATAAAAGACAATTACTAGTGGGTATTAAGAAGCTGTGCAACTGCAGATGTGTTTTTCATCACCCTACATGTTACACAGTTTCTGCTTTAGAACTCTTTTCCTCTGAGGACTGCACAGCCCTTTGCAAACTTTATCAAAGCTCAGAAACTTTCTCTCTGTGTTAGGCCTTCTTTTATTTTTCATAGAATCATAGAATGTTTTGGGTTGGAAGGAATCTTAAAGATCTAATTCTGACCTCCCTACCATGGGGAGGGACACCTTCCACTGGAGCAGAATGCACAGAGCCCCATTCAGTCTGGTCTCAAACACTTCCAGGGATGGGGCAACCACAAACTGACTGCCTGAGCAACTTGTTTCAGTGCTTCACTGCCTTCTTAGTGAAAACTTCTTCCTGATATTTAATCTAAATCTACTGCCTAACAGTTTAAAGTCATTACCCCCATTCTATCACTATATGCCCTTGTAAAAAGTCCTTTTCCACCTTGTAGGCACCTTTTATGTAGGCTGCTGTAAGTTTTTCCCTCTTAAAGGAAGACCTAAGTTTCTTGACTAAGGTCATACAAATGGCACTGGTTAAAGATATGTGTGAAATTGACTTTAATATGGCTGGCTCTGGCCAACCTGATCTAGGGTAGGGTGTGAGATGATCACCATATGATTATTGTCCTCTCAGTTTGTCTGGCTCAGACATTTTATATATACATATATATATAAACATACACATATATATAAAATGGTAACAAGAAAGCTACTATAAATAGACCAATAATGTCTATGGTGAAATTTACATCAGCTTAACTAGGTGACTTTTAAAATACTTCACCTTAAATAATTCAACTGATTACTTCCCTATTTGATATTTCAAAGAGGCTTTTACTTTCCTAATACATGTATGGGTAAACAGTAAGTTAAGGCAACAACAAGAAAATTAAAATTTTATGATGACCAATTACAATGTACACATAAACATTTATTCTTGATTTAGCACAAGAGATTAGGTTTCCTGGACCACACAAGCACAAAAAACTCTCTTCCTTCTCTTTCAGGAAAAGCTTGTTCCTAATGTTAATTAAAACTGAGTCACTACTACAAAGGCTGCATATATGCTCACTTCAACTGAAATATATATTAAAGTCTGATTCAACATACATAAACTACTTACAAATATGAATGTAATACTGGATGTAGGAGGAACCACAAAATTTTCAAATACCTTTTCTCTGGGTTTAGCAGTTAGGGCACCCAAGAGTGGAGACAAAAGATCTCTTCCTCCCAGAATGTCTGTATTTTGCTACCGTCCATCATCAATGATGCAAAAATACTACATGCAACTCCAAATTTTGAAGTCTCCCTGATTTTACTGAATTTGGGGAAAAGGTTTGTTTTTCCCTCCAAAGGTAAATCTGGTAAATTTAGAGACTGTATGGCCTTACTTATGTTTATAACAGTCTGTTTCTTGTGCAGCCAAAAAACTAAGTGGAAAAAATAGAAAACAAGAATATTTTAAGTGAAGCCTTGAAATAAGTTGTGAACCACTCAAGAAAACTAAGTGTGTTAAACTTTTTCATACAACACAGTATGCTAGAAAACACATTAACTGTAGTCATCCATCAAAGAGAAATTAGAACAAGAAGTTGTTCAATGTGATCACCAAAGAACAGATTCCAGAGTAAATTAAGAGGGGAAAAAGGAAACAAAGGATAAAGACTAACAGCTTTAAAGCTTTCATTACTAGGACAGTTCAGGCATCAGTGGTAAATGACCAGAACAGGAATGAGTGTTTATACAACATGTTTTGCTTTTCCTTGAGAGTGAACCACTTGCACCTGAACAAGAGATTTGCTTATAAAAATATATATTTTAAAAAGCCTACACTTGAGCAAATCCCCAGGGCAGACGGAGCTGAAGTCTAAATGTCATTGCTCTTTTGGAGACAAGATCAACCTATAACCTTATCAGAACACAATTTATGCCAGTGAACAATATCCAAAACCTGCAAAGGCATTTCAGAGATTTTTGGCATTCTGATTTCAGTTGCTGTTTTGTAACTTTTAGGCTGCTCCTTCAGATACAGAGACTTCCCCCCCACCCCGTTTTTAGGTTGTGTTTTCTGGATTGGCTACAAAACTCTATCACTTCTATCTTTGTGCATTTTGGTGACATGCAATGCTGATTAGAAAGTGTCTCAGCTGGTAATAAGTTCCCTTCATAATTTTTTTTTTTTCAAATGCTGTTTTTATGCAGTTCATACAGGAATCCAATTAGCATATCATTGTGACTGATTAAATATGCCTCACGTAAATTTACATGTCAAAATACATACTGTACTTAAACAAACAGACAAGGATGCCAGTCTTCTGTAAACAGCTTTGCATGCATAAGCTAACCCAGAAACACAAAAGCTTATATTTAAATTCTCAATGACTACCTGAATAGAGTGAAAGGGAGACAGAAAGGTAACGTTACTCATGCATGAAGTGAAAGAATGAATATAGACATTTGTCTCTCTTTGTCTCTGAAGGAAACTATTGATAAGAGATTCTCCATCTGCATATGAGGCTGTCATGACAGATTAGCTCATCAGGTAATGGAAATTTGGCCTCTGATCCAGAAAAGGTCCCTGTGCACTAAGAATGGAGACTGTTTCAAAGAGATTGTATTATCTTAGACAGCAGGATTAAATTAGTATGGGAATGACTTCTACTGGAGGAAAATTTTTGTTAAACATGTGCTAATGTTTATTATGCAGAGCATCCACTTCTCATAAGTGATCTTTCTTGACGTTTATTCATTACTTTTTGACCTTCCTTGCAACTGAAAAACAAACAAGTAAAGTGCACCCCCTGTGAAGCATGGATGATATGGTCCCAGTCAAAGCCTCTAAAGATGCATTCTCACTGGAATACATTACAAAACAGTAGAAAGAATTTACACTGTTGTCAGAGAGATCTAGTTCCCCAAAAGTTGAAAAATTATTGAGGTCAGTCATAACAGACTGGACTCACAAAGTGAATATTGTAGCTGCTATCCTTAACTAGCAAAGGGAAGACTCCAGTTTCAGTTCTTTCTCAGATGAATACTGTGTCTACTGTTTTACATAAAATACACAGTGAAGAAAGGACTTGGAAATGAATTTCCTGTCTTCTGGAGAATAACCACGTACTAGGCTGCAGTACAGTGTTCCCTTCTGCTTTCATGCACTCCAGGTCAAGCCAAGCATAGCAATATCTAGAGGAAAGGCTGTGAATCTCCTCTCAATACTCCCTGAGGCAGAGGAAAGCAGTGAATTCATATTTTCATCCTGACCAAGTGGATTTCTGAGAGAAGACTGAGATTTCATCTATAGAAATTAATCATAAAGACTGATTATACAGATTTGCACTGTGATTTGTAGTACAAACCAGAGAAAATGAACACTTCAGGAAAATAGCAAGTAGCAGAGCAAAAGGTAAAAAAGCTGTGTGTATGACTAGATACATTTGACAGTTTCCAACAATTTCAGGTGAAGTCTTTTCAATAACTTGAACGGAAAATCGCATCAGGGTAGCAATAAGTATGGCAGAAAAACAAGAGGTCACCTCATCCTCAACTTTAAGGATGTCCCACATCTAAATAAACCTACAGTTATTTTGATCCATACAATCTACTTCCCATTTCAGACAAACCAGAGGAGCAATGGGAGGAGCAATACATAACATGGAGATATTTTCTGCAGAAGCAATGTGTCTCTCCTAATCTACCAAAATGCATATGCTCATTACCACTGCAGTGCCTCAGTCTTCTGCCCAGAAAGCTCAACTACCTAACTCAAGTAAGAGCCCGAGATAAGCAAGGTGACTGAGGGGGGCATTTAAAGATAAATTTAGGATGTTGAAATAGTGAAATAATGGCACAACAAGATGATACCTTGCTACTGACACTACAAAACCAAGAGGTCTCATTTTGCCTAAAATAACTGATACACATCAGTGCTTGCTATTAAGTCTTTAAATCAGTTCTGTTACTTTGTTTCATATATCAAAAATGTGGAACAGACTTCTGAATTTTCCAGTATCTAAAATCAGCAATCTATAAAGTTCCTTTGCCAGATCTAATATTGGCAGAATGAAATACAGTTTAATTTTTATCCCAGAAGTGAAGAAATGTTTTTAACAAGTTTGAATTTACATCACAACCTTCAGCTTGTATTAATAGCAATCTGAATTGCGAATGTTCTAAAAGGAATTGAAATCAGAAATTTATTGTTATAGCTCTAGTTACTGCCAAAGGGATGATGTTATAATACTGACAGTGATAAGTGATGTCGAATTTTCAAATGTAACAGAAAGGAGAAAACTGTTATTTTACTGCATTCAAACTGATTACATAACCATTTATTTTTCTTTGCTGGAAGCCAGGTATAGGTGTTTAATAAAAGTACAAAAAACAGCTACCAGGAAAAAAAAAATCACTTGTGGGAAACATTTTTGTTCTTTTTTACTTCTTAAAAACTAAGGCTATCCCTTTATGAAAAGTTATCACTAGTAATTACAGTTATTCCATTAACAGAGAGCTATAGAAGAATTCTTATTATAACAATAATAATTACTTTATTTCCCCAGCTTTCCTCAATACTGCAATCTAAAGGGCATCTCACAGTTTCTGCAGAAAATTCAAGTCAGAGCTACATTAATAAGCTTCGCTTGGTCTTTTGGTGCTTAGAACTGAGAAGCCTTAAGAATGTAAGGCCATCAAACTCAATGGAAGCTGTGAGCAGAATTCCACTCTCAAATTAAGACAACTAAACCTAAGTGCCTGTATGGACATGCCTACATATCAGTTGGTTGCCTAAGCTCCCAATGTAGTTAATAAAGGCAGAATCTAATAAAATGAGAAGGGCTATTGAGATCTCCCTGAATTGGCCACCTACTCTTGTCCAGCTGAATAGCTCTCTCAGCTCTGCTGAATGTGGATTGACATGAGCTCTGGAGCAAGGATACCTAAGATACCTAACTGTCTAGTGCCCTTGTAAGTGATGTTGGTTATCCTGCCTGGTTCTCCCTCATAAGTGAAGTCCCATGCAAGTTTCTTAGCATCTTCAGTGGCCTCAGATATCTCCATCAGGCAAATGAATGCCACCGCCACTATAATGATTGCTTAGCATTATGTCAAATGTAGGCACTTCTATGTATACATCCACATTTAAGTATCTACCATTCTTGAGTCAAGTCCCACATGAAATTCCCCTTCCTCTCCTCCTATAAGATAGTTCAGAATCGAGTCCACAGAAAGAACGGACAGAATCCTAAAGACAGGGAAACGTTCTCAAATAATCAGTTTTGGCTGACAGTTGTTTTGCACACAACTCTTTATTCAGATTATATCATATAATGAAAAAAAACAAGACAACCACTTCCTGATAGCCAATGACTGATTTAATAGATGAGACATGAACGTTATAAACTTGAGGTGATGTGGTTACATGGTCAGTTCTGCAAAAATAAAGTAACTTGTCTTACTCAAGCTGTCTGAGAGAAAGTTGGTATCTTATCTTCTCTTAAACTGTATCATCAGCTATTGTAAAAATATTGAAATATGTCAGTAATTAAATTTTTTTTAAACAGACTGCTTTAGTTTATTGGGAGAAAAAGTCCACTATTAGAAAGACAAAATGAGTACTCAAATGTGCTGTGATAAAGAAACAGACAGAATTTCGTAAAGAGGATTTTTTTTTTCAAATCAGTGTGGAATTGTGCATCCTGTAGTTGAAAATGTTCCCATTTTTAATTTATCCACAGTCAAAATTTAGCTTACTGAATGTAAAAGAGGATGCCCAAAACCCCTCACCTTTGTTAGAGAAAAAACATCTTTCACTTTGTAAGAAAGCTGTGTAATTTTTTTCTGTTAATATTCAGTGCCATAAAAGTCAAACCACCTACTTCTCAGAGAATGTAAAAAATTTCAGCTAGTGACTTCCACACTTTATAACAGGGAAACAATTCAGCCACAGTTCAGCCAACAACACATGTAATATTCTCTCTATTAAAGTGAGAAAAATCACCACAAAATACTTAAAAATTGAAAATCAAATTGAGTAAAAGTGACAAAAACTGCATCTGTGATTTAGCTGCATATGGCTTTTTTCCTTATTTTTTAAAGGCACTGACATTTTAAGCTGCTAAGATATGACCAAAAAGAGATTTCTTGAGGTTTTCATTCATGGCATAACTAATATTCACATTATTATTAATGTAATGAAAAAGATTGTTTATAGCATAGTAAGTTAGTTGACTAGGGAGAGGCACAAATAAAAAGAAGACATGAATTGCATGATGGGGAGGCGAATGGTGTAAATTTAATTGCTGACAGAATTACATATGCTGAAATATTCTCATCAAACTTGAATGTCTCTTTCCCTCGCTCCTCAAATGCAATATGGTTGGGTTTTGTTTTAGTTTTGTTTACCAAGTCCAAACTGTACTGACTGAACAAACAGCAAGGCAATGCTAAAGATGTTGGTAATCCTCTAGCAGAGATGAACATGAGAGATGCAGACTTTCCAAGGGAGAAGTGATTTAATTAGAAAGGAATAACAATGGTTGTTTCAAGCAGATCCACTGCTATACATCCTGACTGTATCTTGCAGTGGCAAGATTAGCAATCTGCTACAAAGATGAAGGCTACAAAGATTTAGTGAGTCTCTGCAGAAAGCTAGAAGTGCTCAAATTGCTACCAAGCCATGCCATTCACACAAGGGAAGGCAGAAATACCTTGCTCCAAGAAATGCTGCCCATCCCTCGGTAACAGATTTCTATGCCCACATTAATTTCAAAATGTGCTCTAAAGGAGCTTGAGAGAGATCTAAGGGATTTGCCTTCACTGGGAGATCTTTGCTGGCCCTGAATTTAAAGAAGACTCCTGTTGTAGTTAACGGAGAATAAGGGGATCCTCACGGGAATGATATATACTCGACCTATCTTAGACACCAATCATAACTGTGATAGACATGTATGAGATTGATGAGATATAGGAGATACAGATGAGACAGACACCTCTCCTGGGATGAAATGAATTACCCTCTGGAAGCACTTATTATATTCAACTGATTGTAAAGGGAGCTGAGGTTGACTAGCTTACACTTAAAGTACCTAAAAGACAGAGATCTGAGTTAGAGGAGATGAAATCCACTCTTAACGTTTAAATTTGATTACAAAGAATTGATTTAGCTGACATAATACTGACCATGACTGATTGGGTCCATGCACAGAAGGACAACCCCAATTCAACTCTGAGCTGCAAGGCAGCTACTGTAATTAGTTGGCACAATGCTACACAAAACTTGTCGTTTTCTAAGGCATTGAGTTAACTCAGTCAAAAGAAGCAATGTCAGAAATGTGGGATAGTTAGGAAAGATGCACCTGAGGGATTTATGGGAAAATCCCATTGCAATTCTAGTCTGGACAATATTACACAACACTAATTAATATAAAATATTAATTCCAATTTTAAGTATGCTCTGATGAACACACAGATTAGTGCTGAAATACAAATTGGAATTCTGCATTGCTAAACTGAATGCTTTTCAGCATTAAAAATTTGACACATCTTGCCAGCGTAAACCAACAATATTTGAAAGCATTTTCTTTAAAATCAAGCCTGAAATTAGCCTGTACACTGTCACAAACTGAGTGAAGCTATCCCAATTGAAGACAGCAAAATTTCTGTTGCCACAGGGACAGGCAAGGAAGCTCATATGTGTACCAAAACTTTTAAATTCCAATATGGCTTATACATATGAAGATATTTATGTAAAATAACAGGCATATAATTCTAAAGAGAAAAAAAGTGACAGCATTAATGCACGAGTGGCATTTTGTTTTGCTAAAGATGACTAATGAACTGAATTCCTATGGAAATGTAGCGTGCCTGACATTCTCATACCTACCCAGTGAGTTAAAAATTATTACTGCTATTACAATGAATACAAAATTAATGAATAATAAATTAAATCCTTACACTAAATTGATATTAGGAGCCCCTTTAAATCATTAATTTTTTGTAACAGTCAAGTCACAATCCATAATAACCTTGTGAGAATAACAAGTTATGGATTTAATTACAGATAAAAAGAAATATCTTCTATTAAAATGTGGGAAATTAGGCCCCAAAAAATTGTAAATGGAGCAGATATTGGAAAGCAGAAAGATTATTCACAAACTAAAATAATAATATTATTTTAAAAAGGAAATTAGAATGTCATGTTTTTACTTTCAGTGTTTTCAAAAGAAATTCCAGGATCAGGGTAAAAGATGAACTAGACAAGCAGGCTTATGAAAAGTTTGAATGTTTTATGACATGTCCCATTAAATTGCCTTGATGCACATAGAGCCTGACCAGCAATAGCTTTCACATCTCTGCAGGGATCTATCCTAAACTCAGCTTTACTCTTCGTGATACCAACCACTAACAGAGGTTTAATGAACTAGTGTGAATTGCATGTGTTTATGTGTAAAAGGAGCAGGGGGGATGCAGTACCTGTGCATTCTGTGAAAAGCTGATAGCCATTACTAGATCCATGCTAAGAACCAAACTGAACTTATTCCTAGGGGTACCAGAACTTGAACTTCAAAGCACACATGTGATAGGGAAAAGATGCTGTGAAGTGGCTGCTGTTAACTAACCATTCTGTCCTGATAACTTCCATTTACACTTTTTTCCCGTTTTTCTTAGCGAAGAAATCCAAGTTGTAAACATATTTTGGAATGAGAAGTCTTAGATACTTATTGCCTTCTGTCTAAAGCCAAGATTTATTTAACTGTATGGCAATATTCCACTAAGTTTGTTTAAAACTCTTAAGGGCAAGTTGTAATTCATTTTGATACATATGCCTCTACACATAATTATCTGCCAATTCTAACATTTATGATTGCTTACAGCATAACAGATATCAGCATATAACAGATATCAATGTAACAGTATAACAGAAGATAACAAATTAGAGTTCTTAAATTCTCTAGCACTCTACCTACAAGCAACACATCAAGAAACCAATATAACATAAAAGATGGATGCTCTTATTCACACTGGCAAAGACTATCAAAGAAACTGAAGCAATATGTGGAAACACACATGATGAATATGCAAACTCTGCCCCATCACCAGTTTATTATTAAAGACCAATTTCCTCATCCATACTGTCTATTTTGGAAACACCTCTGATATTCTAGGCTTCCTACACATCCCACCCTTCAGCTCGTTTCTGTCCACTCTGCTGATCTCAGATGTTTAGCTGTCCTACGAGACCTCTGCTGCCAGCAAGAAAAAGATCTATGGATATGAGAAGAAAATGGAACAGAACCAAAAAGCAGAACTACAGGAAGACTGAGAAAACCATTGCAAATGTTCCAATTTATCCATATTTAAAACATAAAACCTGAGAAGGGCATCTGATTCTTCACAGTTAGTTAACAAAATATGAACTTACCATCAAATAATAATTGTTAACATATTTCCCTAAGGCTTGTAGAAAGAAGAGTAGTGGGAGCTGCCAAGTGAAAGACAGCTTACTTGCTTAAAATGTCACCTAACTTGGAAAACATTATGTTGGAACATAAAATAACAGGTTCTACAGCAGGTGGATTCCTCAATAGAAAACACATTTTAAAATTAGTGTTTAAATGCTTTTAATTTAACATAAAATAATGTAATAGCCCAGCTGACTTCTCGTTTCTTAAGTGAAAATAATTTCTGTTTGAACATGCCAACCCACTTTACAGCCAAGGGTAGTAACTACACCCAGTGTGGCTGATTTTAGCTGCACATTTCCCATTAATGTTAATGTGATTTTCACAGCTATATCACTGCACGTGGGTAGAGAATGTACCCTCAAGTTGTTAAATAGCAATGGAAGAAGAGAATGAATACGTGGTGGTTCCTCTGAAGAGGAAAAATGGCAATGAAAGAAATGTCAGAAAGAATAATGTAATACACAAAATCCATTTAGAGAAGGAAAGATGGGGTGGAGTGGGGAAGCAGGAAAGGAAACATTTTTTTTTTTTCTTTTCCCAAAACCAGCTGAGTTCTGGGTTCCCTGCAATGACATAACAATTGAAAAAGGCTTAATATTCTACAAAAGCCCAATCAGAAAACTCAGAAGAAAAAAAAACATCTTTTTTCTCAATTAAAATCTATGTTTCAGATGGACTTAACTGTTATTTAGACCTACATTTAAAGCTTACTATTATTATACATGTTCTGGCTTGCACGTAAAGAAAGAATTAGAGGAAAATTTTCAGCAGTGCTGCATCCTGGTGGGTCTTTGTTGGTGACAGTTTAACAATTTGCCCAATAGAGCTAAAGAAGGTTAAAAACAACTTGGCAAAAAAAAAAAAAAATCCCTTTTTAACCGCTACTACTGTGAGACTCTGGCTCCGACTGCAACCACTGAAACTGTATCTTACTAAGTTTAGACTTGGGATTAAGCTATCAAATCCTGACCTGCATTTACAGTCTGCCCAAAACCATTATTCTTTTAAAGTTTGCGTTCTTTCTGCAGGCACAGTAAGAAATTAATGGTCACCATATAACTGTATTATGTATTTCACAGAATCACAGGATGTCAGGGGTTGGAAGGGACCCAAGTGATCATCCAGTTCAACCCCCTTGCCAGAGCAGGACCAGACGACCTAGCTCAGGTCACACTGGAACACATCCAGCCAGGCCTTGAAAGTCTCCAGAGAAGAAGACTCCACAGCCTCTCTGGGGTAACCCTTACAATAAAGAATTTCCCCCTTGAGTTGAGCTGGAACCTCCTGTGCTGCAGCTTTCATCCATTGCTCCTTGTCCTATCTCAGGGAGCAAGTGAGCAGAGTCTGCCCCCCAGTCTTCTCCAAACTAAGCAGCCCCAGGTCCCTCAGCCTCTCCTCATCAGGCAGTGTTCCAGTCCCCTAATCATCCTTGTAGCCCTCTGCTGGACCCTCTCCAGTAGATCCCAGTCCTTCTTAAACTGGTGAGCCCAAAACTGAATGCAGTATTTCAAGATAAGGTCTCACCAGGGCAGAGTAGAGGGGGAGGAGAAGCTCCCTTGATCTGCTGGACACACTCTTAATACTCCCCAGGATCCCACTGGCCTTCTTGGCCACCTCCCCAGGTGCAGGACTCTGCATTTGTCCTTGTTGAACCTCATTTGGTTCCTCTGTGCCCAGCTCTCAGTCTGTCTAAGTCTCACTGGATGGCCACACAGCCTTCAGCTGTATCAGTCAAGCCTCCCAGTTTGGTGTCATCAGCAAACTTGCTGAGGAGACTGTCCTCAGTCTGTCTGTCCCCTCATCAATGTCACTGATGAAGATGTTGAACAGCACCGGACCCAGCACTGTTCCCTGTGGGACTCCATTGGTTACAACTCTCCAGCTGGACCTGGCACCACTGATCACCGTTCTATTTCAATGCAAGAAGAAAAAAATCAGAGGGAACAAACAGTGAAGCATATGTGAAACCACAGCAGATTTGATGTTCCCACTGGGGTTCAGGAGCATAGCTGAACACCTTGATCTCCCCTGAAAAATTCTGTTTCTCTCTGTCTGTCTTTTATATATATACATTTACGCACAGACATGCACACACTTTCTGTAGCACAGAAAATAGGATAATGAAAGGAGAAAAGTAACTTTCTAGTTTGGCCTGATAAAAACAGGAATATGCCAACATGAAAAGGCAGCCAACATTTTAAAACAAATGGCACTTCTAATACAAGTCTTCATTGTTCTCACATATTAATTGCTTTAATATATTCAGTTTGGTTTGGTTTTCTTTTTTCTTCTTACATACTGAACTATTTTATCAGTCTGAAGTACATTATAGGAATCTATTCACAAAGTATAGGTGGATGAAGTGAGCTTTATGTGTGCATTGAATTTTAGCATTTGAATCTTCCAGCAAAACTTTACAGCACAATAAGTGTATTTTTTTCTTTCTCTTTTATTTTCTTCTTGTGATCAATATGTTTTCAATGTAAATCACAAGTATTTGCATTATGCATCTCTGTGTGCGTGTAAAGCCAGACACATATATGTATAACACATACACACATTTGCATGTATATATAATACCACACATGTGGATATGTGCATTTAAACATGCTTCATTTGTACCACAATATAATTTCCCATAGTACTTCAGTTTCATATTGTGTGCTTACTCCTAAGCATCCATTTAGCCAATTTTGTAAACTGTGGTAAATTGAATTCCTCTGTATCATTACCTTCAGTTATGTTCAGCACAAAACCACAGTGAAAACTGGTTTCCACAACTTCTAATTACAAAACATTAGCTACCTGAGTCTTCTCCAGCTCAGCAGATTAGCATAGATCTTCTCTGCTGACAGCTTTGACCTTCACTCCAGCAAACACTTGTCAAAATGCCAAAAGTAATTACCTGGCTGTTTAGGAAGGAGTAATGGGGTGTAGCTACCTACCTTTTCTTGTTACTGATCTAAAATGTCTATAAAAGTTTGCCAAGAGGCACCCTCTGGATTTTGGCATTCACATTTTTTTCTGCATCTGTCTTTCTTTCTTTCTTTCTTTTTTTTTTTTAAACAGACTATCAAATATAAGATGTATGATCTCCTGCCAGCCAATCCCATCACACTTCCACAGAACAGGCTAAATAACCCACTAGACAGATCTTTTGACCAAAATGATTTTTTGATTGCTGTCATCCTGACTTTGTTGCACTGATGCAACCAGGGGAAAAAAAAAAAAAAAAAAAGGCAGGTAGTGAAGGAATAAGTGATCATAATTACACTAGGAAAGACCTTAGTGTCTAGCCTATGCATTATTATGGTATAGTCTTGGGGTTTGGAGGGTTGGGTTTTTTTGCTGTTTTTGATGGTTTTGCTTTTTCTTAATATGAAGCATTTTTTCCCTATTCATATTTCCTATTTACAATGAAGAAAACAAAGGCATGGAGAATTTACAGCTGCTTCTTGAAAAACTATGTCTAGATTAAATCTAGCACGTCGTTTGACTTCAACCAACACAAAGACATTAAACTTCTCCTAATTTGGCATGTTCGAACCTATAGAAAATATTTCCCAAAGAGAACAAAGGGATTTAGCATGTTTTCTTGAAGACTAGATAATAACAAAAAGATTAAGTGTTTGCAGATTATTACAATGATCTTGTAGATTATTACAATTAATCTCTAAATCCTGCATACAATTTTTGTCAGACAATGGAAAACATCACTTCCAAATAAGAACGAGATCAAAGGTCTAAAAATACAGCCCACATCTTTTCTTACATGTCAGGAAGAATACCTGCAGTTCAGGAATGTTCAGGGGGAAAAAAAAGGCTAACAAAGCTTCTTTGACCATAGTCAGTCCAAAAACCAACAATTCATAAAACTCAAATTGCTGACCCTGTAGTCACAATACCCTCTAATAATTGTGCAGGCCATCAAGCAGCAGCAGCAGCTGCTGAAGTAGCCTTCCATGCATAGGAGAAAAACTGCTCAAAACGAAGGCAAAGTTAAAATATACAACTGAATACTGCCCACAGGCCCTTGTCTAACAAACTTATCTTCAAAAGTATGCCAAACCTCTCAAATAATTCCTTGCCCAGCTGTCAAGAGCTCATTATTTCCCTTGCCAGATACTCCGCAAGCTATCAGCAGTAAGTCATGCAGGTGGATGGATGATACACAAATGATACAAATATCACAAATGATACAAATCCTCTGGACCTCTGTAACGGTTTAGTGCAAGGGCTAACCTGCCTGCTGCCCCAACACTCAAGTGAGGGGAAGAGTAGCACACACAACTCAGGGCTGAGATAAAGAGACAAGAGTTTAATAAAACACAAGATATCAGAAGAACAATGCTTAATTACCTTAGCTAATAATCTAATTAATCTAATAATGCAATTCATTATCACCTTATCTTAGCCTATTTGAAGAAGTGCAGTGAAATACACAAGAGAAAAAGCAGCATAAAACAGAAAACCAAACCCAGTGCTGCCTGACTCCAACCTACTCCACCACCATGCCTGCAGAAAAATAGCCAATACCCAGAAACCTGGAACCCAGAAGCAGCAACTTCATCAGGAAGCTTCCCATATTGGAGTCTGAGCTTCAAGCTACATAATACTTTGCTCTGGTTAGTGCCTTCATTTTTGAAGCCAGCATGACTGCAGCATGGTATGAATAACAGCAGCAGGTCCGTCTCAATCCATGACAATCTCCTGATTAAGGATTTGCAGCCAGATGCCCTGCACCTGCCCTTTCATCCCAGATCATGCTTGTGCCTTCTTCCCAGGATGCACTTCCACAAATTGTGTTCTAGAAGTTGCTATCAGTTTGGCTGCCCCTGCACACTGTTACCAAGGCACCATGCTTCTGCAGAAGTGCCTTTTTGTGTCATTACTTTTCTGCAGCATAAAGGACTGACAGCCTGATTCTGAGATGATTCTGTAGGTAATTGAATTGCATTGGGTTTTTTTTTAATTGTGCTTTAAGTAACAGCTATTTTTCATCGAGCCCTGAAGTAACACCACTCTCACAGTTGGTTTTTTTTTTTATTATTATTTGGCTGATACGAAAGCTATCACTTACAATCACAGGGTTGTTAATCGTCATATATTAAAAACAGGATATTTAGTTACATCAGATAAAGAACACTTCCCTGTTTGCACCAACTAAAACAGATTATTCCCTGTTCTGCATGGTGTCTAGAGTTTGCTGGCATGCATAGTTTAAAATTGTTAGGTTTATCTTGTTGATTTAGGGGTTTGATTTAGGGCTTTATGTTGGAACAGATTTAATCACTTCATAAGATGAACAGAAGGACATTCTGGAGTTTTCCATTACAACAGAAAGTGGTCTTAAAGAAAAAAAAAGATTTCTTTCTAAAATTAGGTATCTCAGGGTTATTCGTATGCGAAAGAGGTGCACGTTTTAAAAAAAAAATTCATCCATTGCTAATCACAGCAATGAATATCACAATTATAAGGAAGTCATCAGAGAAGAGTCATAACCAAAGAAACTTGTTATTCTTCAGGACTGAGGCACATTTCTGAATGGTGGCACCCATCACAATAGGTATAACTCGTTCCATTTTTCAGCAGCAGAACAAGGGGGAAGGAAATGACATCTTTAAAAAAATCATTAATCATTGTGTTAGACATTTTGGAGTAGAGGAGACAATTCAAATACTGAATCAATCTTCAAACCTGTAATGACATCCTTTTTTTTTTTTCTTTTTTTTTTTTTTTTTTTTTTTTTCCAGCAATGGAAGGATTTGAGGAAAACAGTTCAGATGACTTGATGCTACAGTAGGTGAAAGGGAATTGATCTACTACAGAGGGGTCAAGAGACAAAAAAGGACAACGTGAACTAAGGAGGATTGACTGGACAAAATCAGGATTTGCACCAAAAGACTTTAGAGAGCTAGCAACAGAAAAAGAGCTGTCAGATTTTTCTGTTTCACATTACAGACCAAAGAATTGTAATCCTCCTTAAAGCAGGGCAACAGCAAGTGAAATCAGATGGACCTCACAGCCTCCTGGCTACGTCGTTCAAAGTTTCTGACACAGAAGCTGTCAGTTCCCCTCAAAGATGAACTTAAAATTATTCAGAGACACACTCTTTGTTACCATCTCTGACAGCAAGACACCTAATTGCATGGTCTACAAAAATCTAGATAGAGGGGATGAATTCAGCCACAGACTTTTATCTTGCTCTGTTCACTTCATCACAGATGAATTATGATTCTGACAATGACTGGGCAATGAACACTTTCAACAAAGAGCACGAAAAAAGGGAAACCAAGATGGTATGTCAGCATGGAAGTGGTTGTGACTGAAGCAACAAAGTTAATCTTTCTGAGGCTTCTCACAAGACATGCAAAGCTTTTGCCAGAAACAGCAAGACAACCAAGGATAGTTAGAGCCATTTAAAAAGAAAAAAGGGTTCTTAGTTGAGTAAAACTTTTTATCCAGAAATGGAAGTTTCTTGCTTTTGATGATAATGCTCTGCAGTCTCTTGGTTTTGGGGTATTTTTTACATCTAAGATGTTGTATTTAAATACAATTAAAAAAACCCCAAAGCCATGATTCTAAAAAAAAAAAAAAAACAAAAAAAAAACCACCCACAAAAAAAAAACACAACAACAACAAAAAAAGCCCTGCAAAACAGGTAAGCAAATGCTATTTCCTTTCACTGATCCTGAGTGTCTGTGCATAAGACCTCTCCTACATCTTTTATGTGTGAAATTTATATGATCATAACAACCAAGCCTTCAAAACATTCCTCTTTTCTAATTATCACTGTTGCTATACATGACTTTGCACAAACAGTGGGATTCTGGAATACCTATAAAGCAAACTCATTGCTCATAATCATACTGACTACACTGCAATATTTATATTAATAGAGTTGTTTCTCTGCTTGATTTCTACTACCCTTTAAACTGAGGAGAAATGAAATCCACATTCATTTATCTAAACGATATCATGTGTTGAGTATAATTACTTCTAGAGCAGCTCATCTATGTCTAGAGAAAGTTTATGTCCTAAAAATGTTGAGACAAAACTACACTGCACCATTAAGCCTGCCTAATTAAATGAAAATAGGCCAGAGGATGGCTACTTGATACAAGATATGTTCTGTATTATAAACACCAAATATGCGACAGTGGCAAAATGTTATTTGACCTGCTCCATAGTCAAAGAGTGAACAGAGGTATTGTTAACGTGGGAAAGTAAACTATCCACAATATAAAACTACTGTGTTGTCGGCTTTCCCTTATAATTATGTAGCCCTAGAAACTGGGGGGAGGAAAAAAAAAAAAAATATCAGCAAGAACATAGCTTGAAGGATTTTAAAGAGCTTTATCTCTCCTCAAGCCACGTGTACACCAAAAAAGAACAGATCTCAAATTCCAAGAAAACATAAGATGCCATTTTTATTATCGAATTGGCATACTTCTGCTTGTCAGCAGATATTCTGTCATTTGTCTGTTTGCATAGTTGCTAAAGAACCTTCTCTAACTAGTGCATTTGTCAAATGCCATGAGGGAGGATAAAAAAACATTAAATATAGTTCCCTATATATAAACCTAAATAATGCAAGGAAAATATGTGGCGCATCCATTTTGGTTACAATAATATATACTACATAAATAAACTGTTGCACAGAAACTGTTCCTGTGGATACCAGAGTGACATGCATGTACATAACATCTGCACAAATCTGGGTAATTTACATTCCCATAATTACCGCGGCATCTAACTAACTCAATTTCTACATTCTTTTGATCTCTAAGGATGTGATGGACAGTGGAATTCTTCTGTTGGTTTGGTCTATTTACTTTCTGTAAACAAGACCTGCTTTCAGAGTTCCTAGATAGCTAATATCAGTACAGCACAGTAAAACGCATTCACCTGTGCCCACCCTGGAAGTACGCATCAATTAATTCCCCCTCGGTTTCCCTTGGCAAATTAAGCTTTGGGAATGTTTCTTTTCAAGGCGCTGTTCAAGGTTAAAATTTCTTATTACAACTAAATTCTATAAAATACTTCTTACGTAAGTATATGCTGCTGTTGACAATTTAACTGAATTTATTTTTAACTTTAGAGGTCTGCAAGTAAGAATTTTGCTTAAAATACATGAACTGATTAGTGAGCGTATTCACAAGCTACTGCAACTTTATTTATGGTTAGAAAAGAGAAATGAGATACTTTCAGAAGGTACAGAGTTTCTTGGCTGGGTAGAATTGTGGGTGTGTTTTCCTGTAAAGAGCAAACACAAGGTTTAGTTACAACAGTATGAGGGCCACAGTGGTATACCAAATTGAGCTGAGGTGAAACTCCTACGAACCTTTCTGCAGCCATCAAAACCTGAAGATTTTAATTCACTGCAACAAACAGAAATTAGGAAATTGCTGGGATATTACATAGAGTAGCTAAAATTACAATATAAATGATTAAGTTGGTGAGCCTGCAGAACCCCCTCCAGGGTAACTGCTTTGTCCCCAGAACCTCCCTACTTTGTCAGTAATATTGAAGTTCAGGAAGCTGAAAACAACTACTTTGATGCCAATGGTGAGAATGTTAACTGAGTTTTGCTGAAGTAAACTAACAGGTCAAGATACTTCCTGAACTTAAATTTTCTATAGATTTCAGTGGATGTCTGTTCCATAAACTTGTTTATATTTAAATTTTTGAACATGTCTAAGGTTCATTATCCACAACAGGCAAAGCTACAAACTGTAACATGATTTATTTTTAACCAGCTTTCTGTCGCTTTCATCTGTCCATGCATGGCAGGAGGCAGCGCTCAATCTTGTCCATATTTGCTGTTCCACTCTGAACTTGACAGGCCTTTCTAGTACCACACTCATTTTCCAAAAGAAAGGTTTCACCATTTGTTACATGGAAGATATTCCATACTTAGTCATACCTTCTGTCTTTTTCTGACTTTCCCATTTCAACCAGAGAGTTTAACCTCTGTGAGGTGTGAGAAGCAGAACTGCATTTGTATTTAAATACAGGCAAGGGATAGATTTAAGTAAGAACAAATTATATTGCTCTGTTTTCTATTTCTTCCCATATAATTCTTTGAACGACTTCTGTTGTTCAACTAGAGATTGAATTGGTATTTTCATTAAATTATCTATCACTACACTATATTCTTACTCCAGAGCAGTAATAGCCTATTTAGACTTACAGCTTCATATGTAAAACTATTTTGTTCTCCATACACAGTATTTTTGCACTAATTTACAAGGGATTCAATCTGCTATTTTGAGTACAGTCACTCAGACTGGTAAGGTTTTTATAAATTTCTAAGATCAACGTTCACCTTTAACACTGTGAATAATTTAATATTATTAATGGGATTTCTCATTAGACACTGCTCATCCTCTTTCCAACTCATTTATAAGTATATTGAATACCATAGTCCCAGAAGAGATCCTCCCACTTTTCTGCTATCTCTAGCCTTTTAAAACACTAATAATTTTTTTCCTAATCTGTGTTTCTTGCCTTGTAACCAATTACTGAGGCATCATTTTTTGATCCATATTCTACATTCTGAGAGCTTCTAGCAAAAAACCTCGTCAAAAGTCTTTGGCAATCCAAGTAGGCTCTACCAGCTGCATATTTGTTGATCCCTTCAGGGAGATCAATTAGGTTTAAAAAGGCAGAACGTGGCTAGAAAAAAAGACATACTCCTTTTTCCCAAGTAAATCATACACGTTTAGGTGTCCTGCAATTCAGTCATTACTTTATTGTAATTTCCTGGTTTTGACAAGAAATATCTACAGCTTTTTGGCCTGTTAAAGTCTTTTAAGAAAAATGGTGTCATATTTTCTACTCCAATCATCAGTTAATAAGGCCCTTTTACAACAGAGATGCAAAGGAAATTTCTGGTGTGGGAACTGCTCCAATTCTTTCCATAACTAAATTCATCCATGTAGAAGGAAAGGGAGAAGTCAATAGAAAGTTTTGGGCTCTGTTTATTTAAAGAAACATTTTCTCCTAAGCAACATTACAACTTTTTACTCATAATTTTTTAAACCTATCAACTGGGTTATTTGGAAGCCTATCAGTTATCAACCTAGTTACTTCACAAAGAAATATTTCTTGCAGTCAACGACTCCGTTATACAGTTATCCAAGTTGACAAGAAGCCAATAGGAGTCCTTAAAACAGCACTACTTGTTCAGAAACATCTCAGCCCCGGAAATACAATACTTAACTCTCAAGATCAACTTCTCATTTAAATTGCCTAAACACTAGACCAACAAAGGTGTTATTTCCACCATCTTTTGATCCAGAAATTAGAGGTAAAACATAGCAGTTTTGTCCCCTGAGAAAGATGTAGTGGAACAGTGCAGGTAGGATAGTCTTGTTTACAAGTAACCAATCTGTTTTACAAATTCACAACATCAGTGAGGAAATTTTCACCATGCCAGACTTTGACTACAAGTCACTATGTAATCCATTTCCCTGACAAACAAGAAAGTCTCAGGCAGTTTTAATTGACTCATAGATGTCACACTGAAATCTCCCACCTGTGTCACTCACCTCTTGACTGTTTCCCTCTGTAAATGTCAATCTTCTGGGAGAACAGGATGTCTCTGTACTGTTAGTGCTACTGTCCGCTAAATGGATGTGTGAGAGGTCACAGTTTAGGAATGGAGGACAAGGACTTACCTGCTGCTTTGGCAACATCTGCAGTTGAAATGTTTTGAAGGTTTGAGTGCACTCTGAAGGTCACAGCTGGTCCCAGCACGCTGGAAGAGATTATGAAAAAATATAAGATTCCTAATCAAGAGACATGGCATAATATTCCTTATCAAAATAGGTTTTTAAAGAGAACCTATTAAGACACCATTTAGCCCTCCTTCTTTTGCTTCATTAGCTACATTTGCATACATTTTTATACCTCTTGTGGTTTCTTGTGTGTATCTTGTGCCTGTCTTAAAGAATTTCAATGACATTAACTAAACTTCAGAATGCTTCTGTAAATACTATTCTTATTATAAAGATAGAAAAATGGAAGCACTGAATGTGTTATTCACCCAAGTACAGCATAGATCACTGGAATTCAGCATCCAAAGAAAATTATGCATAGTTTCCAATTTTATGTGCCTAGCATCAGTACAAACTTAGTTCTGTTGTCATACTGCAAGTCAGAGGGGCAATAAGGAAACACACA
Organism: Psilopogon haemacephalus; assembly: GCA_013396835.1. NCBI lineage: Eukaryota > Metazoa > Chordata > Aves > Piciformes > Megalaimidae > Psilopogon > Psilopogon haemacephalus. Next base: position 1,245,276 of record VWZI01002832.1, read on the forward strand.
ACATTTATCCTGATCACGTCTTGCATGAACATGTGTGGAGGAAATATTTTTGATATATTTGATCCAAGAGCTAATTTTGACCAAAAGGACACCACAAATTATTGACCTTCTAACAACAGAGGTAACCATCTCTGAATGACTTATGAGGGGAAATTATTGGATTTTGTGGTGGCTTTTTGGGGTGTAGTCCCATGGTCCTTTACAGCATGAATATCTATAAGGCATTTACAAAGGAAGGCAGCGATTAGACAGCTGAAAAATTGCAGAGCACTGTTGAGGGTTTCACAGAACACAAAATTTGATTGTGCATTTTTAAAGAAAAATAAACACATATATGTAATGTTGCATTGATTCTCCACGCATCCCAATGAGATCCAACTTAAACGCACATCTCATGAAAGGAAAAAAGAAAGTTCAGTTCTGACATCCTTAAAACTAGGCTAAAGTATGCATATATGTAATTATGTATGAAATAAGGTAAGAAAAATACACATATACATACAGAATATAGTAAATGTATTTCTGAATAAAACATCTGAGTAACAAGACTATAGAAAGCATAATGAAATAATTTCCAGGGCAAAAGAGTGCAAGGGCTCAACAAAGGAAAAAAAGGCACTACTATAAAAGTTCGCTTACATAATATATATTATATAGATCCTAAGTTTTTACTATTCATATATTCAGTGAAAAAACTATTTATAATATGAATAACCATCTCACTTAAGAGGTGAAGTAGACTGACTTGAATCAAACACCTCCTATAGTTGTAACTTACAAAACAATGGAGTCTGAAAAATTGCTGCACGAAAGAACTAACTTGAAAAATATTTTCATTGTAGGGCTTGAAATGAAGCATTCAATTACCCTTTTACTAACATTTTAATATTCTGCATTCATATAACAGAAAGTACTAAATGAAGTGTGCTTAATTGTTTTACAGATATCCTGGACAGAAATTCCTTTAAAAATATTCCCATTTGAAGAAAGAAAAATAACATTATTAGCCATAAAATTGTGCTTGGAGGTCACAAAGGGAATCAGAGGAAGGCTAAGAAACATCCCTTCAATCTTTTACTAGCAAAGCATGAAGTGTACACATCTTATTCTGGAGTTAATAGGGACTGTCATTAATCCATCATTTTTCTCTAAATACTCTTCAGGAGCAGGGGGGAAGAGAAAAAAGAAAACAGAGAGATTTTATTGCTAGAGCGCACTCCAGATGCCAAGTCATTAATGTACAAAAAACTTATTTTAATAATGTTAGACAATTATGAAGCATTTATAAGCATAATTTAAGGAATATTTTTGGTTAGAATACTAAACAATTGCAAAGTATATTTTACTTTGAGGTAAGTTCTTCACAAAATTTTAGGCCATTCTCCACTTCTTTCATGAATGCTGAGATAATCAACTGTAAAACACACCTGGGAGTTTCACGATACCATACAGTGAATATAGCTAATTTTGCACTGTCCTTCTTTTTGCATTGCCAGCCTAAGAGAAATGATGATTCCTCTGTGGCTGCTCAGACACTTACACTGTAATTAGAAGTTTGTGTTAAATAAAAGCAGAGACCACCCCCATACATGGCTGTCCAAGGACAAGGATAGGGTGAAAAAGCAACTCTAGATATTTCCTCCCCTCATAGTCCATCATAGATGAGATCCTGGAACCAAATCAAGCTTCCAAATTTTTAGCTTTACCAAAGGCATAACAAGTTTCCTCCATTCCTTCTCTTGTCTATTTTGCTTCTATTTTTGGTCCAGATCTCACTCCCTGCAGCTGTCCCTTTACCCCACTCACTACAGCTATGCACTTCATGGTATCATTAAACCATAAAGGTTACAACTGGATCATTTCAGTGATCCAGCACAAGCATTGAGAGGCAGGGATTTCAGAAAGGACACCTGGCAGGACCATCTCACTATTCTCTACTGACTCCACCTGGGCAATCCAGGAACACAACAGAATCTGAGTTGTGCCCATTGTCACAAGCACTGTCATTTTTCCTCACTGGTGGTGAGAAAATTATGTAAATAAAGAGCACAAAACAAGGTGTGGGGGGGGTGGTGGTGGGGAGGCTAACACTATTCTTTTGCAGGAAAGAAGAAATCTGAGAACCCTTTAAAGTACAAGCTCCTATATTGCTTTGTGGGATATTGTTTTTTCTCTACTGCAGCAGTTGAATGCCTCAGTGTAAGAAATCACCTGACCACCACATCAGCACAGCTTCATTAGCAATATTTACAAAATACAGAAAATAAAGCAGCTCTTGTCACAACTCTTTTCACATTGATATTCTGCTGTTTATCTAAAAGCAAACAAAAGACCTTGAGATGACTTGGTCAAAATTGCATTTCTGCTCAATGTTTTGGGAATGGACTGCTTCAAGGAGCTCATAAAATGAGATTTTTCTCATGGGGTGCTTCTGGCAAAAGCACTCAATAAATAAACATTTCAATAACAATAGATGCCCTTTGGGGAATTCCTCACTGTTCATTATGTGCTGGATGAGAACATTTAAACAATAACAATAATTATTTGACGACAAAATAATATTTTCTCTCTCTCTCTTTTTTTTTTTTTTTTTTAAAGATGTTAAGGAGAAGTCAACCAGCCTGGGAAAAGGTTATAAGATGCATATTTCCTAACCAGGAATTTTAAATTAGATAGATGAGACTGCTTTTTCATGCCACTGTCAAACCCTTATAAGCCTAAGTTCATATTAACAGCAATTGTCTTTACATCACTCTAAATATGGAGGTGCACCAAAGTGCACACAATTGTTTATGACCTGATGAATTACAAGCAAACCATTCCCACAAACCAGAGAGGAGGCTACCCGCGAGCAGAAGCATCTGTCCTAGGTGGTTACATCCTGCCAACATTCAGCCAGCTGAAGTGTGTAGGTGAAAGTGAATCACAGTGATCAGAAATGGAAACTGCAATTTCCAGGCTGAGGCATAACCTAAATCTAACACATATATCTGCTGCAAGCAAGATGAAAATTGCTAGATAATAGCACTTTTAATATAGAAAAACAAAACTTTACATCAGATATTTAGGTCTTTTTTCTTCTTTTTTTTTTTCACCTCGAGCTGTACACTACAATTACATCTATGTAAATTTGCAGTTGACTTCTGACATAAGGGAAGTGAGAACTTATACCCACCTAAATAAAAGAAGATCATGAATTTTAGCAGGCATCTGGACTATACTATTATAATCTCATTTGCCTTTTTCTTCTAATAATTTGTAAGGATTTTTTTTTTTTAATAAAGGTAAGAAGGTCTGGCTTCAAGGCTAATAAACAGTGACTTCTCCTGATGCAAACTGTAATGTCTGTTGCAATGATCTGCTAAATTTATTACTTGAAATTTACTGACTAATTACCCCCTCTGTCGGCTGTCACAAATTCTGCTTTTTTTTTTTTTTATTTCAATAATGTTGCCTTCAGCCACAATAGGTTTTTTTTAACAAAGACATGCAAAGCATATTGCAAATTGTCACCCTTATGTGCTGTTGTCTTATATTCTGTTTACCAGAGATGAAATAATTACAGTGTTTATACCAAAATGACTTGAAGGTTGATTGCTGATTTAATAATATCCCCACCCCCTTGGGTTTATATTTCCCATCTGAAGGTGGGAGGGTGCACAACATGCACAGAAACAAACACTATTTGTGTAAAATAGAAATATTTCCTTTCATTAATTGTTTTACTGTCTAACAACATTCTTATTATATTTTGCCTGTCAACAAATAAATGATCTGAATAAACAAAGCTGGAGCATGATCAATATGGCGAGGTCCATATCACTTTCAAGCCGTGGGTTATAATTATATTTATGAATGACAGAATTTGAATCTCCATAAATTATGTACCAGGCTTTGTATGCCTGTTCCTCTTCCTCATGTGCGTGTACTTTAGTATTACAATATCATACAGAAGGTTTTACAGTGAAATGCAGTCACAGTCTATCATACCCCCTAGTGGAAAAGGATTTGAGAAACAAGTACCAACATGGCTATGTGTATTCTTGAAGATGAGACATAGAGCTGGTGCCAGATGGAAATGAGTGGAGCTTGCACTGCG
>VWZI01002832.1:1249397-1279201 GCA_013396835.1 Psilopogon haemacephalus
TTGCACTGCGTTTGGGGGGGGTGGGGGGGGAGAAAGAAAAGAGAAAGGAAAAAAAAATAAAGGCAGAGAGCAATTTCTCAAGACTGGAGCAAAATGAGGAGATTAGGATTGGATATTTCCAACATTAAACATTCTCTTAATGACCCTATTTCATAAAACTGAGCTTGCCTTAATAAAGCTTAGATTTGAAATTAGAGCCACTACTTGTCTATATGTTCATTTCAAAATCCTTTAATCTCTGGAGGTTAAGAAAAGCAATTAGTAACGCTCCAGAGGATTGTGCAAAGTAAATTTTATAGCAGCAAAGGTAATTGTCTCAGGAAATGTTTGGTGGGCTTGAACTAATGACTTGCAATGGGTACACATCTCTGTGCTTATTGTGTTTAGGAATTTAAAGCTTACGTCCATTGTTTATATTGCACTGAAGCCTCCTTTGCACCTTCTCAGTTGTGGAAATATTTAAAAGCTCATACTGCACTGTGTATGTATATATATGTAGGTATATAAGCACGTCAAATCATATTAATAGGAGAAAGGCATATGATTAAAAGAGGCATTTTTGTAATGCAATATGCTAATATGACACAATTCCCAGAGCAAAGTAAAGGCAGAAAATTGTATCTGGTCATTGTCATATAATACACAAATGGGTTAAGAAGCACACATTGGTTATTTTGCTCTCCTTCTGATATTCAGATCAGCTGTAAATCCATTAACCACAGGTTTCACTATAATTCTTTGAGCAGGAATGTTGACCAAAATTTGTTTTCTGTAAACTCTGTCATACTCTATTTATATTACGAAAGCAGGTACCTGACTAAACTTCAAAGATTCAGGAAATCCATGAAGGATGCATTATGCTGACCTACTACAAAATGACTCCCCTGAACTGTTCAGTAAAGAACACTGATCATCATTCACACTTAATAACAAAAATGGATATCTCTCTCACTCTTAATATCTTTACTGTTCAAAGATTTGCTTCATCTTGCACCTGAACTGAAGAAATGTCAGTGCATTCTCACAGGTCTACTGACATGTTTGTATTTACAGCTGGTGACCAATTAAAAAATCTTTTTTTTTTCTGTTTTAACAAACTGATTCTCTCTCTCTGGAAACTCTTTTAAAATGCTTCTTAAATTGCAGAACGTCACTCTTTCACAACATGCTGCAATACAGCTGAAAATACATTATTCATTCATATTTACGTCCTTTACATTCACTAAGCATAAAGTGTTTGTTTGTAACATTGTCCACAGAAGTGTGATCCTGTAATAAACACATAGCTAGCACAGAGAAAGTTAAAGACTCGTTGATCACACCTTATGTCTGACAATAAGCAAGTACTAAAGATGGAAAAGCAGAATCCCTGCTAAGGGAACATTAATTGCAGTGCTCATCAATTAGTGGATGATTTTGTATCAATCGAGTGCTTTATACCAAGCAGCTGGGTAAGGTGTAACAGAGATCACAAAGATCACAGTTTTAGAGCAATCACCTCCTGCAAATGTAACTACACTAAAACAGAACTTAGGTTTAGATTTGATGGTTGCAGCTCAGGTTTCCTTTGGACAATTGTACTGCTCTTTTCTCTCCCTTTGTACTGACCAGTGCCTCAGGCTGACTTCATGGAGCATTGTTTTAGGGGGAGAGAAGAAGGCACTACAAGGTGGAAAAATAATGAAACGACATAACAATAATTTCAATCACATACTTCTGTGTTAGAATAATTCCAAGACTAAAGTCACAGAAAAGAGATGACTGGTACAGAAGGGGATGTTTTCCATCAACACCAGTCCATGTTTGAGTCACTCATACCAACAAATACTAAGTGATGGACTAGTAGTTATTTTATATTCATCATTAATTTTACATTAGTCATGTAACCTACAAATATCAAGATTGACCTAATATACTGACACCAACTGACAGTGCAAAAGGTGATGAAATAGTATCTTCAAAATTCTACCAACTGGTTCATCTCATGTGAAAATTATTTTGCTAAGCCTAGAATTTAAATGATTTTAAAAAGAGACAGTGCTCACTTTAGAGATTGATGACACACTCAGTTTGTCCTATTTTTATTCTTCACAAAATGCACCTTCTGATGATTACTCAATATCTATAAATAATTTGCAGAGTTTAAAAATATTTTTTCTATTAATCTGTCTCAAGCCATGAAACTTGACATTTTCACCATGCTGAGTACATGAAAGTTGCCAGCTCTGCCTTCCGTGCAAATAAGCCTCTTAATTACAGTATTTAAAAGAACAAACCATACAAGTGCTATACTTTTTTTTTTTTTTTAATGGCAAAAGACTGTTTGGACCCTGAGAGAGTGGGAAAATAGTCTCAAAATGCTGCTTAAGTGTACAGTGATTTTGCTTTCACTCTCTAAAGGTTACATAAAAGGACTAAAATGTTATGTCATATATACTTAAAAAAACCCAACAACCCAACCCCTGTATTCTGTTTATATTTCCATTCTTCCTCTTTATACCTTTTAGTAGTCTGCCTGGTACACAGACAGCAGATGGTTTTAAATTTTAGGCAGTAAGCACTCAATGCATTTTATTGACCTCAGGTCTACTTAACCTCCGCACACCTCTGTTGTTAATGGAGTCTGTTGGAATAACATGTAAAATTTGTCTACTGGGATGATAGTCACCTTATGCTCAGTTTGCACAAGTGACTTTTAATAATTAATAAAGAGCATGACTCGTGTGTTAGGACTTTTGCAGAGGTAAAGGTTCAGCATGCTCACAGCTTTGACAGGAGCCAGCTAAGACACAGATGAGGATTAGGCAGCACAACCAAAGACCCAAACCCGCAAAAGTGCTACAGCTGCAATTCAACAAGCTGCAAAGCTACAAGTGCTACAGCCAGAGCCCTTTTGCTTGCCTGCTTAAGAACTTGCTGGCTTCTCCTTTAGGTCTAAGACCACCTAGAAGATTCACTTGTGAGCTCCCTTCATAGCCCGATGTGTGGTAGAGGCATTTGCTTTCCAAGGGAAGCACTGCAAGTAGAATTTATGGAGCTCTTTCAGTTACACCTACAGATGTTTATCTGCTCCAGCTGCCTTTATGGCTTCTGCAGAATGCAAACCCTTCCAGAAGCAGGTTGTTCCGTAGCCTGGGTATGCAATACTTATTGGCTAGAGTGTAAAAAATAAAAGGACAGAAATATTATTTATCCTTTTGAGCTCCATACAATCCATCCAGCCATCCATGTGACAGGGAGAAAAATGTATGGCTTTGTACATAGGAAAATCAGGTAGCCATGGGCAGAAGGATCAAGAAAGACACAGACATAAAATTTTTTAATTTTATTTTTTATAAGGGACTATTTTATGCATCATAATCTTTTGCCATTTCTAATATTAGTTATTCTATTTGTAGACCAAGCTTTAGTTCAAGAGTGAGAATCACAGTTCTCTGTTTCTATTCTCATATCTGTCACCAAGTTCTGTACTGTCTTAGGGAAAATCAAATAAACCATCCCGAGTTTCAATTTACCCATCTGTAGAATGGAAACGATTACCTGTTAATAATATGTGAAAAACCCAGTGGCACATACTCAGTGAGTTACATGAAACAAAGCAGTATAACCTGCCTACCCCATGATGTTATGAACTTTAATTTTGTTAAAAAGGAACATAATGGGATTCTCAGTCAGAGAGATGAGCAGTAGAGAAATATGAAGTTAAATAAAGATAGATAAAACTCAAAAGCTCTCTTATCTGTAAAAAATATTCTCTGCGAGTAGGGACCTATGAGCACGCTGAAATATATCTATAACACTGGATTTAATTCTGCTTTTCATTCCAAAGGTGCTAATCCTCTGATTTAATGAGATTAAATGTGGTAATGGAAAGCAAAACTTTGTACATTTTTTGTTTATAATAGTCTCCCCAGATTTTTACAGTCATTCTATTTTGTCACCTAGAATTCATAAAGTGCTCCGGGTCAAAATCTTTCTTGTTATTTTAATGTATTTTTATATTTTTCTAGCAGGAAGGTTACAGTGGAGAAGGCAAAATTATCTTGGTTATATGCACATTTATTAAAGAAATGCACACAAAATATATTGTACCTCAGGGGGAAAGCCACGAGACTAATGTTATGCTAAGGCTGAGAAATCACTCATTTTTAAATAAAGGAATGCATAGTTGAAATTTCCACCTTATTTTTGTTTCCTTGTGCTCATTCCTTTTAAAATTGATGTATCTTTATATTATAAATTAGTTGTCAAATAAGACAACATGTACCAGAAAACACAATGTAATTTCTTATAAAAGCCTGCATGCAATGAGTTACAGCAGTGCATTTCTCAGACAATTTGTTTTCCAGACTCGTTAAATCTGTGGAGGAAGCCAAGTTTGAATAAAAGTGGTTCCATTATTTCTGAGTTATGCTTTTATAGCATTTTAAACAAGATTATGCCAAATAGCCTTAGTCTGTTGGTTTGTTATTTAAATTCTTTAAAAAAACAGATGGCAGATATTTTTGAAAGGCATATCTCTATACTGAGACCAAGCATAGGACAGTTCAAATTGAAATAAAAGTGCTACTTAATTTCTGGACAATGAAGGGAATGGAAATTTCTCCTTAAGGAGAGAAGGATGAACTATATGTTGTTTCATAAGCATAATATTAGAACATTCCTCTCAGTGAAACTCAATGACATATATGGCAAAATTCAAAATCTGCCATACAGGAAAAAAAAAAAAAAAAAAAAAAAAAAGAAGCAGGGATATTAATCCAGAGACGATCAACATACAGTTTTGGATAAGATTAATCATATCAAATCATGGAGAAAAGAATTATAGAAAATTTGTACAACAGAGGGAAGTTTGCAGATGCAAACTTCAGAGAACACTGTGCTACCTGTCCTGCTACTGCTCAGTGGTTCAATTTTCCTCCCTCACACCACTCTGCCTCTCAAGCTACCAATAATTTCCTGAGATGTTCACATTTGAAGCATACATATACCACATGTCATAATGCATCAGAATGATGAAGTGAAAACACCAAGTAGTGCTCCAGTGTTTAGGTTCTGGATGACTGAATATGATTAACTGGCTGATTGAGTTCTTCAGGTGTTAGAAGAGTAACATGACAAGCAATGAACAAAACCTATATAGCAAGATTAGGACACCACAGCCAACGCACATGTTCATAATAGGTGAAGCTGGGATCTCCACTCATTGGTCTGCCTGCCCAACACTTCCAATTTGAACATATTTAAAGCTTCTCAAAACTTTTACCACTTGGTTTGATTTTCAGACATCTCCCTCAGTTCAAGTTCTTTTCACTGGAATGGTTGGTTGGCTTTTCAAATTGTATTTATTTCAGCCCAATTGTTTCAGCCCTTCCTAAGAACAATGATAATGACAGGTATTGTCTGGTTATGTAAGGCCTGTTCTTTGAAAAGGACATGGAAAGTGTCTCTAACCTCACTACTTGTAAGGAGAGAATTACTCCAAGAAAATGCTTATAGCTGTCCTTATGATATGCCTTCCACATTCAAGCTTTCTTCAGACCATTGTTTCTATAAAACTATGTAAAATACATAACTAGCCTTAAAGACATACTGCCATATAATGGGGAAAAGCAATCTTGACTTACTTTCTATCTAAATTTGCAGGTTTTCTTTTCAAAATATTTTTTTTCCAATAGGTTCCCTGACTTTCAAGGATGGATGGGAGCCAGTTGGGAGAGAAGACAGAGAATATCTTCAGGGACCTCAACTTAATTTTTATCAGACTTCATTAAATAAGTTGCAAATAAGGTATTGAACTACAAAGATGTAAAGGTCCTACTGTTACTTGAAGTTCTGCTGCTACCATCCAGCTCTGCCTCAGAGTCAGACTCAGTCCATTTGAAGTCAAGTAGCACTGTATAAACTGAGAGCTGACTTCTGGGACAGATGAAGACTCAGAACAGTAATTGAAATCAATGGGATCTCAGTAAGTGAAGTTCTTCACAGAAGAGGCTAAATAAGCTATACTCTGAGACATCAGATTGGACACCTCATATTGGCAAATGCCTTGACCTTAATCTCTTTGTGCATAACTACAGCACTGCATGGTCCTAATAATAGCCCATATCTCATGTGAGTTAAGTACATCAGTTCATGTTTGTCAAGCATTTTGATAGTGTAGTGTAAAGTGCCATAGGAAAAACCAAAACAAATCAAGAGGAAATGGATTTTCTGACCTCAAAGTAGGACTTGAATAAGATGCAATAAATAAAGCCTGAAGCCACACATTGAACATTGAGAATAAAATGTAACATTGAAGACCTGCTGATTAACCGAGCATTTTATTTCCTGCATATGGGTTAAGACAGAGGGCTTCAGAAAAATACATATAATTAATTTTTTCAAGACTATATCATAGTCAGTCTTAAAACACTGACATTTTTGGTCAACAGAAAAAAAAATTAAAATGAAAATAATTAGTTTAGTTCAGTCAAGAAAAAAGAAATAGTTTACTCTTACCAACAAAATAAAAGCAGTTTTTTTACAAAAATAAGAGACAATTTGTTCAATTTTGAAGCTAATCATTAAGTTGGATTTTAAAATTATAGTACTTTATTTGAAAAATGTCAAAGCACTCTGCTATGATTGCTACAAATTTTGAAAGGTATTTTCCTAGCTGAAGCCTCTATACAGTTTCTATACATACCTTCAGTTAACCTGAATTTCCATTTTTCATATAGAAATCCAAGTAAAACAATGAATTCACCTCTAATCTCACTGTGGGTTGATAGATTGGTCAGGTGAAAGTTGAACAACCTAAGGCCTGAAGGTTTAAGCTTTAGACTCAACAATCAGTGATTTGTTCTTTTACCTCAGCTTTGGATATAAAATATAGATGCAAACAACCACACATGAGAAGGGAACAGTGGTTAAGTTTTCTGGCTTTGCAGTCCAGTACATTATATTATGTAACTAGAATCAGCTTTTTCAATGACTTTCATGGTTTAGCATAAAGATTTCAGGAACTTTATTATATTTGGGCATTTCTTCTTAATCTTTTGTGTTTGTGAATTTACTCTCTAATGTGTGAAAAACTGTAATTACATGAGGAAGGTCAATGCTGTAGATTGCAGTGGCAAAGTTATTTTTTAAAAAAATAAATACAAACACCGCTAACATTACAATCCATTTGCCTTCAATTCATGATTCCAGTCCAACAATCAATCACCAGGGGCATTGGACATCCATAATTAGATTATAAAATCATAACTATAGTCATTTTACGTCTGCTTGCATAATTACATCAGCATGCTAATATCCTTTTAATGGTCTCTAATGATGTAATAAGAAATAATGGAATTTATTTGACAGCTACATAACCATTAACAAAACATATTAAGCATAACTATTACTTCTATAAAGATCCAGGCTGTATCAAAAAGTGACAGCTAACATGTTGGATCTTTTTCTCAGCACTGAAATATTTCTAATTATGAATTCCCCAAATCTATTCCCTCTCATTTGCTTCACAGGGCGAGCAAAGTTTATGGCAATGCGAACTTGACAACAAACCAACTGCAGAAGTGGACTGAACGCTCTGGGAGCCAAGCCTGAGGCTATGCTGTGAATTGCAGGCCATCGGTTAAAGTTGGCAGGATTGTGAAGGAGAAAAGATAAAATAAGCTGATTACTACAATGCATCAACTAATCAGGAACTAACATGGGAATTGTGAGAATCCATGGCAAAAGCAATTGTTCACTTACCAAACTGGAAAGCACAGGGGAAAAAAAAAAAATATATAGGGAAGAATGAAAGATACTTGCAAACAAAACTGACTAAAGGTAGTAATGTATTTGGTAGCAATCCCTTTAAAATTAATGATTTTTAAAATAAATTAATAAAAACTACTTAATTGAGAATTTAAAGAACTTTAGGACTCATAGAGGTAGGAATTAAGAAGAGCTTTCACCTCAGTTCTTCTGACGCTATTCCTATTGAATGCAATGGCTTTGTCTATACACTTGCATTAAGCCTGTGATTTCATTAACGTGACTTTATTCCAAAATCTTGGCAAGAGCCTAAAATATTCAGGTCTACATTGTTAGTTTCTTACCATTCAGAATTCTTAGAGGGAACAGAGAGAACTGAGAATTTTACATCAAGCTAATACTCAGGTTGGAGTTCAAAGCAAACTTTTTTAAAAACCTGAATCCCTAAGAAAAAGAGTACTTTCAGTTGCCAGTAAAATACAATAATTTAAATTGTCCATGATGCCTTAGGCCAAGAAAAAAAAGCATATTTCCTGAGAGGCCTCATTCTCACACTTTGATATGAGAAAGATGGTTTAAGAATAATAATGACATAAAGCCTTTCCTGAAACCCTTTTCCATGATGCCACTCAGAAGCCAGCCAGATCTCTCAAATGCACAGTTTTCCAATGATGTCTGTGTAATGATGACAAAAGAAGAAATAAAAAAAAACATTAATTCTTCGCCTGGTGATGCCTTTTTTTCTAAAAGGCTCTCCTACTGCCATATCTACTGGTCAGCTCCACATTTCTTTAGTGTTTCATGGATTTAATCTGAGTCAAAGCATCTCACTATCTGAAGAAAACTTATTCCAGATAAATTCTTCACTAACTTGAGATGTGAGATAATCCTTCACAGCTTTATAGAGCTTTTAAAAAGGCAAAGAGCGTGTTTGTTTTGATAGACCAAATAGTTGATGCTGTTCAGAGCTACTGTAAATCAAAACACACTTTAAAAATACTGACAATACAATGCAAGTAGTTTCAGTGCAGTCATACTAATGGGCACAAAATAACCAGCCTCCCTAATGTCACACATTAAAATAATAATAAAAAGGTTTGTTATAGCTAGCTCTATCACTGCAGGGATATTTTTCAATGGAGAATGAATCTACAGCCTGCCAACTGCAATGTTGTTGTGATCTATCAAATGATAAAAAATAACCAAAGGCTTTATGCTAACAATTAGAAAGGTAGGTGAAAGTGCTCTTGTACAGTAAATGAATGAAGTTAATGAAGCAGAACCAGCTGATTCCAGCAGAGAAAATCTTCTATGGGATTGCCCCTTTAAATGTACAGCAAACTTTGTCTACTCGTATTCAAAGTCAGAGCTGCAAATTCTCTTTACAAGGAAGAAAATATAATGCTGTCTTTTTTTTCTTGTTTGTAATTTGAAAGCTCAGTTTTCATTTAAAAAATACACTTAATAAAATAGAAGCAAAAGGACTTTCATCAATATAAACAATTCTTCTAGCAAACAAAACATAGGAATATTTTCCTTTTAAACAACTAAAGCCAATATTCCTGGCATTTCATAGAATGGTTTAGCTTGGAAGGGACCTGAAAGATCATCTAGCTCCAACTCCCCCACCATAAGCAGGGACACCTCCCACTAGGACAGGTTGCTTAAGGCTTTAATTACAAAGAGCCCCACTGGGCTGCAAAGCTCTCAGGAATCCCAATCCCACCCCACTGCCAAAATCCCCCCAAAGCATCAAGCTAAACCACACTCAACCCTTCCCTAGCCCTAAAACCAGAAGGATCAACCTCTTCTTCTCCTTGACCTGTGTTGCTGCAGCAAATATCATTTTCCAGCCACTTCTATTTGTTAGAATTCTCTTTGGAATTTGTTAGAATTCTGAAAATATTTTCTCAGCAGTGGTCTATTTCTACCTCTACACACAGTAATAGAAGGGGTAGGTTGTTATGTTTCATTTCCAAATAATAATGAATACATACTCAGACTGTTGTTTAAAACACAGTATTACATTATGAATTGTATTCTCTGGAACTAAAGGTTATACAAAAGCTGATGGAAACACAAGTTGAGGAAGGTGTTCCTCCTTAGTACCTGATTCATGGGCTGACACAAACAGCTCTAAAGCCCCTAAACATAGAAATTCAGTGCTGCCCAGACATCAGTCATTTTTTGAGTGCCAAAATCTGACTTCTTTTCCATTACTTTTCTATCAAACTATTTTTTTATTTTCTGCTTCACAAAGGAAGAATTAAGTTTTGTGAAGAAAACGTTCCTACCAATATGGTTTCAGAAAATCCTCACTATAAATATTTTTAGTAAACATGGCAAAACAGGACATACTACTTCAGAAGATTAACATGCAGAGCATTCATCAGTATGAATCACATGAAGAAAAACAGTAGGTCAGCACAGCTGAACTCGCCGCGACTTGTTAAATGAGTAGCTGAACAAGTAGCATGACCTACTGTGCCATGTGCTAGACTCAAAGTCAGGGATATGTCTTCTCTATTTCTGATATAATTTCCCCCCCTCAGTAGCAGTGTGTATAGTGACACTTCACAAGACTTTTCTTACTTAGAAACTGTTAAATAAGGTTGGTAGTATTATTACAGCACTCTGAACAGACTATTTTTTCCCTATGGAGGCATAGGAAAAATTCAGTCATATTTTTCTCTAAAAGTAATTAGTTCCTGTGTGTAGGGGATGTTATAAAAAGCATCATGATACTCTTTTTTTGTCTCTTGCACACTAATTCTGGCATTAAAGAGCAGATATTTTCTTGTCAGGCAAGCTATTAAAAAATCGTGAGAAATGCAAGAAAATAAAAAGGGACAAATTCTATGTACGTACTTGATGTCATCAAAGGCACTCATCTGCAGCTTCAGGAGACCTGCCACTTCATTTATTAACTCCAAGCCCTTTTCCACACTCACGGGGCTGTTGAAAGAGAGAAAGAAAACAGAGCATCATGAAAATGGAACTCATCAATACTTGAGGGGCTAAAAGTCCCAAAAGAGTTATCACCTTGGCCTCTTAGAGTCTGAAAGCCACCACTAACTGTATTCCTGTCACATAGTGATCGTGATATCAAGGGAATTGGGATCAGGTGCTTCTTCAGGCATGATGAATCACCTGAATTTTCCAGCAATAAGACAAACAATAAGGTGTAAATGGAATTGTTAGGAAGTGTAATGGGCCCATGATGCAGCAACCAGTTCATCTCGGTCCTCAATAAAAAATGTAATAAAGTAAAAGGACAGAAAGAGAAAAAAGGATTGACAAGACAAGGAGGGAAACAAACAATGAAAGTCAAATTGCAGGCTCAGTATCAAATGGACAAGGGAAAAGCATATAGGAGAAGCATATTTTTAAATTCATTAGTTTTCAAAATGAATCTTCAACCAGTGAAAGAATATAAAATTATTATGAATTTGAAATTAAACAATGGAGCAAGGTGCACAGCTCAGAGGACACTGATTTGATAGGTAGAGTTTATTTTGGTGTGTGCACCCACTGCTGACACAGAACCCACTTTAAGTCTGTCTAACCTTTGTCAATGCCACATTTACATTTCTTTAATTTAGAAAACAGGTTGCAATCAAGCCTAACACAAGAGGATTGCTACCATTTTTAAAAAAATAAGCACTTACCTAGACGTAAAATTTATATTTGCAAAAATTTCAGGTTATTAGAGTTGTTACAACTCTAAGGACACATTAAAAACATTCTGTCCCTAATACACAGTTCAAACCTTGTTTTGTTGTTGTTCAGTACTGCAGAACCAAATACAAAAGTAGGAAGAAAAAGATAAAGAAATTATATAAGAACGTCCAGGGACAATATGTACAAAATTCTCTGTCTAAATGTGGTGATGGAATTATTCTCTGATGTTGTTAAAGTCCCAACGATCATAAAATTAAACCTTATAAGCTTGATACTTATCTAACTTATGCCATGCTAAATCAGAAACAACTATGAAAAGACTAACCCAGGGGAAAAAAGGCTCTGTGTTTTTTCCTTCAAGGGTTTATAACAAGTAGGAGAAGGAGGTGTCAAAAAAAAAGTGTGTACTATTAGACATGATCTTTTCAACTGGACTAATGGGGGGGAAATATTTTTTTTTCAAAGTTGTGCACCTAGGTTATTATTTCTGCTTCACAGTGAAAGTTTTTGAATCTGATTTCATGTCATGGTAATCATTGCCACAATTTTATTTATTTTCTGCAATGAGAACTGTTTATTTATTTATTGCACTGGGTTCTGCATACACTGCCCTTAGGGCACCTCTATTTAAATAATGGAATATCTCATGTGGATCTTGGTTAGGATGGAATTGCTACTTCATGCTACTAACCCAAAATGCTCAAGAGACCTCCTGTCACACAAGCAGAGGTAACCCCTCAAGGCACCAGATAAATTTAGAGTTTTTTTGAGATGTCTAAGACAGAAATGTTCTTATGTGAAAGTAACAAAAGAATCTGATTGTTCCTGTAAGGAAGAAAGTACCATAGATTATTCATAAAACCCCTATATTTCAAGGGGTTGTCAGTGGGTAGAAATGTGATTATTCCCATCAGTACGAAAGCAGATTGTCATAGTGACTCAGGGGCTTATGTGTTAATTAAATCTTTTCTCCCAAAGATGTTGGCTTAAATTTTATGGAAATGATTGGTGTCTGCAAGTGGGCTTTTACTGTAATAGCAAGTCTATACAGTAGTGCAGGCAGTCTGCTATGTGCATTGGTGTCTTTTTTTTTCCTTTTCTTTTTTTTTTATCAAAGGAGTCTCATTTGTAGAAGCTCAACCTCCTACTCCCCTGCTTACTCCTCCTCCACTGGAAAAGAATTCCCTAGCTTCAAAAGCAAATATTCTGCTAAAATTCAACGTAGCAATAGTAATGGGAGATGTAATCAGAGCATTTGAATGCTACAACCCAGGAATAATGCAGGAGAGCAATTGGAAGAAAAAATGATGCTGGAAGGCACTACAAGCCTGAACAACCAAGACTAGTCTTAGTAATTATCATCCAATACCAAACTAAAACACTTAGGTTCACAAACTAAGGCTAAGAGATTGTCATCCATTATGGCACAAGAAAGTTGCAAACTCTGTGCTTTTGGGACCAGCACTAATAGCACTATCGTATTTGAGGATTTGTGTTAATAATGATTAATTCACATAACAATGCCATTTTCCCAAATTCTTAATGTTAATAGATACATACAGTTGATTACAGTTCTCTGGCCATTGTATTGCAGAGAGTTGCATATTCCAAACATTTCTCTAAAAATGCCAGAACATCATTCCCCATGTTTTGCTTCTGCTTTGCTTTTGTTTAGTGTTGCACTTTGCTCAGTGTCGCATGGTTTGCAGAGTGACTGCCTGGAGCCTCATTTACACCTAGAAAACACCATTGCCACCAGCACAGTGCTAAACAGAGGATACCTTGTAACAGCAACACACACCAACATCATCCATCCATTTTCAGGTTTATACTTGTTATGTTACCAGAAGATAACCTGCAAACATTACCTATGTTCCTGCCCATGGTCCTTTCCCACGTCCCCAGTGAAAGCACAAAGTACTTGAAGAACCGTCACTACTTGTGATCTTTCACATACTACATTTGGGTTTCAGTTTACTTGATTCCAATCTACATGGGAAGAAAGTCCCATATTATGAGGTGGCATTTGTCTTATGAATTCACCTATTGATTATGAGGGTTCAACAACCATGAAATTAATTCAATGTGTTACTTAAACAAACAAACAACAACAACAACAAAAGACAAAAAATAGCTGTTCACATAAGGAACAAATAGTGAGATACATTAGACAGAAATTGTAGCAGTAGGATGACTCTTTAGACAAGCCTGACAATTTCATCAATCACCCTAATGCTACCACACAGGTCCAACTCATGCATTTTCACTGGGGAGTCTGATATCACACTTCAGAACACCAGTAGAGGTGAACCCTTAAAAGAGAAATCACACCTTACATTGGACTGAGAGATACAAAGCATGTACTGGAAAAAAAACAAAAGCAGCAGAAGGCCTATCCATGGATGCCATTTAAGCTTTCCAAGTTCTCTAGAAGGTAGCTAACTCTTCCTTTGTCAAAGTAAATTAATGGCTCCCGTAGGGTCTTAACAATTCGTCTTGATTTTACCATTACATTTTTCTGATTGCCTTGAACGTTTTTGATCACCTTCAATCTAGATTTCACCCTTAAGAAGAATAAAATGTTGGATGGCATAGCACCTTTAGGTTTCCTAACTTTATTATCATTTCACTCACTGTATATTTCTCTTCTGCATCTTCTTTCAAGTTAACTGTGCTAAAGATATGATAATAGCACCTAAACCAAAAAGTGAGATATATCTCACAGTTTAAAAGAAGCCTTTTGAGGTCCTTTTTAGGTTTCCACCTCCACTTGGCTAGATCTCAGAAGACGAAAAGAGAGTCAGAAAGTATAGAAGATTCATGCATAACTAACTTCTTTCCACCACTGCTTTATCCTCTAATGTCATCTCTATCTGTGAGTGCTAGTCTAAATATTATTTTTTGGTTGACAGATTCAGACCCTGAACCAACAGCAGTGTTCCATCTCACTTAAATGCAAATCTCTATCTCATATTATTTGTAGAATATACTTTGGTTGACAGGTTAATGACAATGAATGACAATGAAGAAGTAAACAAGAGGTTAAATATAAATATTTCTTTGGGGGTTTACAACTACATCTGTATCCTTATAGAGTCTGGCAGAGTGTCATCTGCAAAATATTACACTGATGCTTTTCTTTAAACTCCCTTTGCAGGGCACGACTCTTGCGCTGTACTAGTTATACCTGCTGGAGCATATGGTTTATATCCCTGCTAAAAACAGTCAATGTTTGATGGTAGCACCACTTCATCTCTTCAGATTAAATGATTTCCCAGCTCAGTGCAAGACTGAAGTCGTGATTTAACATCACAACATGACCATAAAACCTTCCCTATCCATTTTAATCATGTGAAAAATAATCTAATCCATACCTAAGCTAAAATAATCAGGAGCCTTCCTGTAACTTCAGCAGGACTTTTGTCTAAAAGAAAACAAAACTATGAGGCAAGGCAGATCTAGGCCATGAAGATATGTTATCTACAGATGAATCTGGAATAAACGGACAGGAACAAAGACCTCAACTATAATGCGAGATGCTGAGCACTTCTGAAAATTAGTATAATCCATTTAAATGCTCAGGAGTAGATTTGGGAGCCCAGCTTGATGTAATTGTTAAAACATTTCCACAAAGGACACTGGATATTGAATAGAAGAAAATTCGATTGCCTGGTGAAAATAACAGTCCTTATCATAGAGTATCTTTTCCCAGGGAAAGAGCTGAAAACAGAAATATTTTAAGGAACAATTAACTTAAAGACAGAACATTGGTTTAGAATCTTCCTCTGCTATTGTCTATTAAAGATTTCACTTTCCATTTGCTCTGTTTACAAGCAAAATGCAGTGATGAGGAGTCATTTTAAAATTCTAGTTCCAGAAAGTTATCACAACTTAGAACAATCCCATAAAGTGGATTTTTCCTCAGTCACTGCTACAAAATGTATAGAAATCACTAACTTTTAAAAAAAAAAAAAAAATCTGTCTATACAATCCTACTCTCTTCAATGGTTTTATACATAAGTGAATTATGAACAAGGGGCAGACTAGATCTTCATCTGGAGAATGTCTATCAAGTTACCCTGGTCAAGACATCATTCTGGCCCTTGATTTATTTCACTATCTGTAAAATGAAGGCAAGGATACCAACTTTCTCTGTTAGATGGCCAATATTGTTATATAAAAGACTGTTCTTATTTTACTTTCATCCATTTTGAATGTAAGAATGGAAAGAGCAGGACTCTTGGCCAACCCTGAAGGCTATATATATATTTCTTCCTAACAAATAGAGAAAAGATGCAGCAGAGAATACCAAGTAACCTGAAAATTAACTTCCAGTTATAATAAACTCTTCACTTGTTCCCTTACCAAAAATTTTGTTTCACAATTTGCTCAGCACAGGGGATCTGACAAATGCAGGCAAATGGAGTAGGAGTCTTACAGACCAGACATGCCTCAAAAATGGCCAATTAGACCACTCTAACGAAAGAGTAGTGCTGAATATTGGATGCTGATCTCAAGACTGGTTCAGCTTTGTCCTGCAATTATCAAACAATGCTACAAATTGATGCCACATTTCCAAGAAATTCCCAGGATAAACCGAGAACAATCAGTTTGAATAATGGTCTGGTTTTGACCTGAACTTAATGATTTATGCATTAAAGGCTCAAAACTTCCCCGTCTGGTTAAAGAACAAGAAGGAAACATGTAAGCCAAGGAACAGAAGGAGTTCTGCAGGGAGCAACACTGGCAGCATGGCCAGCCCTGCATGCTGAGCTAAATGGAGCTCAAACTCTAATAAAAGCCATTGGGCAAAGTCAAAGAGAACAAGAGGCAAAACAGAAGTAAACAATGATGAAAACTATATGCTCTGTATTTCCCAACACGCCTGTCAAAACAATCCCACAAATTGATCCATTTTGGTAGTGAAAAATCTGATCCAGTTATACAGATGGCTTGATTGCTAGTGTTTGCCAAGCCTGCTCCCAACCCAAGAACAGCAACACACAGCTCAATGTTACGCTGAGGTTATGTCAGTCTCACAAGCAGTTGCTCTCACTTGCTTTTCCTCCTCTCCACTGCCAAGTGTCTTCAGAAATCCACTTACCAAACTCTGAAATGCTCCCTTAGCGCTACCATCCAAACCACGTATTGTCCTCACCAGTCTGTACCTAGAGCCCTTCCAATAGTCTATTTAGCAACTGTAATGCAGCACTATAATGCTCATCTTGTCAGCCCTGTCAGATTAGTTCAATTGAATTATTTTCTTCAAAAAATGATGAATAATCTACAATACAGAAATAGGCCTGACACTGGGAACTACACACCTTAAATCTAAGTGTTAGTGTAATCCCCAGTGAAATCTTAAATAAGATAGGGTTCAATTCACCTAAAATTTGCTTAAATTGGGACACAGGCAACAAAGGCCAATTTGCCTGTTTTTAAGAGTAAAATTGCAAGGTAGTTCTTTACAGCCTAAAGTTTGCCTGAATGCTTAACTGCAGTCCTCTTAGCATCATCAGAAACCACATTTGCTGTGGAGGTAAGTGTCACTCTCACGCTCAGCTTCTGTTTTGCCATCCAAGCTCAAGCATAGTGGCATCTTTGCTCTACCATTTTCCCTGAAGAAGGCTGAAAAGTTTGGCTGCACCTGTGACCAGCTGGAATAGTACTGAATTCACATCTCAGGAGGAGGAAGATAGAACTTGAACACAACCCCTAGGACTTTTGAGGAGACACTTTTTATTTAGACTGTTTACTTTAAAACTGCTTTCAATATTTACCAATATAAAATGTGCAGGTGCTAGAAAAAGAAGCTTGGCCCAGCAGTCTGCCTTCCTCCTGAGTGCTGCAAGAATCTTGTTCTTCCTTGCATGCTTTCTGCCTTCCCCTGTTGCTTTTATGCCTAGTGATAAACTTTTGGACCTATTACTCACAGCTGGTACTCAGAGCACTCTCTCAGGGAGCAGGAGTAAAAATTGCTCAGACAAACTTCAGGAAGATCTCTACCATCTCCTCCTTTGCTTACTAGCCCCTGCACTACTAAGCAGAAGACAGTCTGAAGCTACTACACACAGTGCCTTTCAGCAGAGCACTAGACACACTGGAATATTTAAGAAAGTTCCACTTGGCTGTTTTAAAATAATGTCTCTGTGCATCAAGATCAAATTGGCTTCTCAGTGACAGGACAACAGCCTAGAACAGTATCACTTTTTCAACATGCAGTGCAGTCTCCTTAGTACTACAGATAGAAAGCTAAACCTTAAAAAACCCTCCAAGTTCAGAACTATGGGCCTGGAATGTTAGAGGGAATGCTTTGGAGAGTCAAATAAAAACTCCACTTTTAGGATGAATGTTGAAGACTAGTTTTCTCTGGCTGTTAACTACATTCAACAGCAGCATGGGCATTGACTAAGCCACAGGCAAAGTCCCTGTTTATGGGAAGCTGGAAGAAGCCCAGCCAGGTCCAGCACAAGCTGCCACCCTCCCTCCATGCTTGGAAAATAATAGATAATTTGTCACCGAGATTAGGCTGAGCAATGAGACCCTGGAGGCATATGAAGCTATTTTAGAGCTTCTTTAAAATAACTTACAGGTACCCTAGCAACTGTTTTATTATCTACTCTAGTAAATACAACAGATGAAATCCAGTAGAGAAGGTCTACTTAAAGGGGAGTCAGTAGCTTCAGCACTTCTAACCACACACATTCATGGTCCAGTATGAGGTTCGATTCCTTTCATGCCATTTCTCCTCCCTCAGTGCATTGCTTGGCAAGGTCAGATGGATGAGCCAGAATGCCAAGACTTGAGCATTGGCCCTCCATGGGCAAGGGGCTGGCACATACCAGCTGTGATTTCTTTGTCTGCTAAAAGCAGTTGAGAAAACTAGGTAAGGAAGGAGAAAACAATTTGCAGCTCATACTGCTGGAAATAAGTTGTAAGAAGAGCAATAGCTGAAAGGAGCACATCTCCAGCAGTACATACTAACTCCAGATGTTCAGCCAGTTCTCAGCAGCAGCCACCAGCACAAGACAGAAGGGGTTACTTTAAATCACATGGGACAAGCTACTGCCTATAGAAAAGCATCCATATTCTATTCCAGGAGTACTAAGAACACCTGACCAAATAAAAGAGAATATTACCCACGAAAAGACCAGATCCCAACAGCTTCAGTATCTGACTCTAGTGGTCAGATACAAGAAGGATGCCATGCACTGCAGCCTAGGCAAAAAACCAGGAGAGATCAGAAATCAGTCCTCCTTGCCTTATATCCCTCATCAAGAGCATTTATTCTGAAAATAAATAAATAAGATTAGTGTATAGCTCTACAATCAGCTAATGTGACTACATATATACTCTTTACTTGTAAAAATCCCTTTTTAAAAAGTCACCTGCTGGACTCATGTCCTTAGACTAGTTTGTGTCTTAGAAATACACACCAGGAAAATGGGCCACCAACTTCAGGATTTGCATGTCTTCTTTTAAATGTTCAAGTCTGAAAAGAGATGCCACCATATCATGAGTAGGATTCATGTGCCTAAACACAGCAAAACTTTTCTTCAACATTTTCCACAACCTCAGAGCTCAGACTATGAGGGGAAAAGTCTGGTTTTGTTAATGTCTAATGTTCTGCCACAGTTATTCCAGCTGAATTTCATGTACCATTGTGCTTCTTAATCCCTCAATGTATTTAAATCCATCCAGAATTTTTCTAAATCCTCCATAGTTCATTCTAGCAGAGACAATTTGCCCATGGGGTACCCCTAATCTCTCTACTCACTGAGAAGCAGCAGTTCATGATGAATCTTTCTCTCCTATCTCCTAATCAGTTCTTAATCCCCAGTGATACCCTGGCCCTTGCTCTGTGACTCATTCTCCTCAAAGTCAGTATGAAGAGCATCCCACTTATCTCCTGTTGATTTGAAGGGTAGGTACAACTTGCAGGTTTGCTGCAACAGCAGCTTTCCTCTGAAGAGAGTTATTATGTATCTCATCAGAAGGTGCAGTGCTGTCATGAAGGAGAACAGAAGGTCCCTAACACTGTCTCCTGGAGGCTGAAGCTCAGTTGCCTTCAGATATAAATAAGCAAGACTTAAAATGAGAATACTAACTTAGCATTATTGTGGTCATAAAGGAGATAAGTGGCATAGGAAAGACTACTGGCAACGTTTTACCTTCAATTTATAGTATTGCCATTAAATTAATTCTAACCCTACTAAACTCCTGAGAGTAACTCATCCCATACCTACAATGAAAGTCCTGGGTATTGATTCTTCAAGTCCATGGCATCACAACATCCTGCCTGGTCCTTCTGAGTTTGGGCTTTTTGCCTAGGTTTCAGTGTAGTTTTATATATCTTGATGCATACACTCCCAGCAAAGACTTGGAGACAGAATGTATCTTAGCACTAGATGGATTTTACTTGGCTTGAGTGCAACCTGTGCCTCAAATTTTGTTAAGAAATGATTCATTTTGTACATGGTTCACATTTATTCAAGAATCATGAAAACAACCAAATAACTTCTGAGCACAGAGCTACTCACAGGATAGTTTGAAAGCTGACTGCACAACACCATTGCTGCAATAATTTTAAGGACACTGCAATTTTATAGCATTGGGCTTCAGTTTAATTTTTCTATGCTTGTTTATTCAAAGGCTTTATTAGCCATAAAACCTTTTTTAAACTTATTTCTGTTTTGCCATCTCAGCAAATTCCCACTTCCCAGAATTTTTTCCTTCTTTTCCCAACACCACTAAGTACGAATTTAAACCTCTTAATACAGACAGATTCAAGTCCAGACCAATTTGTAACCCACACCTGGTATAAATCAATGGCAGTGGTCAGGCTGTGAAGGTCAGAGCAGATAACAGCATCAGAGAAACGTAAGAGTGATAGAGAAGTCAAAAAGGATCAACGCTCCACAGGTATAACACAAGTGTGACACTGTGCCAGCCTGTACTTGCACTACTTCAAACATGCACTACCTCCAGCTGCGTTAACAGCAACAAATTCACACAGATACCTTGTCACTGGCAGAAACATGGAAATAATGGCCAATGGAAATCTGTTCTATGATTGTGATGTCATTCTTTCTGAGGGTGAAACAGACTCCATCAAAGTACTCTCTAATGTATTTCAAGCTGAATGCTAGAAATAGCTCTGCAGTCCATTTGTTGTGACCCCTGAATCTTTGATTTAAAAAAAAAAAAAGCCTTGAAAAGGCAAAATCATTTTTTTCATAGCAAATTACTCCCTCATATAAATTATAAGTAAATAAGACTGAGAATGACTGATGAGGGCACATTTTATTGCACTTTTGACTTTTCATTCTTTCTCTTCATTCATATTTTCCCTCTTCCTTCAAGCCAATTTATAATGCAAATGCTTTAAATTTTAAATGACAAAGAATATCCAACAACCTACTGTTAAAAGAAAGCAGTAACACAAACATTTCTCTAAGATGAAACTTTGAATATTTAAAAACTCACTTTTAATAAATATTAATCTCCAGACTAATAAGAAATTAAATTATTTCCATAGCAGATATACCTAGCTTATACATTGTGGCATATCTGTTCAAAAAGAGTGCCTGTGGAAAGCCAGAATATCTACTTGAAAGGAAAAAAATAAGCATTTTTTTTTTCTGTATTCTGAATTAGTCCTCATTGATTTTCTACTTGTGAAACATCATTTTCATGAAATGACAATGACTTGGACTGAGCTTAAAGTTACTGTGTTCTAATTCTGAGGGGTCTGGTCTTTACATTATGTACACATTGTCTGAGTTAAGAAATTAAAAAAAAAAAAATCAGGTGTGAAAATGAAATGCTTGATTGTTTACATCTGAGCTTCCGAGGACTGAGCACAACAGCACTGATGAAAAATAATAGACCGTGTGATGACTTAGTTTGCTGCATTCCCAGGAAAACCTGATCTTTGGCTTTCTTTTTCTCACTCATTTCAAAAGCTTAAAATTCATCACTGTTTTATAATGAACTACATGGCAATTAGACGAAGAACACTGTGATATACTAAAAGTATTGACCATATGGTATTGTGAGATATTGCAGCATCTCAGGGTTTTAATGACTATCACCTGTTTATAAAAACAAAGCACGGCTCTCAGCCCCATCCCTCAAGGACATGTAGTGTGCAGCCCCAATGCTTCTAGGTCTGTAGCCTGGAGTCAGCGGAGGAACCTGAACCTGCTCACAGAGAGGTTGTGCAGTACCTGCACCAGACGCTGTCCCAAAAGAGCTGGCACATGAGACCCAAACAAGAGATGCTAACAAGGCACAGAGGCATGGAAAGAGAGAAATGGGAGTGTCTGGGAATGCCTCTTCTGGGAAACTACACCAACAGCCCTATCTCTTCAGCTACACGTAGAGAGAGAAATGTGAGCTAGTCATTGTGGCACTACTGAGGACTTCAGACACACTCCTGCCATTTACCAGCAGAAGAGATCAGAGTAATTCTTTGCCATTACAGCTAGAATGACAGATTGGCTGGTCACCAGCTACATCAATTCAAAATTTTGCTCTGAATGTCCCTCTAGAGGTAAAAAGGCAGAGATCATGCCAATAGTAAGCAGGGGAAATGAAAGATGCACTGTTGGAAGGACTCTCATGATCTATCTACATGAGCAGGTGGGAATCTTGTTCCAAGGTAATGCATTTCAACAAATTTTAGAAGCATAAAACCTAAGAGGAACAGAAGTAGAATAGACAATCATATTATCTCTGCACTCACAACAGATGAGAAGAAATTCAAAGTATTCAAAGCTGAAGCCTCATATTGATGTAAACCTGCCAGTATTTATTGCTCTCTAAGGCTAAGCTACAGTAACTGCTGCTGTTCTGTTATATTCTTGCACGTGAATAAGAAACATGAAGTAGCATTTTCCTATGGGAACAGATAATAGCAGAATTAAGGCAGCGAAGCAGTAATGTAGGAGATGCAACCTCTCTCACTTTTTAAGTAAACAAGGAAACCGGAAAATCAGAGAGGGAAAAAATATTTTATGTCTAGAAAACTCTATGGAGTATAAACAATCACATGTGAAGAGTTAGCCACAGAAGAGTCTAAATTTATGCCTGTCCACCAGTTATAATGCTGAGACAACAGAATTGTCTGCACTGGATAAACTCCTGTTTTCCATCTGTATTGTTTACGTAGGGGTAGGTAGCAGAAGCAAAACTTTCAGCTTTACAGTCAAGAATGGAACACATGGAACTTACATACACAAAAGTACAGACAGCAGGGAAAAGTAACAAAGTGAGGCATTGTGATAAAAATGTAACTTTTAACCTCTCTATTAACGTGAGCGATGCTGTCCCTTGCTGACTTTAACAGACTTTAATAGCAAGAGATTTTCTCTCTTGTATTTATAATTTTATTTTTTAAATCTCATTGTAGAATTTAAGTGAAGAATATGCAGAAATAATTTTCCCTTGAGAAACTGCACTTGCAGGTAGAACAACTTCAAAGAGGACGTTGAGATATGCACAGAAGGTCAAATCAGTGTTCCTGTTTGTATACATATATGAAAGGCAAAGAACATTTTGTTCTTGTTTTCTAAGAAAAACTGAAAAGCATCATGGAATACTAAAGTTCAGCTTCTAAGGAACATCAAGACTTTCCTGTAAGAAAAAAATAAGTTAAAATCTATCAGCACTGCTCCATTGCTGTAGATATTGCAATTGATTTTCTTCTACTTATTTTAAATTTCATTTGCAAATGCAACTAAGATGCACTTTGCAGGGAAAACGAGTAAAGACGATCATAAAACTACAATGCTTTAACAACTTGCCTAGGAAAAAAAGAAAATTTAGGGAATGAACCAAGAGTTCCATACAAGCCTGCTTCAGGATCCTAACCTGAACAACATAATGAGGAAAGTAATCATTATATGTGAAGCATTATCATTTATCACCTTTGTAAAGGTGAGGAAATAATATCAAACACTCTGAATTAACCTAACCCTTCAGCACGTTAGATGGGTCAGACTAATCATACTCCATGGCAATTATATCTCATGAACACAAGGATCCATTCTCAGCTTTTTTCACAGCATCTGAGCAGAATACCATCTACTTCAAATTAAAAGCAGGGAAATGAATGTGTGATCCATCTAAGTTAACAATGTTGTGGACAGATTTATAGCCTAAAACATTTTAAATAGTCTGCAATTGAGAGTTAACATGACGAAACATGGAATATCCAGGAATTAGCTAATATGACAACTCCAGAAATTGCTTCACAGGCTAGCAGAGCTGTATTTAAATGGAAAACTTTGAGAATATGCATTCTGATAAATCACAAAACAGAACAGGTTCTTCTGCACTGGGTCTCGCAGCGTAGTTTCAGAAAATACTGTGGTAAGCAATGAAAAGAGCGAAACATTCTACCTTCAAAATGGGAATTTTCTTAGTACATTTAAGTCTAACTACTTGTGGCAGTTTGGAATTAATGCTCTAGCCTAGTTCTTAATTATAAACAAGAAAAAGGAACTTTCTGGACATATGTGAGTAAAAGGTAAGTCGAGAAATAGATTTGGTACAAAAAGAAAAATAATAGATAGGTCTATATAACTCCATTGAATTGCTGGATTAAGATAGAGTGCTAAACAAACTATACTTCCCTTTTCTCTTCTTTGCTCTGCTTGGTGCTTTTGCATGGCTTTACTGACTTTGGCTGAGACTCCTATTATGGCTAAGTAGATAGCAGCAGGCCCTTCTGATTTCTCTCTGGGGTGGGGGGAGAGCTATTCACTTTTCCCTTGTCCATAGGAGTGGGGGAACAATTCAAGGGGGTCCTTGTGTTGTTTCTGAATTGCAAATAATTGCAAATATATGTAAATATATTTTGCACATATACACTGTATCTTATGCTTCTAGATCTTTAGCTTGCTTGTAAATATAGCTTCGTTTTGCTTCCAAACCTTCTGAGCTACTCTGGCGATTTATTTTGGGAGTAATTTCAACCCAGCACACTACTGAATCTCATATTTAAGAAAGTGCACACCAGCTTGACTATTTAAACTGCTAAGCATGTGGCAGCTTGCATTCAGTTTTAGCGAAGCTGGTGAGAACTGCGTGTTCTGCGAAGTCAGGCTTTCCGTTTCCTAACGAGAGACTAAACATTGTTTAAATGTTTGATTGGGGGATCTTGGCACTCAACTTTAGAGCATGTCCTGCCAGAAAAATGGTAGGGTTGCTTATTTTTTTCAACTCCCCAAAACAGTTTTTAATACTTGAAGAAGCAGAACTTCAGAAAATAGGAAGAGCTCTTTTGTCCAAAAGCAAAAACTTCTCTGATTTGAGAGCTTACACTGATGTATCCACAGTACGCAGTGACGTGCTTTATAACTATGCCAAAGTAGCAGGCAAATTAAAACAACATCCTGTAGGTAACTTTCTTTTATAAAATTTCTTAAGAATTTCAGTGCTAAAATCACTAGAAAATGTTCAAAGCAGCTACGAGAAAGAAACAAACCTCTTTCACAAAAGTGTTACAGTGAAAAATATCTTTTTTTTTTTTTTAAGGAAAAGAGAGTAAACAAAGTAAATCACTCAGTTTGATTGGTTTCTCAGCATAATAAAGCGCTGAAGCAGCACAGTGGAGGATTTGTTGGACAATTTTCTACACTGAAACTGTCAATTCATTCCAAAGCTTAGCACTGATGGATATTATGGATTGGTATAGATTGCAGTGCTCCAACCATCTGAAAGGTCACTCAACAAACACAGCGGGAGTGACCTATCGTTCTTGCCATTGACAATCAGACTGCCATTTTGACAAGTCTTTAAACTATCACAAATCTTTTTGTCGTGTATTACAGGGAAATGTTTATCTTTGCTGCACAATTAAAAGCTGGCATCTTAGGAGTTCATCGAAGCGGTCTTACATCTCCTTGGATCACACTTGCAAAGCCATGGAAGCCTGAGAATCTAATAGTGAATGGATCACCCCTGACATCTGTCAACTATACCACTGAGTATAATACGGTTTTAGTTCTATTTTCGGATCAGAAGGTGAAAAGAACTCAAGCTATTATCCCCAGTGTACAAATATATTGGGCTATTTCCCTTTCTCTCTAAAGGAGCACTGTTTCAGCTATAAAAATGAAACTTGGCTGCTCAAAAACGAATCATGGCAAATAAAAATTGATGGATCAAAGCTACGACTTAGTGCTTTAAGGAGGAAGAAGAAAACCATACAGATATATATTGGAAAATAAGTGCTCCTCAAGTTATATTTTGACATTTCATTTTGTGTGCAGAAGTTAAGAGTGGATTAAAAACACTCACCTAAATCATGATTTTAGGTTTACAGTCTTAAATGTGCTAATTGCTGGAAGAAAGATACTTGACATACTAATTTGTCTAACACTCACGATGTTACAAAGATTTATTTCATGTCTGCCCTTAGCTCTAGCATCTTCTCTACTTAAAGTACATAAGGGTAAAAAAAACCATAAAGTTCTTAGCACAAAATCATAGGACGACAGGATGATTTAGATTGCAAAAAAATCTTTGAGCTCATTGAGGCTGGTTGTAAAATATCACAGATTAGTTATGAAATCAATTTCCTGATCGCTTCCAGATGACAGTCATCTTCCTAAAAGGCTGCCATGGATTAAAGATCCAATTAGGAATAGATCCAGCCATTTTACTTCACTGTATGAATAACTTGCAGGTTCATTTATGTATAAATATGTAGCATATGCCTAAGTAACTTATTAGTAATATTTATTTACTGCAAACAGTCAGTAGGGTTTCTCGTATAAAAACCTACAGGGTGCTCACTAAAGAAATTTTCCTTAAAAGGACAAGTAAAATTTCTCTTCTGTGCAATGATATTTAATAAATATCCCTTTCTCTATCCCTTCTCCTCCTACAAGAAAAAAAAATACGATTACAGCAGCATTCATGAAGACAAGTTTGTACAGAGCTTCAGCTACACTGATCTAATTGCTCTCTGAGGCCACTTTATGTACTAAAGAAATGGTTGGGGAAGTCACAAGTATATAACAGATCCCTCAGCTGCTGTGGAAGGTATTTCACTGATCCTGCAAAATGCGCAAATCCATTTTCAGCATGCAGAATTCCCTGACCAGGTTTTATTGTTGTTATAAAAGCCCAGAATACCTAAATTTGGGGTTGCAAAATATGAGACTTTTCACTTTACTCTTACTTTTCAGATAGACCTAAACTACTTTAACAGTGATGACACAAGAACAAAAATTAAATCAATGGTTTTCAAGTCAAAAGGCTGAGGAGGGTCAAATCACTGAAGAGCTGTAAGTTATTAGCTAAGAACTCTGAACCTAAGTCTGTTTGCTGCAGACTGAATGAAACATAATCCTGGTACAAAAGGACTTTCTCTTGAATTGAACTCAATTGGATAATTCTCTTTAATAATTAACTCATTTTATATTACAAACTGGGAAAAAAAAGGGGGATGAAATCTTATTCTTGCTTTTGTCTATAGCGATTCTGTGAAAGATGACAACTTGAAGTGCTAAGAATATAGTGAGAAGTTATCAGTTAAGGTTTCTTAATACAGACAGTATGTGCCTTGTGTAATGAGCTGGTTATCATAAACTACAACAGTTTTTGATAAACATATTTTATAATTCAAATAATTTGAGGTACTTTCATCTAACTCATTGCAATTTTTTTTCTCATCGTCTGAGCATTTTTAATGACATCCTAATGTTTCCCTAAAAGTTACTAAAATTGTGATAATTAGTATATAAGAAATGCATTTTTTTGTCTTTCTGCTATTGAAAATAGTAAAGAGGCTAAACAAATCTCTGTTATTTGAGTATATGGAGTCCTCTGGGACAAATTACCTTCTTCAGCAAGTTTTGCTGAATAATAATAAACATAAATTGGGGAAAACCTATCCGCAGGGGACTAGCTAAGAAAAACAGATGAGAAGCCTCAGTGAAGAATCTACATGCTGTGAATCCTGAAAGTCAGAACTTCTCCCCATTATAAAGGGCTTTGAAAGCTCTAAGCTTTTTAAAAAAAATTATGAGCCAAGTAAGTCTGGATGGTCATGGGAGATCGTGTTAAGATACTGTTGAATATAAAGGTGTGCTCCAAACTGATGTCAGTTAAAAGTCCTGTAATAAGTAGCACTGAGCTTCTATTGCCTCACATAGCTTTCATAGGCAGGAGCAAAGAGGTGTGGTATTTATTACATTAGTTTCTGGTAGACTGGAAACCCCTGAGTGCCCTGTAGCAAAAAGCAGGTAGAAATGTCACCTACCTGAAGGACTTAAATATGACATAGTGGAAAAAAAAAACAACAAAAAACAAAAAACTAAAACAACTGTAAGACTATTTTGTAGTATCTGGTTTTGTTCTTGAGAATAGTTCTTGAGTCTGGTACAGGAACCCACCAATGAAAAAGGAAAGGACATTACAGGAAAAGAGTTGAAGAGTGTAATTGCAAAAGCAGTTTAAAACTTATAAAATAGAGCCAAAGCACTTGGCCATTAAATAATAATTAACAGTGGCTACTGCTAATGGAAGCATGAAAACTTCAACTATCAAAAGGTCTTTTCTAAACTAGGCAGATGTTTGTTGTTGTTTTGGGGTTTTTTTTGAAAGTGAATAAAATTGAATATGCAAATGTAAAAATAAAATTCAAGATGGGACACAATAGCAATGCAAGGATATGTTCAAATAATTCTCATCCCCACTATGTACTCACAAGGTAAGCCCTTTCCTTCAGTATATCTCATTCCAGTAACTAACTCAGAGGGTAACCTCTGAGTCCTCATGAAATTTATTCCTTCCATTATCTTTAAGGAGCAGGTGTTTGTTCCCTACTTTCTGAGAAGTCTCCATCTGTCTCTGTCTGTCCCTGATGTTTGCAGGCTGCTGATTCTCAGCCTTCATTCTACTCTCTACTACAGCCCCTCCATACACTGTATAAAATTTCTTCCCTCTAAATGGCATCCTTTTTTCATGATCCCATCTTTCTCAGGTGTAACCCTTGGGAGAAGGTGAAGAACAAGTTGTCTCTGATACCCAGCCATATGCATTTCAAAGAAACACAGTATGGAAAAACAAAAAAGTCCTCCACAGTCCTATTACCTTTGATCCTATTAATGGATTTGAGATGGTCGAGAGAATCAATCTATGCTACAGAAGCTTCTCTTTCCATTTCTCTATATTGTTGGGCAGAGATTTGTAAACTCGTCTTAGAAATTCTGGATTTCTTCACAGAAGATGACTTTGGATCACTAACCAAATACAGCATTGTTCTTACACGAGTTAAAAGATTTTAAAGTGCCCACATCATCCTAAGATCCAAATGTTACTGTAATAAACTATGTATAACTATGGGGAAAAGCTGTCTTTTGAAAGTATAGTATTAAATGTCAACTTCATTAGTGACATGACCTGAAATCATTAGGTCTTCCCTTCTAAACTAGCTGCATATGTGATGTTTAGATTCCTATATGTGTTATTTTCAGATCAAAATGAAGCCACAGAGAAAATATTGCACTTCATTATTCTGTGTCACTTTTTTTTTGGAAGAACCACTCTTGCATTGATATTTAAGATTCTTTCAAGTCAAATATTTAAAACCCACATCCTAATATAAGCACACCTACTGACATATTGGAAGGTCACTAGAACAGGAGAAGATAGAGAGAGGTCTAAGTAAAAGACTTACAAACTAAATACCTTGTGCAATGGAGGAAAAGACACTCTAAGAAAAAAATCTTGTATTTTCATCAAAGCGCTGAACAAGTTCCAAACAGTTTCAGATGTATTAAAAATCAGGCCTGTGGCACTTTCCCCTTGTGCATTCATATTTCATTAGGTGCAATGACTTTATCTTTTCTCCAGCTAAAAATGCCATTCAAACTGGCTGCTCTACTTACTCTTTCACTGTCACAATGTAGCCGTATTCTTTATCATCGGAAGACTTCACTTCAAGTTGTAAGCCTTGTCCTGTATTCTTTTGATGCTTTCCGTAAGAGTTTCCACCCTGCATTAAAGAATTCTTAATCCAGTACTGGGTATCACTTGGGTCTTTGGAGTCCAATTCACTGCTCTTTGCAGCTGTAAGCTCCCTTGAGAAAGTCTCACTTTTGACATTTTCCACACCAGGATTTATTTCTTCTGATGAAGAGTAAGTGTCTTCAGATTTCTTGGTTTCTGTCTTAGTAGATTCTTTAGGTATAAGCTCTTTAGGTATATTTTCAGGTAGCGCATTCTCATTCAAGAAGCTAAGTAGTTTTGCAGTGTTTTCCTATATTAAAAGAATATTATTATTACTATTATTATTATAAATACAAAATGTTACAATGAACCAAACCTGGATATAATCTTTCAAACTAGATCGG
>VWZI01002832.1:1282747-1299626 GCA_013396835.1 Psilopogon haemacephalus
CCAAAAACAAAAACCACACAGCACAAATAAAACCCACCCACCAAAACACACCCAAAATGTAACCAATCAACCACTAAAAAACCCCCAATAATACAGTCTTGATATGAGAAAAAGTTTTGATGATGTGGAAATTCAAGGACAATGGATATTAAAGGTTAGAAGACGTAGCATACGAGTTCTTCAGGGAAGGTAGTTTTCTGATTGCATATATTACATATATATTTCAGTATCATCCTACATAACTGCAAAACTCAGCCTAATGTCCCTTGAAATAGGAGACACTAAACAGAGGGATTACTAAAGCACACCAAAGCCATTCTCAGTCATGCCTCTGTTTTGCATATTGATGATGATCAGGAATTTAACATACATACGCATGCAAGCAAGAAAATTCTTTCACACAGGTAGTATTCTATAAGAAGAGGAAGATGTGGATTGCTTTTAAATCATTTGAATGTATTAATTTATTTATAAGCAATTTGAAAGCAACATGCATCCTTTATTATTTACAGTAACAGTGTCAGTTAAGTCCTGTGGCAGGACAGGTTCATCATCATCCACAAGCAAAACTTTGGGGCAAAAAATCAGCTTTCAGGAATGCATAAAAGTGAATTTAAAAGTAGGTGTTCTAAGGAGAAAACACCACCAGGAAAAGCGCTAAAGATAAGGCTTCAGTCTTTTGCATCCAACCCCTGCTTTGAATTTAATAATCTAATAAAAACATAATGATCAAGTGCTTTTGTTTAGAAATGTCATCTACAACACCAAATTGAATCAAGCTGCAATAAAAGTTCTCACTGGAGTTGATCAAACTGAGTTCAAGAAAATTTCAAGGAGCACAACAGCTACCTGGAAGATGGCCATTTGGGAAAGATGTCACAGCAATGCAGAAAATATTGTAGTGCACTGCCAGGTAACTGCAGAGGACTTGTGAATGCTTAGGAACTATCAGAAAATTAAAAAACAAAATACAAACCCTAAATTATTGAAGGTGAGCTAATAAAGTCAGTAAAGAACAGACAGAATACATGTCAGTTCTAAATTAAAGCTAAAACTTTTCCACGAAAATACTGATATTCAAAGAAATATCTTAAAAGATAATTGTACTTCAGGACATATATAATTAAATGAGCTGTATTCATGTAGCATTATGAGATGTTTATTACGGTCATTTCACAGCCAGCTGTCAAGACCAACTACTGAGCCACTCAACAACACACAGTCAATACAGCCTTCTCATTCCCATTCCACTTTTTCCAAACCTATTTTCTCTGTACCTATTACCTTAGGCAAGCACTATCCCTCTAATCTGCTTCCACAGGTCCATAGCCAATAACAAAGCTGTCTCAACATCAAACAAAACAGAAATGGGGGAACAGAGCAAGGAATAGCATGAGAAAACAAATGGCCACAGGCCCTACTCCAGGTAATACTACCAGGTTCACTTCAGGTCCTCCTAACTCATAAATAAACCTGTTATAGAGGAGCTTCCTGCTCCTCTGGTGCTGCTAATCCTACCCTAGTCAATGCTACCTGGATGCAGGTCATTAAACAAAGTCATAAATACTTGTGTCAGTAAAGCTTAAGCATTATATGGTACCTTTACTGAGCAACTACAGGTGTAACTTAAAACATCAAAGACTAAAGCTAGGAAGGATGAGGATCATGTTTTCAGTCTCCTTCTGTCCCACCATCCTACCACATATTTGCTATCCTTAGCAACTGAGCACCATATGGATTGGTAACCACAGCTTGACAATGCAGAGGACCTTAAAAAATGTCTTTGCTCTATAAACATTGAAGTTTGTTATTTTCTTAAAAAAAAAAAATAAATCTGAATTACTAATTTTGTGGTCTTTCCAAGACAATGGAAAGATGTATTCTGCAACATTTATAACGTTAAAAAAAAAAAAAAAAAAAAAAAAGAGTAGACTAGAACAAACCTCATAAAACTGAGCCAAATTCTAAACACAGCTGGTGCAGAAGACAGATTAACAACTCCACTGTTGCACAGCATGCTGGTTTCAAATGGGACAGAGTTAATTTTCTTCCTAGTAGCTGGTACAGTGCTGTGTTTTGCATTTAGGATTAAAATAATGGTGATAACACATTGATATTCTAATTGTTGCTAAGCTGTGTCTACATTAAGTCAAAGATTTTTCAGTTTCTCAAACCACCCCAGCAGTCAGGAGGCTTGAGAGCACTAGAATCTGGGAGGAGACACAGCCAGGACAGCTGACCCAGCTAGCCAAAGATACATTGCATGCCATATGATGTCATGCTCAGCACAAACTGGCATGAAAGATGTCCAGGCTCTGGAACTGGCTTGGGCATCAGTCAGCAGATGGTGAGTAGCTGCATTGTGCATCGTTTCATCATTCTAATTCTTTTCTCACAATTATTATTGTTATTATTTTCCTTTACTTCTCCATCCTGTGAAACTGTCTTGATCTCAATCCATGAATTTCCTTTTTCCCCCTATTTTCTCCCCATTCCACTGGCCAGGGGTGAGTGAACAAGCAGCTGCACAGTGTTTAGTTGCCTGATGAGTTAAACCACAACACTC
This sequence comes from Psilopogon haemacephalus, assembly GCA_013396835.1. Lineage (NCBI taxonomy): Eukaryota > Metazoa > Chordata > Aves > Piciformes > Megalaimidae > Psilopogon > Psilopogon haemacephalus. Next base: position 1,285,314 of record VWZI01002832.1, read on the forward strand.
AATTACTACTAAAGCAGTACTCACACACATCACACTACTCTTAGAGGTAACAGTTTCCAATAAAAATAGCTCCAAATATCCTTCTTTGATACTTCCCCCCCCAGGGCGCCTTGTTAGCTAATTTACCTGCTACTGTTTTGTCAAAGTTCTGGATTGTTCTCCCAGTTAAGTTTCTTGGTGCAGCCCTCTCTCNTTGTTAGCTAATTTACCTGCTACTGTTTTGTCAAAGTTCTTAGTGCTGATCTGCCCAGTACCTTCTGGATTGTTCTCCCAGTTAAGTTTCTTGGTGCAGCCCTCTCTCAGATGTAGCAGAGTGCTGAGCTCATGTGACTGCATCCCATGCTTTCCAGGTTTTGAGCAGTTCTATGATTTAGAGTGTGTAAAAGAGAAACAACCCACACATCTTTGAAACTCCTGATGAGTCACAAAGATTGGAGAAGAGTTAAAAGCAGAAAGAGATGGCGTGGTCAGCCATCATCTCAATGGAAGGTATTTTAAACAACAGATCGACTGGGGGGTCTGTCCTCACCATTTCCTTATGAGAGTATTAAGTGGATCACAAATACAAAGGAAATCATATTATTTCTTACTCAAATGATTCATAGTTTTATGCCTATGCAACATTTAAAAGCTAATGCAATGGAAGAAGTTCCTACAGGGCACATTTCGTATGTCAAGTCAAAGTAGTGCAACCCAATGAATTGTGAAGCATGTCATTCCCTCTAAGTGTTAAGCATTTTTTTCCCGGTTGGCTCCTACCAGAAAAGGTGAAGTGGAACAGCTGGAGGATAATGAAACCAGCATGTGTCTAGTTTGTTTTTAGTCTAGCAACAAAATTGTCTAACCTGTGCAAGGGACTTACAAAGCCACCTGGATTTGATTTTACATTACAGTTTGTTCTTGAAACCTATTATCTCTGGGCACCATACCAAGAAAGCTTCCACTTCTGAACATCCTTTAGATTGCAAGCATTATCTTTCCTCTGCTGCAACTTTGGCATTTCTGTGGGTTCTGGAGTGTTTTGGTTTGGGGATTTCTGTTTGGGGTTTGTTTGTTGTTTGGTTGGTTTATTGTTCTTTTCTGTTTGTTTGTTTGTGTTTGTGGTTTTTTAAATCAAAGAACTATAAGCTTTATGGATGATAGCCACTACAAAAGCCATTCAAAGGAACCCTCTTACACAGCACCAAAATCCATTGGGATAGTGGTGACTACGGTGTAACAGATGTGACTGCTGGCAAAGACTAAGGATCAGCTCTTTCTGATTTCAGGAATTCTGAATCCCTGGAATAACATCAATAGTTACATTAGTTTAAAGAAACAATTAAGTGAATGCAAGCTATTTTCTATACTCTGATCGCCATCCATGGCTTGAAGAGCTACCTTGTCTCACAAAACAACACTTAAAAGTGTATATTACAGCATCCACTGAGACGCTACTTCCCATCTGTATTTAAGTATTTGTCAAACTATCACATAGAAAATAAATCAGAATCCAGTAATTATTGAACAGCACTAGCAAGGGGGAAAAAAAAAAAAATCCAGTAAATGGGTTTTTACAGAATGATTAGCCAAAACTAGATGTAACCCCAGCTTCTTGGATTACTGTGTCCACCTGTTTGCATATCTGACAAACTCCTCCTCCCTCTGTGTTCTGCACTAGAATTTATTTCAGAGCTATTTTCTATGTCTAACCTTGAATGTTACCCATAGTCCTTGAGTTTCTAGTTAAACATAGAGAAATAGAACACAACCAAGCATTGCTATATTACCTACATATAGTGTGGCATGCATGTATAAACCCAGATTTGGTAGTGAAGATAAATCCATAATTTGGATGCTGTTTGTAAAATGATTTGAAAACAGAGCCAGTTACATAAAAGTTACATTGCACTGAGTGATATATATTTCTGCATGCATATGGAAGGTAGGCTGAAGAATGTGGGTAGATGTCTGCAGGGAAAGAGTAGATAGAACAGTGAGCATTATTTCTGTATTATGATAAATATAAACTTGACAATTGTGGGAGACATACCAGGCTGCCTTCTTTTTTTTAATTTTTTTTTTCCCTCCTCAAAAATGCCTCATGAACATGAGGTAAATCAGGTAATTTAAAATAAGCAAATATCAACCTTACCATCCACTGCACTCAGAGGATCCCTTAGATCATTCTGGGACACAGAATTATGATTCAGCATCTCAGGGGTTGGCCGCAGCACACCAGATGCAGGTCCTGGCTGGAAAAGCTTCTTCATTTTTAAAACTTCTTTTCCTTTGGCAAAAGTTCCATCAAAAGGACTGACTTGTGAAGAGTGGAATCTATCAGCATAAATGTGAGGCTCTTTAGTCCTGCTGTGAGAGCTTTTATCACTGCTTTGTGCTGACAAGTTCTGAGTGATGTACGTATGCAGTGCAGCCATCAGAGTTTTTTGGTCCAGCCCCATTTCTGACTCTAGCGATAGCTTGTCTGGCTGAGGCTGGTTGAGGGTCCTCCCACGGAGATTTTCAGCATGCTGTTGATGGGATGTTGATGCATGGGCCACAGGAGGTGCTCTTTCTTTGGACTTCTGCATCATGTAGTACCTGATAGGATCATCATAGATGTAGCTCTAAAGAGAATAGAAGGTGGAAAAAAGGACTAGGTCATTATTGCTTTGTAATGATTACTGCTATGCAGGAATCACAGGCATAACCCTTAGTGTTTTACCAACCAGGAAAACAATAATTAGAGCCTGTAGTGCATATGGAGATTGTCAATTTCAAATGGTGAATTTTTGTAAGCTGGTTTATAAAATTATTGAAAAGCAAGAGAGAGATGTCATACAGAATTAACATACCTCAAAGTTGATGTGAACTGTATATGCAGTATTTACATAGGTATACACACAGATCACAGAGATTATATACTCCAGAGGAGAAAAATTAGCAGAATCTGGCCAGAAAAACAATTTCTATATTTTATAATGAATTTTGTAAAAGTGAAATATGTAAGGCTGATAAGCTCTTACAGAGATGAATAAAAGAAATAGATTTTATCTAGTTCTTTACTTATGGACAAAAATTTGCTCTGCATCTGAACAATTTCTCTTCTCTTGATAACAGTCAGTCAATTTTCTAATATATATTCATAACCCCTGCTTTCCAAGAGTCTTAACTTTCCCCTGGGAAATGATTGAAGAGTTTCATGCCATGATTCCATATCATGATTTCTAAATTTATGACTTAAGCAATTTGATTACAGAAAAAAAAAAAAAAAAAAAGTACTTTGGCTTCTTTGGCATGTGGTCCACCAACACAATGACTTTGACTTTGGCAGGTGGTCCTAACATTAGAAACGTGTTTTGTTAATGCCAGTAAATTGGTCTAGACTAAGACAGTGTCAAATAATATAGAGCTAGAAATCAAACAGCTTTGTGCATGAAATATTTTAATGGCCTCTGGGAATTGTATCAAACAACAGCAGTATAGCTCCAGTTCAGTGCAGCAGCTGCAGGGTATCCACTGCTCTGATCAATACCAAGAGGAGAGGCAGTTTTCAAAATACAAGCTGAATACTGTTTACATACTTAAAAACAAAGCCTATTTCTGAAAAGCTACTAGTCATAGGTATTTATCTCCCCATTTCAATAGGTCTTTGCATGGGATAATTAACTCTCTAATGATATTTACTTCCTATAAGGAATCATAGAGGATAACTCAAAGCAGTCCCAGACACATCAACTAGTTCAGAGATTTCACATAAACTGACTGCCTTTCCCATCCTTGTGTTCTCTACATTCCACCTTTTGGAGGACTTTCTGGAGATAAGGGAAGGAGGAACAAGTTGCTGGGCAAAGGAAAAACATGACAGGGTGAATAGAACAATCTCCATTCAGTCACAGAAGGATGTTAAGTTAGCTCAATCGAGCTTGGGTAGCTATAGCTTAATGTGGATCTCTGTCCTATATCCAGCAGTCTCTTTTGCCTCTAAAGCTTTACTAATAAATCACATCTTAGAGGGAGCAAAACTACCAGACACTCTCAGACCACTGATGGAAAATGAAGGTCAGGGGATGTGGGCTGGCTTTTGATAAGCTATTTAACAAGTCCAAACATCCTTTACCATTAACAGATCTGTGATTTCCTTGCAGACAAGGACAATCAAGAAAGGAATTGCATCAAAAATACCAAGTGATTGTACACAAATTGGATATAAGTCTTGGTCTCAGAGCTGCACCTCTGTCAGCCTCTCAGCAGCTTGACAGGTCACAACCTGAGAGCTAAACAGGTGTTATGGAGTGAAAGGCAGTGCAGAAGTTCCTGGAAGGGAGCTAAGTAGTACAGATGTGTCTTCAAAGCATTGATGGCTTCAAGCTGTACCAGAGGAGGGTTATCCTGGACATTAGGGGGGAAAAAATTCACTGAAAGGTTTGGCAGACACTGGAACAGGCCGCACAGGGAGGTGGTTGAGTCACCATTCCTGACTGTGTTTAAAAGCAGTGTAGGTGTGATGCTTAAGCATATGGCTTAGTGGTGGATTTGGTAGAGTACAGTTTATGGTCAGACTCGATCTTGGAGGTTTTTTCCAGCTTAAATGACTCTGTGATCTTACCACAGCTAAGGTGGCCAGTCATATGCTAGCAAAGCCTTAATTCCTTCAGCTGGTGAGCTGCTGTTCCCATACAGTGCTGCACTACCAGTAGGATACCTTAGCAGGCTGTTCAAGACAGCTGAAAGGGGAGAACTCTGCTTACAAGTGTGTGTGTGCTGTAGACATGGTATTAACACCACGGCCTTTGCACCAAACTCAGATTTGTCTGAAAATGATAGGTAAAGCTAATGAAAGAATTCAATTTTCTGAGCAACAGCAGAGCAAAAGCCTTTTCCACCAGCTGGTAATGACCTTTTCACTTACCATAGATAATGATATTACACCATGATTAAAATATGAACTTTGAAGGCTAATTCAGAATCCAAGAACTAGCAAAAAGGACAATCTAGTGCCTCTCACGGCTGCAGGATAGGATCAACCCATGGTCTTTTTAGAAGATTAACAGCTTTAGGGCAAGAGGCCTTTACAAGACAGTCATCTCATGTGACCTACTGTTTCACTAATAATTTTCTTTACCTATCTCCTATTTTGTTTCTGAGCATTACAACAGATTTGAAACCACTTAAGAACTACATCAGAGAAGTAAAAATGGCAAAGATTGCTAATTAACACCCTGTGGTTTGTAGTGTCAAAAGCTTGATCAAGCAAAAGGGGTCTTCAGAGTCATCTTTGATCAAAACTAGTGATGTCTTTGCTTCATGGTTGTGAAACTGCAGTGTAACAACAACGTTTGGTGTCTGACTGCATACCATTCAATTTCAGCTGACAGGGATTTGATCGTGAGCAGTACACTCTACCATTCAAACAACATAACTCCCCAAAACAAAAGCAAAAAAGAGAGGATAAATACACTGGCTTCTTTCATGTGTAAGTTACTGTTTAAGAAACTAGCTTTAAAGTTTCAAATGTTTTCAGCTATTCTTGATCTCAGTTGGGATGATCTCAGTTGCATGCCCACCCTTCAACCTTCTCCAACAGACTCCTGCATGAGTAATTTCTATCATTGGTTGTATCTGCTCCATTTGGCTATTGAGTAGCTGTGGGGACTCAGACCTGAGGCAAACTTAATCCTGCCATGCCACTGCATTCATTATCAACAGGAGCCAAAAAATTACAGTCAAGCCCCAGTGTCTGGTGGAAATTGTGCAGCGTAGTGATCTGTACTGGTAGCTACACGGGGGTGTATCAGCTTCTTCTGCCTGAAAACAGTTTGCTCATATGTCAATAAGTCTGTTACTTAAGGTTTCAGTAAATGATGTTTAAACATTTTCTGTAGGCATATGCTGGTATATTGAGCTAACTCATTACCTAAAGACGATTTACATAGAAACATGAAGAACTTCATCTGCCAAAAGCTGAGCACATTAACACCAATTCAATATATTTATAACTCTGACATATGAATCTTGAGAATACTTTTAACTGAAGAAATGCAAGTGAAGAGAGATGTGCAACATCCATCTCTTTAAGCACATTGAAATCAACAATCATTTGCTGTACAACTGCTTGAGCCAAGGTGAGGTATCTTCCCTTTATAAAAAAGCTTTTTTTGGTTTTGTCCTGAAATGTAAACACCAGCACACTCAAGCAGAGGTTAGGTAAAATAAATTTGCATTTTCCTGAACTCTGCCCTCTCATTTGATAAGTGTGATCTAAAAATAAATATGAAATACACTTTAAAATTTGTACCAGTTCCATCAGCTCATATTTACTCAGTCCAGTGTACTGACAAACTGTGAGTAAATATTTGAAAGACAAAGAGCAAGACTGCAAGAGAAATGACAGAAGCAAAAACTCCAAACAGATAGTATCTAGCAAAAAAAAGAGTTCATTTTGAAGGGGTGGGAAGAGACCTGAAAAGGAATCAAGTCTTATTGTTCAGTCAGTACTTCAGATTTTAAAACTATCAATCTATGTTTCATCTGGGAATTACTAGAAATTAATTAACTTCCCTTTTAAATAAGGCTCCAGACTTGACACACATAATTTATAATTTCATTTCCACAGCATTTGTACCTTCAAATCACTGTACAAATAATTAATCTTTACAAGGTAGCTGTGTGAAAAGGAAAATTATAATTTTATGATAATTTTTCTATGTGGAAATTCTGTCATTACACATTCTGTCGTACACAAACTGACAGGTTGCAGGTAAAGGTAGGTGTTAGGTCTAAGTATTGAAGAACGCAATACTGGCAACTAGAAGTTTCACTGGATGAATTATTCATTAAAAAAATGAAACCACAGTTCACATTAGATGATCAGGCTCTCCATTTATGTCCCCAATTGATTGCAATTTTACTACACTTTGTTAGATTCTCTTAGATCTTCAACAGTATGGGTACTAGTCCTCCCAGAAAAATAAGCTGTCCACACCAGGTTCATGCAAGATGGACTTTAGAATGTCTTATTTCACAGATTTAAATTAATATGGTTGGACCCCAACTTGAAAATTCATTTTTTTCTCCTCACTGATCAAAAATTTAGCTTGGGTTGACTTGCACCAATATAAACACCTGGACTTGATCAAAGGAATTCTACTCTGGTGCTTATGGGTGTTTGTTGTTTGTTGAGTGTTAGGGCTGCTTCCTTTTGGTTTGTTGTGTTTTGCTTGGTTTATTTAAGAGGAATTTGATGGTTTATTACTGAAAGAAACCATGGAGAGAACGCTCCAAAAGATGGAAGTACTTTTCTGGGATTGGATGATTAAGTTTTAGTCTATACTCCCAAAAAAAAATTATTGCCCAACCTCAGCAAAGCTGTCCCATCTGTCTGTGAGGCTGAGGTATTTGTTCTCTCCTATTTTGTAATGGCATTAAGTAAATAGATATATCAACCCCTGTGAGACATTCAGGTATTACTCTAATGGTTACTGCACAATCATAGAATGGTTTAGGTTGGAAGTGACCTCAAAGATCATCCAGTTCCAACCCCCCTGTGCCACAGGCAGGGACACCTCCCACCAGAACAGGTCGCTCAAGGCCTCATCCAACCTGGCCTTGAACACCTCCAGGGAGGGAGCAGCCACAACCTCCCTGGGCAACCTGTTCCAGTGTCTCACCACCCTCACTGGAAAGAACTTCCTCCTAACATCCAGTTTAAATCTCCCCTCTGCCAGTTTAAACCCATTCCTTCTTGTTCTGTCACGACAAGACCTTGTCAATAGTCCCTCCCCAGCCCTCCTGTAGGCCCCCTTCAGACATCGGAAGGCTACTGTAAGGTCTCTGTATAAGGCCTGCTGTATAGGTGTGCCAATAGGCAGGCAACTCTGCAGCTTCAGGGATGCACTCCCTTATCAATTATTCCTGATACTTTCATGAAAAAGTGTTTATGCAGAGGGTGAACTACGTTTTTCTTACTTATACATAACCCCACATATATGAAACATTAAATTTTACATTTATATAATAAGCAGAGCTTAAATGTACACGTCATGGAAAGCTTTTTTGACTTTTCAGCAGTGAGCCTTCAAATCAATTTCTGATGATCTTCATTCAGTACTGTATTTTAATCAGAGTTAGATAAATAAGAGTCCTTGCTTTTTTGAATTAAAGCTCCAGATTAAAATGAGCAATGACTGTAATTTCTTACTCGTTAATCACAGCAATTATTATTTGCAGGTAAGTTCAGGGTACATCTTTGAGCACTTGTGCACTCAAATTTTCTAAAATAAACAATCTCTTTGCATAATTATTAGACATCTTAGTTCTTTCAGGAGATCAGTTAAAAAGCATCAAACAACTGATTTTTCAACCCAGTAAAGTTATGAACACTAGTCCCTGAACCTGAAAGGGGAAAATAGGAGGAAGATTCCCTCTTGTGCTGAGGACTAAAATACAAGCTCCACTAAATACCTTGTCTAACCTTATACCTTTCTAGATTACCCAAAAAAAAACCAAAAAACAAACAAAAAAAACCAAAAACAAACAAACCAACACCCTGACTATGTCACAACCATTTTCTTTACCTTCTCCTCTTTAACTACTACCCGGATTCAGTAATATCAGTTATGTGCTGTTCCTTCAAATCCAATGAACTCCACTTCTCAGCGTCTGTCGGAGTATCAGTGTTGCATTTTTTTCAGGGTTTGGGTTGTTGTTTGGGTGGGGTGATTTTTCTATGAGAGGGGTTTGATCTAAGTGGAGCAATTAACATGATTTGAAGCCTCTGTGTTTCTTCCCTCAATAGATATGATAAATCACACTTTCTTGTTATGTGTATGTTCTTTTCCATAGTAAGTCCAGGTTTCGTTAAGAGGAATCACAAATAGTGGTAATGCAGCCTTCTGTGAGTGGCAAAACCTTCATCAAGCCCAAGTGGAGGAAAAAAACCTGACACAAAACCCCACTAGCTAATGCTTAAGTAACAAATGCCACCAAGTGCCCATTCTCTGAACAGCTCTTTCCCAGCTGAACTGAAGTGAACTGCTCTTTATAGCTGTAATCCTCAAGAGTCAGACCTACCAGGTCTTCTGATCTGCTGCTATTTATCCACCACTGAAGTTATTATCAACTGCCTAAATTACAGCCTAAAGTAGATACTGTCTAAATACTAATAAGAAAAATCACTTAAAGAAGTTGGTGCAATAAATGGTAAGCATAACAAGAATTTTGGTCCATCAGGTGATTTAACAGCATTATTTCTGTCACTGTTGTATCAAGCTTCAAGCTGAAAGCTGCTTGAACAAAGAAACCAGGTTTTGCTGTGTCTCACAAGGTTATGCATCACTGTATGAGTGCTGTTTACTTAATAACATTGAAGCTTTGTGGAATAGACAACCTCATGCTGCAGAGGAATTACAGAATGGTAGGGGTTAGAATATTCTGGTAATATATGTGGTATAGGAGGAAAATTGAGATTGATTTACTTTAAAATATTTACATTGAGATACTAAATAGCACTTTTGGAGTACAAGAAAGGTGTTAAAGCCTTTTTGTCTTTTTTCTTCCTTTGTTCTGTTCTTGGCCAGAATGCTCTACTGATGTATTTGGATTAAATCAGAATTCAGTCAGGAATTCTGCCTAGAAGACCTACATTTCTGCAAGATTCAGCTACACTTCAGAACAAGTGAGGTATCAAAGCAACCAGAGTAGTGTTACATCTCCTATTCCCTGACAGCAAGAATGAAATGACAGAGATAAAGATATAGTTGAAAGAAAATTAGTTTTAAGACAGGCAAAGGCCCAAAAAGTTGCAATTCTGAATTTAAGTATCTCTGGATTACCCTTATTTTCAATCAAAAAAAAGTATGAGAAAGTTAAAAATATAAGATTTTGCTACAATATTTAATAAGGCTCATAATTTATCCATAGATGAAATACAAAAATAAGGTACCAAGATTTTGTTGAAGCATGCACTTACAGTGCATAGACATTTTCAATTTCAAGTCAAATGATCACATCAAATGTAGCTCTTTCAGTTACTTTCCATCCTACTCTTTTCAAACCATTACATTTTACCTTTTTTCCCCGTCACATCTTCCTAGAGTAGGAAAAATCTTGTTTTCTGTTTTAACTGCTATCCCATTAATGACCTAGTGAATCAGGGTACAAATACATTGCCTTCCTTTTTCTTTTTAAAGAATAGCAGGTGCATTTAATTTGCAAAGGATGAACATCTCTGGGATCATTTAAAACTCATGATTGATTGCTAATTTTAAAGGTAATTCTCTTTAAAAAAAAAAATAAACTACAGGTAACACACGTGACTCAATGCCTGGGTTTTAAATATGCTCCTTAGTAAATAAAACTGTACAGTTTTCTTCTATATGTGCTTCATTTCCAGATTTTCTCCTCTTTATCCTACTTCCCCAGGCTTCAGAGTATCCATCACCATGGCAACACTCGATAAGGTTGGTGGGTGGTGTTATCACAGCAGGCTTCCCCACAGAAGGTCTCAGCCATATGGATTATTTATGAACTTGTATGACAGCACCAGACCCACTGAAACACTTCTTGAGCAAGTTCTCTTGCCTCTGAAAAAAACAGTGACTTAAAGTAGGATATCCTCACTGCATTCAGCACCCACAAGTAGAGAGTGGAGGAAAAGTGCCATGAAGTTGGTCACTCACCCATCTCCAAAGCCACTGTGCCTGCAAGTTTCTTTTACCCTAAATGAATACTCAATAATACATACCATAAATCAGAGGTATTATATATGCTAGTCAGTGAAACTGGAAAACTTTTAGCTTACAACAATAGTAACATTTCACTTCGGTCATGACTAAACAGCTGACAGAACTGATCCTGCTGTAGGAAGCTACTGTTGCAGACACACAGCAGTAGTTCCGAGTCTGTACTTTGCATAAAATTTCAGTATATTTGTTAGCTAAGGTTGCTGCATTTATGCTGTATTCATGGAAATAGAACTTTTTTTTTTTTTTAATTGCTATAGTAGTGGCCTATTTCTTTAAAATAATAAAATGCTTTGGATAAAAACATTTTTCTGAGTAAAAGATAGAGGGTTTTAAGTGCCTGTCATATGCAGCTCCTTCACATTCAATCATTTCTATGAGTTTTCTAAATTTTGTCTTGGAGTGAGACAGATTTTCTCTAGGAAATGTATATTTTGTTTTAATTCTCAAATAAGGTATTTCTGTGTTTTTGGGTTTCACAGGGAAGTTCAACCAGCTTTTTAAAGAGATGCCGTTTAGATGTTCTAAGAAGTGTTTCAGATCAGCCAACAAAAATGTTACCACCTTTATCCCATACTTCCTCCTTCTCCATGATACGATCCACCCCTAGTTGATGTAAAATCCTCCAGATGAGAAAAGCTCTAACAAGTACAGTGGTGAAGCTGACTCAACATTCTTGGAGAACACTTGGTTAGTGCAGTCATGATAACCAATCAGAGGTGGCAGTAAAAAACAATGTCTGGTTTTGAGACAAAAAGAAAAACTGAAAAAATAAGGAGAGTTCAGAGAAAAAGGAATCCAAAATCACAGAATGTAGGCACCATATTAAAAATACTACCTTGATCGAAGCTCTGTCACTCATCTTCCTAGGATACAAATTTGTAGTTGCAGACTGAGAGAGAATACCAAGATATTTAAGATATCGCTGAAGAGACTTGGCCAAGTTGCCATCATTTTCCAGCTCATAATTTCTTTCATTGTCTGCCTCCTGTCCCAATGTCCTGCATGGCAAAAGCAAGGAAAAGTTACATATCTGTACAATAAACAAAGTGCCCAAGTGAAAAGGCACTGCAAACCACTGAAGTTAGTTCAATATATAATCAAAGACTCATTCAAAAGCTTAGCAACCACAAAAGTACAGTAAATTCAATGTTTCAGCAAAAACAGCCCAAAAATGTTGCACTATTAACAATTTATTGCACAAATCAAGGTTAGCGATCCAAGAGTAAATCAAATAAAATGCCTAGATCAAGGCAAAGCCATAGTCAGAAGAAAATGCTTATATAAAGAAAACATGAATAATTAAACTGCACCCCAAAGTAATATGAACTGGTTCTAAGTTTCTTTTAAAATTGCTGGATTCAACATCAATTTGGCCCTGCACCAATTTACAGAATACAGTGAGACTACTGGGTATGCAGGGGAAAAAAACAAACCAAAACAAAAAAGGCAATTGAGCTCCAGCAAAAGGCTTTAAAAGGGAATAATGAGATAGAACAAGTATCTTTAGTGATCTTCTCACGTGCCTTGGAATTCACAGCATAGAAGTGTTTCCCAAGTGGTTTAGACACAGCTTGGTGACATTTGCAAAGAAAAACTGAAAATGTGATTAAACAGTAGCAGCACAGAGGTGTTTATATGGGAGTGAGAGCACACCATGCAACAAATCTGAATATGACCAGCTCTCCACAGACGACATGTCAATTATGATAATTTAAACATTAGCACAAGTAACTATTTCATTACTTGTGCAAGAAAGCAGAGCGAAGGCTCCCAGTCTGTTTCCTTCCTTGGAGTGACATGTTGTTGTGAGGGAAATCACCCCTTTGGTATCACCATCTCCTACCCACATTCTTAACTTCCTCAGTTAAGGACAATTTCAGACAGAAGACCTTGCCAGCTCAGGAAGATGGCATCTTTTGACTTGCAACATCTCCATACCACTGTGAGCAAAAGTTTATTCTACCAGCCCACATGGTGGTGCTTATGTAGGGGCATAGCTTGAGAAAGCACCACAGTGTCATTTTCCAAACCTTTGGTTTTAACTATATTACCTTAAGGTCAAAGCAACAGTTCTATCAAGTGAGCGTCATGACTAATTTGATGTGAATAAATGCAATTAATAACCTAATTTACTGTGATTGGTATTGCAACCAGCAGTCCTCACAGGGCTGCTCGCTGTGAAGTACCAGGAAAGCCCTCCACCCACTCAGTGTAAAACAACCAGGTATACAAACTCCATGAAAATGAAAGTTTGCTGCATGAAGCACTACAGCAATCTTGACATCATTCATCATGATCCCTTCTCATGCTGCTCATATTTTTCCCTTATTCTAGAGCTCTATATCTGGCTTTACTATGGAGGATGTGCATGCAGGTAACATTATCCACCTTGTTTTCAACTTAAAGCCAGACTAAAACTGTCATGCAGTTCTTTCTCCCAGAAAGACCTAGGCTGTATGCTTTCTGCTTCGGTAGAGATGAACTAATCCAAAGAGGCTCTCCTTATAGATGGTATCCAAGTTTCAAACACTCATCTTTCATTTATCAATTAATTCCAACACCTTTCTCTCTTCTCTGCTAACACTGAAAAGAATGGGAAAATTGAAACAGCAGACCAAATTCTGCCCTGAGGATTTCCACTGGAGCTAATGGAAACTGAATGCACAGATAAAATACAGTATTTCGGTTACCCCTTCAAGCCATTATTTACAGTATATAATCACTCACACTGGTGGTAAAAGCAAAATCTGAGGTTTATGATTTCTTGTTTTTTTTTTTCTCACAGAGAAAGTAATCATGCTTAAGTTGTGTTTAAACTCCACACTAGATGTAACATCTTATACCATAAAATTGAAACACTTCAAATTTTGAAAACCTAACAATGCATTACATTTCATTTGATGACAACTTTAATAAAACCCTATGAACCCCTCTGAATTGGTACAAAAATATTTGTGGTTTGCCATTATATCATTGCTGATCACACTATTAACACGTAGTAAAATGCACTAAATGAGCTGCTATTGCAACTGAATTAAAATATTTCTTTTAAACTGGAAAAAATGAAACTGGAAAACAGGTAAAAGACAAATACATAAAAGCACCTGGCAAGTAGGAGAAACGACTGTCAGTTAAGTTCTTGTTGTGTACTCAAATGAAAGTATTTTCAGTTTTAATTCATTCTGAAAAACGACTTTGCACACAATGAACTTTATGATATAAAGACAGTAACACATATAATTATTTATCCACAGAAATAATTATATATTTTGTAATCCCCCCCCCCTAGCACTTTAGTAGCTTTTGTGTGGAAATACCTAAATTACTGCACCTCAGCTATCTCTGGAATCTTCTCAATTAATAGATAAGCACAATTTTTAGAATAAAGCTTCGCCCTTTTAAATGCTGTGAGAATCCCATTACTGATTTAATGATGGTTTTATTATAGAAATAATGCTATACTCCATTTCATACATTGAAGCTTGCTGGAAACATTTGTGGGTTTGCCTAATTGCACCAACGAACACAACTGACATTTATTCCTTGTGCAGTATGGATTCTTTTTTTTTTTTTTTTTTTTCTTTTTTTT
>VWZI01002832.1:1299645-1342920 GCA_013396835.1 Psilopogon haemacephalus
CCTTTATTTTGGGACCTTTTTAAAGAGTTTGGATTTTTTTTTTTTTTTATGTAATAAGGACCCAGGAAATACCATGTACACTCCAGTTAGCCACTGAAGAAAGAACTTTCATCTTGAAATCAAGTTCCCAGTTTCAGTATTTTTCAAAAGATTAAATCTGTATCTTCTGTTTCATCAGATTTATTACACACTAATTTAGCCTAAGTCAATTTACCTTTCAAGTGTCTGAGTCTATTTTCTTGCTCTCACTAGCTCTGTGGGGATTAATGAGTCATTAGTATGACTTCATATTTTCTTATTACACATGTTACCCTTAATAAAAGGTCTTTCTGCCATAATGTGTCTTTGATAATTAGATACCTACATAAAGTTTCAGTTTTTAAATTATTTATTATTTGATAAGATTTTAGCATGCACATTGAGCACGCATATAGAAAACTTGAGCAGAATCTACAGGATGCCACAGAAAAAAAATTCCTGCTGTTCTCTGACCTACAGAATACATTGCAAATGGACAACCAGAAAAATCAATTAATGCTTTAAACTGTTGGCACATAAGATAATGCTTTCAGAAGCACAGCTTGGTAACTTCAGAAAAATCTATCCACTACAGGAAGTGCTGTAAGGGGACAACATTTGAAATTGTGATGTTCTTAGAGTGTCAATACACGAAATGGTTTGCACTTGTTCTTTTTTTAATGGATGGTTCTGGTTAAAGATGCAAAACAGATGAAATCTGCTCACAACTCCTAGAAGTGATTATCTGTCCTCAGTCTAAAAATTAATATTTTTTTTAATGCCTTTATATATGTTTTATTTTTCATGTAACTATGAATCTGGAACACTGTAGAATATAGTATTGATCTTGTGGAAATCAGACTTATTTTACTCTATCATCATGAGTAAATGATTTAGATATGCTTACTCTAAAAAAAAAAAAAGAATATATATATATATATATAAAAATCCACCTAAAGATATTCAGGATCATTTCTGTACCACATACAAAGACTAATCCATACAGCAGTGGCATGTTGGGTATCTAAGCAGTGAAAATACAGATTCAAGCAGATGTATTTATCACCTTCATGATAATCTATAGATCAGTATCTTCTTCAAAAGTTAAGTTTCTAGCTTACTGCACTCCTGAAATACATGGTACTGTGATTTTAAGGAACACTTTTGAATGAACAAGCATGTGAAATACAGGGCCCAGTTCTATAAACTAAATCAGAACTGAGGCAAACAGCAGGAGTTACTGGGCAGCATCAATTATACAGGATTTTAATTCCATAAAAGAACAATCTAGAAAAAAATTGGTCTGCAGTACATGCAAACAACATATTGCAGTACACGAAGATCTAAAGTCCAGCATTCAATAACTTCCCCATCAGGCTTAGAAGCTTAACCCTTGTCCCATTTTGAAGAATGTTTTCTAACAGAAAACAATTTCTTTTGAGATTTCATTAAAACAAAAAATAAACAAACAAAGAAATCTCTGCAGCCCAACAAAAGTAAGAGAAAGCAAAATTTATCATTTTCAACATTTCTAAACTTTTATGAATTTTAAAGTTTCCTTCTTGGGCTTGTGTGGTTGGGTTGCACTTAGAGCCTGTAAAACAAAGCAGACCACGTAAAATGGTTATGTTATATGTGTAACTGCATATGAAGATGATGTAACTGCAGATCCTACACTCAAACCACTCCACAGAATTACAGATAGATCTCAAGCCACAAATAACTGCTATGTTACCCTTTAATATCTTTCAAGCTGTGAGGAGAATGGCCTCTACAATGCAAAGCACAGAAATGTTCCAGCATTGTTTTCTGTCATGGGACCCTAAATGAATCTCTTCTTCCTGTCCAAATTTTGCAACTAAAGCTGAGAAGCTATGAACCTCAAAATAATTACAGGTATACTTTTGAACAGCATGAGTTCAAAAATGTGATTAGTTGCTCAGAATGGCATTCAATACTCTTTTTTGTTTCTTTTGTTTTGATTGTAGCTTCTTCCAGAATAAAATATCTGCTGTGGATGAGCTACTGTGTAAGTCTGCCATTTTAAACCAATCATGAATTGACACTAGAAATAGCATAAACTTGGTAAAAGACCTGAATTTTAATGCACAGATTGGATTTAATAAAAGTTCTGCAGTAATTCTGACTTCTATATTGACAAAAGGAGCCATATTCCTTAAATCAATGATAATCAGAACAAGAGGGTTGAGGTTTTTAACTCATTCTGTTTTAACGCAGGCTGCTTTCCTACTGGTGTTCTCAGTATTGGTTTATGATTAGTTTCTATTTATTATACAGACAGTGATTTTGGTGATGTGTGTAATTCAGCTTCAATGCTCATCTATTTCTCATAATTTTCAAACCCTCCCAAAATCCTATCAGGCAAAAAAGACTTACCTTCCTGTTTCAGATCCTTCTGATCCAAATATATCAGGGCGTCTGTTGTGGATTTTGCGTATGGTTGACAGCTCCTGACCAATAACATGCTGTGTATAATCATCTTGCCAGGTAAAACCTGATAGAAAACAGCAACAAATTAATTAAAAAATAAGCAAACTCACTATTTAATGCCTAGAAAGTGTGGCAAAAATGTGTCCTGTATTAACATTAACGAAAAAGGAGAGAAAAAAAAAGATATTTCTTAATGTTTGCTTGTTTGTTAATGTTTATACGGGACACATTTTTGTATTCTATGACACAAAAATGTGTCCCGTATAAACATTAACAAAAAAGAAGAGGAAAAAAAGAGAAGCTTCTGTCAATTTTAAGTCACTACAGATTCTTCCCTTCTGTATCAAATTTTGCTATTAAAACCAACAGAAAAGACACTAGAAGATGTGAGGAGCTTTTGAAAGACTTCACTTTGGGCAGAATTTTAGCTCATTAAAAACTAGCTTTAATAGATTAAAACAAGAAAAGGTTAATTTGGACAGCCATGGAAAAATTATCTCACTAGACAGTATCTATTGAAAGGTTGATTCAGTTCTTCCTTCACTCACAGAACACTGTCCTTTATCCTTTTTCTCCATGAAATTATGCTTTTAGAACAATAAGGAGAAGGGAAAATGCACAGAACTACTCTGGTAAGTTCTGTTCACACTGGAGCATTCATCTGCAGTGCAACAGGAAATCCATCTCTCAATCCTGAGCAACATACGTGGCTGGAGACAGAGTGGTGAATAGCTCAGTTTTAATATCTCCATAAAACAAAGTTTTTGGTAAAAGAGCATAAGAAACCACTGCAATCTCAGTTGTGTCTGGTCATGATAACAGACTATCTTTTGTTAACTTCAGCATAGCTTCTTCTTCCTGGAGCACTGTTTACACTTTTTCTCCTACCAGTACAAGTATTCCATTCTTAATACTGTGACAAAACACAACTGTGGCATTAAAGGAGAACAAAGAGATGAAAGAAAACTAGAGTATTTGTTACAGACTTAAAGAAAGTAGAGGTAAGAGAACATGCCATCTCAGCTGTATCTCATACAAGTTCCAAATTATATAAAAGTTAGAACAAGACAAGGATTTTTTAAAGTGCAAGTTTTAACTAATTCAAAAATCCCCTCAATCACTAAGTTAATATTGCTGCTTCTCATGCAGCTGTCTCAGGAACTGCAATGTGCCTAAAGCTAACCCTATGCCAATCATTTTCCAGCATTGTTTCAGTTTCCACAAAATCTCTCCCACACACTGAGCTCAATAAAACAGCACATTCAAGAACCACAATGCCACGCTGACAGCTGCAATCCAAATTAAGATTGAGAAGGCACATATGACGCCGTATGGTGATTTCCTGTTCCCTTTGTCTCTGCCGTCACACCTAGCACCAGCTCCTGCCTCCCCACCCAATTACTACAATTTCTCTCCACTGGCTGAGCAGGATCACAGCAGTGCTCTTGTACACATATTACTTCCATGTCACTAACAGGGAGTGGTATGGAGGGACACTCAACCCTCGATTAACCATCCCCCCTGCTGCAGGTTTGCCCAGGACCTGTATCTCCCAGCCATGAGTTCCCACAGACGGACAATGCCAAAGGAAGAAAGATGGAGTCTGGTAGACACTGGAGTGGCACAAATACTATGATAAGAACAGAAGCAGCAAATATAAAATTGCTCTCACTTGAGCATTGATAGCAGTGAGACCCTGTGAAAAATAGCCACTGTTACCAACTTTCCCCACTACCACTTTTCACTAAGGTTGTACTCTTTTAATTTTAATTGAAATGCCACAGCCTAAATACACGGAAAAGTAATGCTGCTGTAGAGATAGTAACTAATACATTAATCCCTTTATTAAACCCAGTCTGTGCAATAAAACATATGAAAATGAGGAAAGAATGCAGGTGTCTCCCTGGATCTTTTCTTTCCACAGCACAATTTACTATTATTATTACCACCCACAACTACAAAAGTAATGATGAAATTTGTATTATTGTCTAAGTCCCCATAATATTCAACACTTAGCAACAACTATGTCGACAGAGAACGTATGTGTATTTTGTTAACAAATCAAATCAAAAGCAAACAGCAGCAAACCCCATTTTCACAGATTCACAATGGTAAAAATAATAAGCTTGTCTTCAAAATGGAAGTCAAAATTATTTTCACGTTTGTCATACAATTCTGCTTCTAACCTGTTTAATTGGCTTGCTAGCTCAACTACAGAGAATCAATGAAAAACAATCAAAATTCGAATGTGTCTTTCTGTCTTTGAGCTGTTCCATTTCTTTAAGCAATGGCATTCTTGCCTGTGGTTTTCACTGTTTTTCATATTAGAGAAATTTGATGCCCTCCCCAATAAACCTGACCACACCTTTCATGTGTGTAAGTTATACCAGCAACTCTTCAAAACATTTGTCAGCTACTTCTCTGTCTCAATTCTAGTTCAGAATGACTCAGACAACTTATTTTCACCCCTCTGGAGGCCTAAGCAAAGAAAACAATAGCTTTAACTTTGCAAAAGAGTTCTGAGGTAAATCAGTAGAGCTCAGTTCTAGTTCTCTAAAGAACAACTGTTCTCACTGCTGAAAGATTTGGCCATGCAAAAATCCTCTTCCTGATGCTGCCAATCCTTTCCTGAGCAGTCCACCTGAGACTACAGAGAACTCTGCAGGCAAGTTGAGTGAAATCTGTGTTTGACAGAATAATACCACAAGACTCTTTCAACTCTTGTGCCAATCAAAATCCAAATTCTTCTCTATCAATACAATAGCAACAAAATATTTTTTAGATACCAAGTCCCTTCAAATCAACACAAGATTACTATGTATAGGGGGAAGCCTACCTACAAAGACCTGCTCCATTTTTGTGAGGAATATCCCTGTATAAAGACAAAGAAACCTCAAAAGTTTTCAAACATTGAAGCTGAACATGTTATTACTTTTGATTTGTGACTTCACTGTCTTCCCCAGGTTTTCATAACATTATCCATTTTGTCCCTATATGGTGGATGATAAAACAGGTTTTTCTCTGAGCTACCTTCAACTGCTACTTCATTTCAGCCAGGAAGCTCTCATTTGTAGAGCTCAGAGACTTGCATCCCCCATGCCATGTGTTGCAAATTGTTAATGCCTACTTTAGCTGTCAAAATGTCTGCAAAATTGGGAGTGATTGGCTTTCTTCCCTATTTTCACAACAGACAGGTCAACGTATAGACATGCCTTTCTGCAGGCTGCCTTTCCACATTCTCTAGAGGAGCTGCATTTGTTCTCATCCCAGATCTCTGGTTTCACAGCTCAAGGACATGCTCAACGCTGTTCACATGCTGGCTAAGTCAAAATTGCAGCTTTAAGGCTGAAGTTGCTGTGTGCATAACAAAGTTAATTGTTTCAATCGCTCCATTTTATACCTAGGAATGCAGCCAAAAAATAAAATCCTGGCATTTCTTTCAAAAGTGATGTCACAATACAAATTGCAATAGTAGATTAACAGCAAAAACAGTACTAGAGAAGTTAAACTCACTTCTTAAACCACAAATATTTAACTCCCCTGTAGCTTCGGCTTGGAAAATGAATTTGTTCTGAAAATTGTGACTAAAGATGGTTTCTAGAGAATTGAAAGAAAATCTGCCAAGACATTTGAGCAGTACACTTCCATGAAAACTTACTCTAAGTAAACATTTGCTTTCATCAAACATTGCATTGTTTTCTACATTAAAAGATAATCAGGTAGAGTCTATATTTGACGGAACAAGTGAGAGTTTTTAGCAGTCATCACCACTCTTGTTCAATCCATTTCAGCATGGTCAGCCTATCCTGGAAGTCCTCAGGCACTTTTGTGGTTTCTTTCACTGTTCCACTGCAGTGCCAAATCTATATTGATGAGTTTGTTACTCTCTTTTGGAGCTTCTAGTGGGATTTTTATAATATGCAAGAATTTCAGCCTCTGCATTCAGCAGGAATTCACTCACACTCAAAGGCAAAAAAAACCCTCCCATTTGAATGAACAGATGAAAGGGCTGCCTAAGGATTATGGTTTCAAATTTTCATGTATTGTTTTATTATACATAAAAGTGATAATCTCCATAGAATTAAATTACCAGCATGATCTTCTTGCAGCCCTGATTTTAATTTACTCTAAGTAGCTATCCCAGAAGGTGGAAAGAAAGCTTTTCTCTTCAGTTTTGGGGTTTTTTTTTAATTTCTATTATTTGAAAAAAAAGCAAATGAGTGTTTCATTTGCCAAGGAGATTATGAAATGCTCTCACAAGACTCGGTATGCAGCGTTTCCTTACCTTTACTTCAGTAGACAGTTACAAATAATTGGTTTATACAAGAGAAAGTTTCTAAGTGTTATATAAGATTTTTCTGCCACTGGAGCAGATAGTAATAAAACAATAATATGATAATGCAAAATATACTATCTAACATCCAACCAGAAGAGGCTACGTTCCAAAAACTAGAACAGAATGGACACATGAAAAAGGCTTCTCAAATCCTTGAGTTTAATCTCATGCTATTCACCATGCAAATAAACCATTTCCACAAATTGATGACCCTCAGCCTGAAAGCAGAGGGTTCTACTCACAGAAATGCTTTTTTAGGAAGGAAGACCTTCTGAACCTGAACTAGGCACAGCCATTTTCTACTGCCAGTCCAAGGAGTTTTCAGGAACATGAGGAAATATTCACATGCATGAAGAATGTGACACTGAAATAAAAATGAGACTGCTCTGCTTGTTTCACCGAGCTCTGAACCCACATTAACTGACAACCACATCATAGTGCATGTGACTATCCTAAATTTAACCAAAAGGCCTGACGTTAGCTCCGCACTGCAAAACAGCCCTCCTCACTATATTCATTCTCTTCAATATCCTTTTAGAATATGAAGCAGTGATCTTCCATTCTGTCCCCTTCTTGTTCCTTTTCTATCTTGTTATTCCTCTTCGAGATGTTTTACACCACTTTAAACTTTCATTCACTCACCTCATAATGCAAAATCTCTTTAGCATGCACGAACTGGTTGTAATGCTAGGCTCTACTACGCTAAGAATGGAGATATTGCCCAAATAGTAGTTCACAATGCATAGAAATTCAGCAGGTCTACCTTCTCATTTAATTTTATCCATTTCATTTCATCCTAACAGCAGGATAACAGTCTTATTATCATGAAAAATATAGTTCCTAGGAAAGGACTTTTGAAGTGCCTTCAGTCTGGGAATTAAAACATCACCTGTAACAAAGCAGAATTGGTCAGAAGTGTCCTGACACTTAAATAAGTATGGAAAATTAAGTGGATAAGCAGGTTACAGATATTCTAGCAAACTCATCTCAGATCTACAGTTCTTCATGTATTTTTAAACACTTATGTATAGAACTGTTCTTTTAGCTCTCCATAGTGGTTCTCACCCCCCGTTTTATGTAACTACTGAACTGTCATTGATGTTTGGGAAAAATCAATTTTCAGCTGTCAGAGAAGCACTGTCAATTGCAGATGCAAAGTCAATACATGGGAAGGCCAAACCAGGCAGCACAGCAGAGACTTCAGGTGCAACTGCATCTCCTACTTCAGTCTTTAAGACCAATGCTCAGACCACTGTATCGGCAGTTTGGAAGGAATGTTAGAATGAGTCAGAGCAAAGGCTGCCTGCAGGATATTCACCATGTATCACACAGGGAAACTCAACACACTGCAAACTCTTCCTGTAGCAAGGACCTTTGGTCTCTTACTCACTATGCTTTGTCCTCCATACCAAGAAAATGGTATGAGATTTTTTTTAAAGTTTAAATGACAGGTAAGAAGTCCACGTATACTTTGTCTGGAACCATATCTTTCACTTTCCACTTTTAAGCCACTTCTCTTGGCCTGTAAATTCCTTCAGGAAAAGGCTATGTATTGCATGCATTTGTACAGTCTCTTTCTACAGCAATAACAACAGCAGTAATTCTTATTGTTGCTATTATTATTAATGAAAGCACAGCAGCTGCACAAGTTAGTGTTCCCTTAGGAACCTCGTAAAGAACCTGGTGGCTGCAAGCAGGGAGTTTTTCATGGAAGTACATTAGCCAAGTCATTTGCCTGAAGCAAAGATGAACAATCTACAGGTCACATTGGCCTCCAAAGGAGCCCTGCCTCTTGCTTCTTAGCTTTCATTCTGTATTCACCTCATGTACAAAAAATACAGACTGAATTTGTGCAACACTGAAAAGGCAACATAGCATTTTCAGCCAGTGGTGTTTGAATTCTTTTTTTCTGTTCTCTTACACACAAACTTTTTGAGTTTTGATCTTCCAGTAACTGCAAGGGAGTCTGCAACGAACTTTACTGTACGTTGCACGTAAGACAACATTTTCATTTTAGTCTTTATATCTCATTACAAACCAATTCTGATTAACAAATTACTGTAACACTTGGCAGCTAATGTACAGTGTCTGGTCATATATTTGCCTGGTGTCCACAAGTAAAGATGGGATTGACTTATTTTAGCCAACAATAAAAAATTTTTAGGAAGATAGGCTCTGACTGATACGATTTCCTATCTAGTTTTCATTTCCCCTACCTTGTTTTGTGGAGTTAATACCTCATTGAGCCTCAGTAACATTTATGGACATTTAATGTAATGCTAATTCCCAAGTTCACACTGATGCCTTATCAGCCACACACTGATTTCTAGTTCTTTCTAGCTTCTTTACTGCCTTCTGGAATTGATCTCTCAGAATACTTACAATATGCCATGCTATGAGATGTGATTCAATTTTACCAAAATGCTACTAAAAAGCAGATTTTTTTTGTTTAAAATCTTGGGATGACTTTTTAACAAAATTGTCAATGAACTAAAATATTTACAGTGGAAGAGCTGGAATAGTCAGATATGAACTGAACGCCCCTAAAATGTGAGCACAATTCCAGCTGACGTCCATTCATAACACATCATTAATAAAGCTCCATCAATTTTTGTCTGTAACAGCCAAGAGATGCTAGCTTTAAATGTCAATTATGAAAAATTCTGACATTAACAAAATGCTTCAACAGACGTCATGATGATGTAACAATGAAATTAAATATACAGACTGGAGAAATCCTTATTATTCTTGGGAGCAATTCTACCACTGTGTGTTGTATGTTTATCTAAAATCTAAATAATGTGCAACGCCTCCACTGACTTCACGGCCCAGGGTCTAACATTATCCACGCAGACAGTCTGTATGCACTGTGCTCAATATGAGCTAGAGAGAACTTCCTCTGGACAAAGACTATGGTTTGAGGTATAGCTTGAGCCTGCAGGATAAACCAGCACTGGGAGAGGGGACCAAATCACATTTGCCTTCTTTTAAATCTGCCCTTCAAGTAGCAATGCACCATGAACCGTGATTCAGTTCTTTGTCCACAACATGCACATAATAAAGGGGTTAAAGAACATCAAGTATTGCAGAACTGGGCTGGCATAAACAAGAAACAGAGTCCACCAATAGTTACTGCAATGTGTCATCAAGTGGGAGGTAATTACTTTTCTTTTTTTTCTTAACTATGGTTTACTTTTACTATTTCAGATCTAACAACTAATATCAAAGAAGTGAACTTACAGAAGTACAATTCATTCCAGAAGTGTGTCCCTCAGCCACTCTGAATTGCATACAAAACAGCAAATCTTTACAGCAAGTGCTGAAGTGAGCTAGCAATAAAGATAATTTTTTTTTAAATTACAATAGTGTGGCTCATATTTCTCTCTTTAAATTAGAATATAAATCTGATTGGTGGCTGCCAGCTTTAATAAATGGTATTATATTTCTAGATAATCAATTGCCATCTATTAGCATACTTTTGATGTGGTGGAGCATTCATGTGCCTTGTTTTCCACTTCCTCAGGGTATCCTGGTTAAACGTCACATGCATTTTTCTCCACATTAAGCAAAGAAAACCTGCATGATAATTCTTTTTAAGTGAGGTAATGAGAAAGGAATATTGATTATTCTATTAATCTATAAACTACCCCAAAAGGCATATAAAAAGTAGTCAGAAAACATAATGCAGGCTTAATCACGACCAGTGTTACCTCTCTGTTTATAACAGTCATGGCAGAAGAAACCTACAGCAATCAGATTGTTCTGACAGCACCTTAAGCAAATCCACAATAGAAGACTCAAAAAGCTAGAATAGCATGTGTATTTTACAAATATATTGTTCCTTAATTTCAACATGATTCACTGAAGAGATTTCTGCTCCTTAGCAAACGTCCCTGTAAATATAACTGAGAGCTAAGGTGTCCAAGAAATCTATACAATTCTTCTTAGCTCTTCCCAAATATCAGAATGGAAACACAAAGAATTGCCCTTTTCTCACTCCAAAATGCTTGTGCTTCAGTTCCCCACATCTGTAGCTCAGCAAGGCAATCTACCTAGAAAATGTTTGCTATCATGGCCCCAAAAGGCACAAATGGAAAGAGCAATGAATGAATAAACTATGGAAAATATCCCGCTTCACCCATTTACATGCTATAAATCCAGCCTTCAGCTGGTTTTCCCTGTTAAGAGTACCTCACACAGTGTTAGCAATGTCAAACTGAAAAATAAAAATCTTCTCACTTTTTCTAGAGGAGCTAAGATTTTATTTTACCCTTTGGGACTATTTGTTGCAAGGAGTAAAGCAGAACCTAGGATTACTTTGTTGTATTTATTACAAGCAGCAAAGCAGAAACATGAGGCATTGTAAATTCAATGACTTATTGTTATTTTGCTGTTCCCACTCACCATTTAATTCTACGTCTATATACAAGATAAACTATATTTATTGATATGGATTTTACTTTACTTACATTATATGACATATGAAAGAAAATATTTCCTTCTATCAGTTACTTTTTAGCAAAATATCTAAGGTTCAAGTGTATGAACTAAAGAAGTCTGTCCGTACAGCCAAATAGGACTGCAACTTTTGTAGTTCACATCGTATTTAGCACTCAGGTTTGATCTATTTTCCTATAAGCAGTATCAAGGTATGCACTTGAATCTTTTACATTTTTAGAAGCTGTATCTATTCAGTGTTTCTCAGAAAAGTAGTTTTTTGTTGACCTGTTTACTTGAAAATACATTAGAATTGGTCAAGATTTTGATTATAGCAAATATACTCCTATGCCATGCTGATATGTCACCAAACCCAGTTAAGTTTCTTTCCTCATCCACTCTATATCTAGATCTGTGTCTCAACAGCAAAACTCAGGTGCCTAAGTACCAGGGCTGCCAGGTATGCTGCAGCACTAGGCAGGTCCCTAGGGACTAGGTAGGTCCCTGCTAGCAAAGCACCTCTCTCATCCAGGATTCCTCCAGTGATACCTGACCTCTAAGCAGGGCAACTTCTTTTCCATGGGTCTCCTAGGAACTGAGTGATCTATTTTGTCCTGTCATTTTGTGTAGATCAATGCACTAACACACCTTTCTCTCCATCAGTACTGGTGAAGTTTAGCTACACAGTTGCCCAGAGCAGTTCTTTGCATAGGTTTTGATGGTGTCAGGCTTTGCAGGATGTGACCAGATGAACAAGTTGAAGAAAACACTCCTGAACTGAACATGTAACTACTGTAATCACAATATTAACACAAACTTTTCCCCACTTGCCTGACACTAGCTGGGCTCGCACTGCTAACAGGAATAGCAAGCAGTATATAATGCCACACAAATCTGGTAGCCCAAATGAGGATCCCAACAGATGCAAATCCTATTTACTTTTAGTGTAAGTTCTTCAAGTGCCACTCAAGTAACACAAAGCACTTCTGTTAGAACAAAAATTCTGCCCACAAAAGAATAGTTTCTAGTCAGGTATTATGACCCGGTTATGCCTAGCTACTATAGCAAACATCCCAGCTATACCCCTTCTCCTATTATTCTTCACATTTTTCTTGTTAGCCTGGCATAGTTTTGACAATTCCACAATTAATTTGTCTTCATTCCATTGTGCCCTTAATAACACTATGTAGGCAACAGATGTCAAGTCTTTCCAAGTGGAATGAAGCAGAAGTGAACTCACATCCCCAATAAATTGTTTATTGAATATTTATTTTTACTTGGATGACAAAGTGCTAGTGAACCCACTGGTGGTAAAGCCCATGCTTACATGCTACAGCACAACATTTATTGAAGCAGCTATTCTTGCCAAATCTATATTGCATTTATAAATCTTCAAAACAAGCTCTGGTAAATGTCACTTCTTCTTAAATGCTCGGCAGAATCAATGACAAGTGATGCTGCCTTTGCCCTTGAAGAATTCATGTGCTTGGATCTCAGTCCAAATCCTAAAAACCTGTTCAGGAACACACACGGTGTAAATACACATGCAACGTGCCAGAAGCAGTGAGGAAAGAAAAGTTACTCAAACTACAAAAGTTAAATGCAAACAGCAAACTCTGTCTATTATTCTCGCAGACTTTCATCATAAGCTCTGTGAAATATGCTACTACAATCCCCATTAACATACCTCCACTCTGCACTGGAATATTTTGCTGGTCTTTCATATGCTACCCAAAAGCAATCTGCTGCTCTTGATGTGTCATTAGTCTAACAATAAGCACATTTTGAAATAAATATGGATTTCAACTGAAAATACAGAGTTATGATACCCAGTTCTAGCCAACAAATTTTTTTAACTATTCAGGTATGACAACAGACAATACTATCTTCTATATGTTTATTTTAGGTTCTTTATTTACGGAGCAAAATTCCAGCATTTTATTGTATCTTCAAGTTCTGAGAGAAATTAAACACAAAAACGGAGCAGCATTATGAATTGGATATCTCTAACTTCTTGAATGCTGCCAGCAGACCCTGCACTGTGGAACAGCCTGGTCAGCTTCAGTGGGATGCTCATCTCCAAGCAGCAGAGCTGCTCCACTAAGCAGCACAGTCCAGATTTGCTGTCATACCTCACACACTGCAAGCCAAATGCTTTTCCAAGGAAGACATTGCAATGTTCTAATTTTCCAGC
The DNA here is from genome assembly GCA_013396835.1 of Psilopogon haemacephalus. Classification (NCBI taxonomy): domain Eukaryota; kingdom Metazoa; phylum Chordata; class Aves; order Piciformes; family Megalaimidae; genus Psilopogon; species Psilopogon haemacephalus. The sequence continues at coordinate 1,313,082 of VWZI01002832.1, forward strand.
TGGTTTTGTAGCAGCCATAGCTTAAATGGCCAGAAGGTTGTCTATTCGGGGCTCTGAATTATGCAGCAAATAGCATTTTTCAAGAGCATGTCAACTGCCTTAGCATAATGACATGTTTGTAAGGCAGAGCTGCAGCTGTATCACCTTTTTTTCCCATGGTGGCTTTCTCAGAGATAGAGGATTTCCCTGCAGAGAAACTCTGTCAGCAAGTGTAAGGAAAGAGACCAAGTAAAGAGAATCCATGGAGGTCCCACAATGGAGTCTTTCTCCTTCTGAGTTACAATCCCCTCAGCACCGTATACCTTTCCAGACAGAAAGTCAGGGATGCAGCAGCCCTCAGTGACTCCTGTTGTAAGGATCTTTCCTTCAGGGGAGAAACTGGATGTGCAGTTCTTCCAAACTGACCCACAGCTATCTTAACTGCTCCTCCCTCGCTAATTAGACCCAGCATTTCTTTTCTTAAAGCAAGACTAGCCTTGTTTCACTCTAAAACGGAGAAAATAATCAGCAGAGCTTGCCACAGAAATCACATTTTAATGGAAGATGAAATCTTGGGGTAATATTTACTGATAAAATACAAAGTGAAACGGGGAAAAAAAAACATTGATTTAAACCAAGATCTTCTTCTTACTGCTAAAAGTCATCACATTAAAAAAAAAAAAAAAAATCAGTCTTCATCTATTGATGACTGCCAGGCTGTTAATTGCCTCAGAATGGAAAACTGACTTTGAAATGGAAATAGTTCAAAAGCAAACAAAAACCTCACAGTCTAGACACTAATGATGAGCACAAAATTACTTCTTAAGCACACATCCAGAAAAATGGAGGACAAAAAGATTCTAAGATATTTTGTTACATTTCTAAGTTAAACAAAGCATATTCATAATAACAATGACAACAAAAAGGAAAAAAAAAAAAAGTACCTCTAATCCTTTCCTTTCTTTAAAGCAAAATTTGATCGACACACAAGTAGGCTGAATAACCTCAGTCAGCAATTTTACTCTATTTAGTAATATCCCTGGGGATGGCACGTTGTAGTCGGTAAGAAGAGATTTATTGTGCTAAGACTTTAGAAAATTTGATTATCACATTACTGCATTGTTTGATTCTAAATAAAATATAAATGCACTGCTCTTACAATTTAGATTTCGTTTTGATGCCTGCATGCAGTGATTTGTAAAGCTTATAAAAACAGCTTAAGCAACATGCCATTTTTTTCTCCAATTCTTGTATGCTTTGTTAAATAGTTATCTTAATTCAACCATAGCAGGATATTTTGAATCTTTGCAGGAGATGTGGATTCCACAGGAGCACTTAAAAACTGGCAAAAGCACCACACGTTGTACAAAGTCTCCAAACGTGCAATGCAAAGAGTCTTTCATTTCATCCACCAACCCTGAAGATACCTGAACTGATAAAAAATATTCCAGCCACCCTACTTGGAAAAAGTACTGAAAGCCAGGTGTCAAGATGCTGGAAAACCGTCCCTTCAACAACTCTCAGTGACTATGTGACAATGAAGTGAGAACCTGTTGGAAGGAAATACTTCTTAATACTTACATAAGGAATCAAGTAATTTCTCATTACTTGTGCTTCTGATACATTACAGCTATATCGGACAGCCTTGACTTGGAATCATTTGTGGAAATTTTTTTATGTTCCCCAAATGCAATGAATAAAGGGTTTAAAATAAGGTTAGAGGAAAGAAATGCAACCTGTTCATGGTATGGATTACAGCAGAATCTAAATAAGATGTTTTCCTATTAGATAAGAAGGTGTTTACCCATCTCACATTCTTCACTCTCCACCCTGTGTCTCTCCACAAAATGTTTAGGCTTTTACGATGGAGATGAAGTATGACAGGGTCCTAATCTACAAAACAATTGAAAAATGTTATTTTTTTGCAGAGGCAATCCCGCATTCATCTGCTGTCTTATTTAGAGTTTCCATCTGGACAGTTGGCAGTCAGTCACTATAGTTCAGACTCCCTCAAAACGTAGCACAAAGGCTTTGGGCAAACTCTGATTTATAAACTCAGTAAGGGAAGAACAGGTTCTTGCTAAAATCTCTTCCATTTTCAGATGAACATTCATTTGATGACCATTCTTCCCCCCAAAAAATAAAGGGAGAAAAATCATTTAAAAGCTGAAATTATCATCATGGGAAGTTTGTTGTGCCCTGAATGTCTAGAAATAGCTTAAAATAAAACAGGCAAGTTTAGTCCATCAATTTCTCCTCCATCCTTTATCCCATCAAGAAACAGGTATCATTTAGAAGGTTTTAAAATATAAATAACTAAATCTATGTAAAAAGCCAGTATACTATTTCTAGGAATGCCACTATTTCAAGAGGAATGTTCTCCGAGCAACACTATTTTCTGCATTACAACAACAAAACACCACATGCACACACACAAAAAAAAAAACCTGCAATCACCTTCTCTTCCTCTTTCTGTTACCATGTTGTTAATTCCAACTGCGAAGCCACTGACCCTTGAAATTATTTTCACATGGCTGAAAACACATGTGGCTTATCCTCACCTTTATCTTTCTAGAATTGTTCTTTCAAAATTCTGTGTGCTTCCTGGAAAATACTAAGTCACACAGGATTCTGTTAACAAATATCAAAACTTAGCCTCAGTTTTAGCCTTAGAGACTTAAACCTCTAATGAGGGAATTCAGAGTTCAGCTTACATTATTCCCCGCCAGTAACATGAAAACAGGTTCAGCATATGTAACACTGCTGCAGCTTAAGCACAGCAAGATATACCCTGAACTTTCAAATCCCTGCCTCTTATTTGTACAAGCAAGGCTATGAAAACAGACACTTCTAATGAATTCACTGAGAAATCCTTAGTAGACGTAGCAATGGCAGACTTAGAGCTGTAATATTTAAAGCAACTGCAAAACTGTGCTTTCATCAGGAAAGGAACAAAAGCTTTGTTAGTTTTGAAGCTTGCATTTATATTCAGCATAATAATTCAAAGTATCATTGCCTGCCACTATTAGGAGACAGAGGTCAAATATGGCAAGTTAAAAAAAAAATTACATTCACAAGCTATACAAAAGAGAAAATAGGCTCAAATTGTATGAAGTGCAGTGACATTATTTAAATGTCTTTGTTAATCAGGGTCCTGACATAAGAGATGGTGCTGAGAAGAATTTGCTCTTCAGACTCTTCTCAGCATGGGTCAAATCTGCTTAATATTCCAAACACTGAGTCTAGCTGAACTGTGTTACCCCTTTATGATCTCTCATCTATTTTTTTTCTCCTTTGAATTCACAATGCACTGGTATTTTCAGTTTTCATCACTACAAAAGAGCAGGGAAGCTATAGTATAAACAGTGAAGTTCCTTTCAAGCCTTGTTTATAATGATTTATACATTATACAGCTGTTAGACCCACAGAAATTTTTGCAGAAAGTCAGAACACACACACAAAAAAAAAAAAAAATTGGAATATTTACTTTTAACCTTATTTATTTTTTCCAGTTGTTTAATGAGAGGAAAAAAAAAAAACCAACAGAAAAGAACTATCTGCTGATTCATGCATGAGAAAGTAAGAGCAGTCTAATTTCCACCAAATACAGCCACAACAGTGTGAAACCTATGCAAAGCAAAGAATGATGAGGTCAACAGAGCATTTAATGTAGAGATGCTGCTGCTTACTTATCTGCAGCAGCATCCCCTTTGAAGTACACCTATGAGGAGTGTGAAGGATGTTTCAGATGGCCAATTGCCGCTCTTTCATGGATGAATAAAACATCAATAAAAATATTCAAGTCCTTCAGGTTGTGAATCTCAGCCAGCATCATCAGTCTCCCCATTCTCCAGTGATGTTTGTAGAGAGCAAAAAGGGTTCCTTAGAACAAAAGATAGCCTTGGCTTTCTTGATGGCATCATACTGTAGAGAATGAACTCTGCAATCAGCGAATCAAGAACTTGTGTTCCTCCACCTTTCTGTGTTCCTCCATTATTCCTTCTTCCCCAGCACTTGTGTAGCTTCTCCAGCCATCCACAAGCATAATTCTTGACAGCTGCTTTTCCATCACTCAGATTTACTATCTGAGGGGTCTGGCAGCTATTTTTGTTTCCCTACTAAAAATAATCTATGAAAGACTTTCTCCCATTTCAAACAAGACATAGAGCACAATGAGAGGACACGAAAGAGCAGCTGGCTAGTTTGTTCTGATTTATTGAAAACATTAGGAAATTGCCCAAAGGCCTTGATCAAAGCCCAATTGTGCTTAGAGATGCTCCACCTTGTTTGCAGCAGTGCAAAGCAGTAAGATAGATGAGGTTGTTCTAGACAAAATGAGATCCAACCCACCCAAAGACAACTGTTTTCACAGTGGGCATGCCACTGTAAACACCAACTGCACAGTTGCTGAATACTTTGATAGTCTGATGTAACTGAAAGATTTGAGAAACTGCAATGACACAAATCGTACTGCCCGATGTGATTCTTTTTCAGGCATTCAGATAAATGCAGTAAGGTCTCAAATTACTGATCAGTGCTTGTTAAAAAAGCCAGTTTCAAGAATGTTCCTGCTCAGAATCAAACCCAATCCAATCCTAAATAGTCACTTTGCAGAATATCATATCCTGTGTTTACACTGATTATTTTTCTCGAAGTGAGGAATGGCCTATTCATTTCAGAAGCACAAAGCTATTGAATTCAGCTTTGAGACAAGTCTTCGCCAAACCAGTGTATGCCACAAGAGTTTTCAACCATAATATTAAAATAGGGTTGTATACTGATTGGGAAATTAGGGTTATAATACAGAATTGCCCATGGCTTTGATCCCTCACTTTTCACCCTGCTATAGACACCCAAACCCAATGAAAGCTTAAGTGCTGTAATTAGAGATTTGCACATTAGGGGGAGGCAGCAAAATTGTTGGAAAGGCTGAAAATGCTTTGATTGTGTTGCAGCACAGACAGCAACAATCAGGTGCTGTAGCTGAGACACTTCTATCAAGAGAGGTGCACTACACGGTGTTTGTAGAATACAGTGTAAATGTACTCTGATTTAGGGGAATGGGATACTTGAACTTCATTTATTAAAAAAGCCCTCAGAAGAACCAAGCAAAGTAAGGAAGAGATCATAGCAAGATGTATGAAATAACAACAGGAATGACTTTGGAAAAGAAAGCGGTAGAAAAAGGTTTAAACATATTTTATCCTCTCCTTCCAATTTTCTTCAAGGTGTTTTTCTCATTTTCAGGACCAGTTTCAGAAGGGGAGTATTTAAGGATTAAAAGAGAACTCTTCCCTTCAGAGAACCAGTTTCACAAAATGTAATGTTGACAGGCACTGTACAGCTACGGTGTGTATTTGGGAAGACATAATAAATATGAACTGAAAAGGTCACATCTCACACAGGCACCTTTGACGACTCATGCAGACTCTCTCTCAAAATGCAGCTCAGAAGTAGATACAGTAACACATTCCTTCCCTCCAGCATTCACAATAACTAGGGTTTCAAAATCACTTAAATTTCCCATTAAAAGTCTCAGTTCAGGAATAGACCACACTAACACATTCCCAGAAAAGCAGTTGTGCTTCTGTAATCCATGCAGCAGTCCAAGCTTGTCATTGAGTTAACCATTTCTCATAATAGTAAATAAAAACTACAGTTTTCAAAGGAAACATAACAGTAATCCATTTATTGCAAGATCTCACTTCATGCTCATGCTCCATATTTATGAGATTAATAAAACTCCAAATGGGAGACAAACAGTAAATAATTGCAATGTTTTTATATTTATTTCGAAATAACATATTACTTGATTTGTCTACTTTTTCATAGTTAGAAACCCATTGGAATTGAATGGGTTAATTTATTTCCTGAGATAGAAGACCTTAGATAAGCTTGGTGGTTATGGAGGCATGTCTGGGTTGCTAGGATTTTAAACTATCAGCTTGCAAATGGAGCTATTTCAGATCCCAGGTGATCCAGAGAATAGGCTCTCCTCATGCACTAAACGATGCAGGGATTATGGGGGGGGGGAAAGTAGTATGTGATCATATAATCAGACACTGCACTGTAACACACAAGCACAAAGATGGTGAATTAAGGCTGTGCAGAAAATGCCAGAATTACAGCTGTCTCCTTTCTGTATATTTGACTTGCAGTCCTCAGAAGGGGTATTTTTTATTATTGTTTTTATTAATCATAACTACTGTGTGTAACACACAGAACATGATGGAGTACTGGGTAATAATGAGACCTCTTGTGTGCAGCTCATTAGTTATCCTGGTATTTTTCTCACTTGGACATAGATATTCCAGTGGTTAATGATACTATATTTTCTGTGTATCAGCCCACTCACGCCTATGACCACTTGATTGCCTCACATACGCTGTTTAACCTAATTATCATACACACCAATGTCTCAAGGATTCTCTGTGGCTCTAAGATCTGCACTACTGAAAACAGTCAAAACTCTAAGCATGCATCTAAGCTTGGTCAAGACACAGTAAACATGTGCCACTTCCCCAAGTCTGATGCATCATTGATAAACACTGCTGGTGTACCTTCTGCTATTGCTTGTGTTACAGCAAGGGCTAAAACACCTATAGAATAAGAAAAGAAGAATTGCTTTTGTGCATTTTTCCTAATAGTTTATACAAGCAAAAAAAAAATCACAAAGTATTTAAGTACAGAGGGGGAAATGGAGGTTTGAGTTTATTCAATAATGAAAGTAATGAGAGCCTGTTACACAGTATGTAAAATATGTTCAAATACATACCTGGCTTTAATTTATTGGTGCTAAAGCTCCCAGTGAATTAGACTGGAGTTCAGGCTACTAAGCACCCCTGTAAAGCAGAGGCTTCATGCACATGCAATTGCAGTCCTGAGCTGCCTGTTTTTATCACCACAGTGAGTCAAGAAGAGAAGCTCACAACCAGAATGCTATTTTTATCTACCAAATCTGTAACTGTGTAAACTCTTTCACAGGAAATAAATATGTAAAGGTGGCATCAATTATTACAGTTTCAATTAAGGTACTGAATGACAGAAGATGCCATGCATAGCAGAAATGACTAATTTAAAGGGGAATAAAGTACATTTTCCAGATAAAGCTGAAGTAATTTATTTTTTAAAAAATAATTTAGGCAGGATATTTATTCTGTTTTCAACAAAGGAGACAAAAGTCTCCACACATGATAGAAATCTCCTCACTTCCTCTTCTAGACAAAGGTGGAGGCACAAGGCTAGTTTTCATATTCGCAACCCTCATATTAGTTTTGTTACCCTGGCAGTCCTTGCCAAAACACTCAGCTTTACTTTTCAGTTAAAGATTCAAGTAAAAATTCTGAATATGTGGATCCTGAACTGAGAAACAACAGAGATTAAATACATGTGTACATGCATGTTTAGATCACCAGACATTAAGAGCTTGTCTGTTATCATTCCAACACACCTTCAAGGTTGTCTGTATGATACATGACTTGATTTTTACATGAAACACATAGATAAAGAATTTGATCTGTAATGTTTTGGGTTAGTTTGAAAATAAAGCAACAATAACAAAATGAATTTGCAGAAATTATGCAAGAATTGATCCTGTTTCCAAATTCAGCAAAACGACACCATGTGCTGCAAGTGAACTTCATTTAGCCCACTGACTAAAATTATCAGTGGTCAGGAACGGCAGAGAAAAGAGCTGTAGATGAGTAACTCAAGTGATATTGCAGCTAACAACACAGTGCCTCCAAGGTTGTTAAAGCATCTCAACCTCCTGCCTATGGAAGTCATACAAACAGGGTAAGTCCAGGCTGTTAACATCTCTGGCACTGACTTTGGTTTGGAACAGCACATCAGTTCTCTCCAACACCTGCATGAAACTTTCCACTCACAAAGAAAAGAATCTCTCTGATGTCTCTAGATATGAAATGGCAGCCCACATTTAACTTCACACAACTCAGACTCCTCTCATGTCTGAGTGTCCTTTTTCCTACCCATATTTCTCTGCTTTAACTTTCCCTCCAGTCAACTGCAAACTTATATATGAAGATTTGATTTTTGGGAAGCACCTTCAACTCAATTCACTTCAACTGAATCTTCAAATGCTCAGCCTCTCTGACTATCAGGTCATAAATATAAGAGTAGATAACTGTACCCTGCAACCTCTCCCCTTTTCTCTTTTTGAAAGTGCTGCTCACAGCTTCCCCAGGGACAGATTTATCCACAGGACTGGCATTTTAAACTCAACAATGTGCAATTCACTTTCACAGTCCTCAAAGATAACAAATACTCAGTTTTAAATTATTGAACCATTCATTTAACTTAGGATGACTGAAAACAATCACTTTTATGAAAAGTAATAAATTGTGACTGCAAGTAATAAAACTATAAGAGAACACTCAGATGTGCCACAAAGAAAATGCCTCACTCTGTAAATGAATGTGGTTAATTAATGATGATTTTTAATTGTAACACATTACTTGCAGAATTAACACTTTTTTTTCTATCTATCTGCTAACCCAAATTTTTAGATTTATTTCAGCTGCAAATTATTCGGGACTTTTTTTTTTTTTTTNTTTAGCTTTTGTAGAAGCAGCAGTAAGTGATGTCACTTACTGCTTTGCCCATTCAAGCCTCTGCACAGAGCAATTTCAAGAGGGCACATAACTGGTGCTCTGGACTTGTGTCAAGGTTCACACTCAGAACTACAGACTGTGACATGATGAGCACTACACGTTAAGGCAATGTTTCCATTAAATTGGCAGTCTAAGTTAAGCTTCTGTAACCTTTGGTTCAGTATCTTGCAGATATTGCAGTAACCATTACTTTCCTATTTACCTCGATGAAGCTATGGTGTTGGACGCAAGCCAGACCTATTGCAAGAATACAGACATCTTCCTGTAGAGGAAAAGCCTTCCCAAACAGTCCCAAGTGGTTAAAGTCAAAGATCATCCCCTGCTTTAGAGAACAATAATGCTCCAATAGTACTCTGGTAGTTAACTTACTACTTCACAAGACAATAATATATCATATTTACCAGTGACAGTGGCTGCTAGCCATTACTGTAAGATTCATAAATGAGTCTAAATCTTCTTAGAATTAGATGAAGTTTTGTCAGCAGAATAATTCTTCTGTTCACCATTTATTTACTGAGTTTGGCAACAGTGATAGTGTGCCAAGGGATGCCTTATTTAAGCTGGAAAAAGTTAGTATCTTGACTTTCATTCTTCATGAATTATTACTCCATGATTAAAGTTGCTTATTTTGTTTATTTGTTTCTACTTTCCCACTTGAATTCATCTGGATTCATCTTTCAGCCTGCTGCAGCCATAACTTCTTGTCTTCTGCTGGATTGTAGAGGTAACCAATATTTTCAATACATTGAGGCTTCTCTGTACTGCAAAGAAATCATCTCTCTTTCTTCAAGAAGACCAGAAGAGACAGCATTCCAAGCTTCTCATTGTAAGGCATTGTCTAAAATTATTTCTCTGCCCCATTCATTTACCTTCAATTTTCCAACATAATCTAAACACATGCAGACTCAAAACAACAAAATACTCCAGTAGCTGCCTGACTAATGTGATCCATGTAGAGAAAAATCACTTCCCTCTCCCTAAGCCACTATTCTAATGTGTATATTCACCATCTACATTACTCATCTTTGTCCTAGCTCTACCGAAAGCCCCAGCAAGCTGCTTGTCTGGTATAACCCTAATGCCTTTCTCAAGTACAAACCCTCACCAGTCTGCATTCTCCTTAAACATTATTTTTTAATGGCCCATGTTGGCAATCATCCTAATTCTTTGGTAATTATTAGTCACTATTCCAGTAGTCTAAGTAATTTGAATTAGTTGGTTTTTTTTTCCCTGGCAGCTGTTACGTGTGTACCTCTAACTTGCTGATAAAGTTGTGGACAAAAACTGAGCTAACACTTACCCCTACCACTAAGTCTCATTATTACTTTGGAGTTTAAAACTTTCTTCTATCCAAATAAGGAAGATTGTTTGTATTAATACACAAAAACAGACAAAAAAATCAGACTTTCCAAGGCATGATAAGTGATGATATTTCTTCAGGATGAAGCCCAAGGCCACGTAAGAAAATAAACATGCAAGTATCAAAACCACCAGTCCTTAAAAATCAATATTTTTTTGAGCAAAAATCCTCAGACCTTTTGTTTTGCCCAATTTGAGGTGCATTAGAAGAACTCAAAATAAAGAATGCAGGCATTTATGCAAGTTTGGACCACAAAGCCTAGAACTAACAAAATTTCAAAATACTGCATTACAATATGGAAAGCACACTAGACAAAAGTGCATTATGCTTCCATAATAGTGATATTTTATTCAACACAAGCTCTGTCAAGGATATAAATCCTTTCTGCCTGTCTCTAGAGTCCCCAGGCCCAAATAACATAAGATTAACTTTCATGACAGACTTTTTTTTTCCTTTGGAGAGGACAGTAGTGGGGGAAACATTTTGGAAAGAGGAAGTCTTAAAGAAAATGCAAGTTCATGACAATAAAAAATATCACATCTTCGTTACTATTCAAATAATCAGAACTCCAGAATTTTGGAAAGCATTGAAATGTGACACTCGTTCATTCCTTTAAAGAAGCAAATAAAACTCACAGAAGTGCTAAAGTATTTCTCGGACAGGAAATCTTCTAATGGGCATCTGCATTACTACTCTTCACACCACCTCACTTCCCCCTTTGTTCTCCGTTCACCAAAAGAGATGGCAAAGGCTGCACATCTCAGGGTGAAATTTGTAGTATAATCAATAAGATGCTACAAAGCTGAATATTTGATGCTAGTTTATTATTCTCATTGTCCTTTGGCAGGTCCAGTCTCCCTCCCCCAATCCTGCACTCTCCTCTCTCTTCCACAAGCCCCCTCCAGAGGCACAAACAATTCTAGCTCAAAAGTCACATTACTTCTCATTTTATGAAATTTCTGCAAGGAATAACCTTTAACCCATACTTTGCCTCCTCCCTTTCTCTGCCAAAAGCTTTATTCATTCAATTCTTTTTCAACCTCAATTACTTCCCATTTAACAAATGGTTGGTGTAGCAGTGAAGCACTACAGTAAGAACAAAGGTTGGTGCTCCATTGCAATCTCTTCAGGGTAGAATTAAAGGCAAATTCTCTATCAGAGAAAGCCACCTCTCCTCGATTTTTCTGTCACTGCATTATTATTATACAGCTTTTCTCTGAAAAGAAGGCTCTCACGGTGTCATGAACTCTCCAAGAATTTCTGGTCTACAATGCCTTTCAGTAAAAAAGGGAATGCTCCAGAGAGAAAATAACCTTTGTGTAAGGAAAGGTTTGTTCTGCAATATTGTCTGAGCATTGGCTTTACAGGGAAGAAATCAGTCTTCGCATTTGCATTATGACAGCACAGGAACTGGTCCAAACGAATATCACCCTGCACAGCCTGAGCTGTACTGTTCTCTTCCCTCAGAATGAGAGACAGAGAGGCTTGAGCAGGATTAGGCACTATATACAATCCCCCCTCAACTGATAGATGTCTCCAGCAGAACACACACAACTGAATGCAGTGAACATGAATCTTGTTCTTTTCAAATGGTATTCTTTAATTAAAAGGAAAAAAAAGAAGCCATGTCTTTCATGACATCTCTTTTCCGATATCATTTGAAGGACAGGGAAAGAATATTTCCCTAATTGCCTCTTCCCTTATTCCTCAATCATTCTCTCATTCCCACCCCTGATTTGAAATACAGGCATAAATTCCTGCCTTTTTCTGGCATGTTTGTAACAGCAGTTTAAGGTACCAACAGGGCAGTAACAGCCTCATGGAGACAAACTAGTGATTAGAAGAATCCTAAACCCTCTCAGCTAGAAAAAATGAAGACTGCTTATAGCAATCCTCATACACATATGAGCATACACAGAAACAGTTCTAGCACAGGAAAGAATGGAGGACAGAAAAGTGACAGATACTGTTAAATAAGAGAGGAAATGAGGAAACAGATTCCAAGCTGTGTGAACTGTTAAATGCCCATTGAAATAAATGGAACTCTGATAATTTCAGCTAAGGATCTGTCTCTGAGAAATTAAGTACCTCTCAACCTGGCCACATCCTGATTTCCTGAATTATTTTAATTATAGAAAAACTTAAGGGTGGGGGAGGGTATTTTTATTTCTTATAATTTTATGTATTGCACTAGCTAAATATTTTTTTCTCTATTTCAAGCGGGACATTTTCTTTATCTGCAGGAGACTAGAAAAACAACATTGAACTGTAAAAGGAAGGTGAAATGGTTAAAGAAGAAATCATCTCTAAATACATAGGTAAAACGAAAAGACTAGGAAAAGAAAACTAAATTTTGTGCTGTTCAGATTCAGGTTCAAACTCAACAAGAAGCATGATCAAAATGTGTCCTCCCTTGAGAGTAACAGATTAATGAAGATGGTGACACTTCATATGCTTTTCTGAACACTGTTTACGAATTACATCCTTCTGGGAGTTGTATGAAAAGTAAAAAGCATACTTTAAAGGCATGCATATAGGTTATTAGCTAAAGCTAATGGCCACCATTCCCACATCTGAAACACTATTTTTTCCCCCTGAAAGAAAATAAACAAGAAGAATGTTATCATGCTTGAAGTTCTGCAAACATTTTAATAATACATAAAGTCTGAGTTAAAAAGGAAAACAACTCATAGCCAAATCAATAACATCTGCAAATACTTAAAAACTTCACTTTAGCCTCCACTTACTCTATGTCAGCACTTACTGCATGTTGTACAGGCTACTTCACATACCTGCATGCCTAGGATATTCTTAGTGATGTGAATCCATCAGATGTATCCCAAATGCTGAGATGACTCTATTTAATTTTGTGGAATAACAAACAATTAAAAATCCCACTACTGCTGTCATTCATTTAGACTTCAAAAATAGCACAGCTAAGCAGGTGGTGAGTAGAGACTGCTGCACTTGCTGTCACCAACTGACTGCAGATTGTGCACACAGCAAATCTATGCCAAGATATCTAGTTATTTTTGTTACTCATCTTCTCCCTTCCTACTCACTGACTTCACCTAAATGTGTTTTTCAGCTGTGTTATGCTGAGTTTTAAACTGTAGACTCCTAGAGGCAGAGATTATGACTGAACTTGGTTACTACTTGTGGAACACACCTTAGACTCAAAGCTAAATTTTCAGGTTAAGACTTTGAATATGCCTTAGAGTGGTCACCAGAGACAGACTTGACCCCATAGGGGTAAATATCAGCAATAAAATAGACATTTTGCTTCCTGAAGACTTGTTGACAGTGTTAAATAATGATTTTTTTTTTTTTTAAAGGAAATCAGGATTTGGTATTCTAGAGAAAAGAGCAAGCTGTAGGCTGTGAAATTTTAGGTTATCCATTTGTAATATTATGATCAGTTTGTAAAAGAATTTCAAGTTCAAATTCTATGAAATGAACATCGATAGAAATTAAGCATACTGCTGTTACTTGCAGCATTTCGGTTCATTTTCAGAGTATTTCAGGGTTTGCACTCTACAGCTCTTTTGTATAAATGGTTAGTACACCTGGCCAGCTCATCATGACATTACTTCTTCAGTATGATGCTGGAGAAATCATAAGAGGCTTTTAAAAAGGAAAGGAGAGGGGAGAAAAGGTTTTCAAAACCATTGTCAAAATGAGGGTCCAGAAATCAATTTGTAATTATCTGCCAACACAAATCTAAAGGCTTTTCTGTGATAAGGGTGGTAATACATAGGGCTGTAATGTGAATTATTTCAAAGAATAAAAGACTGATTGTCTTCATGACCTATATAGCTTTTAGTGAGCTTTAAAACAAAATTACATTTTATACTTCTCATGAATGGCCTTCTCCCCCCTCCCTCCCCCTTTCAAAATGCAGGGGTTTTGTCCCATCTAGTAGGCTTTCAGCTTTAAATAGGACTTGGTTTCTCCCAATGTTGATGTATTTCATTCCACTGAAAGTGAAGGTTTTGGCTTTGCAAGAGAGCTGAAGCTTCCTCTGTGCAAAGGCAACCCTTTCCAGCACATTTAAAAGTAAACTGTAATCCATATGATCATGTTAGTTTTTACACACCAGCTCAGCACTCAAATTCTTGTATTTTTTTCCTGAAAAACTTTTAGTATACATTTAAAATTACTAAAATATGTATTTCACAAGGTACAAAGCTGTCAGGGAATAGATTATCTTAGCTTAAAATAAAGTGAAATGGATATGAGGAAGAAAAATACAATGTCGATTATTTGCAATTCATTGGGGGGGAAAAAATGGGAAAAAGAGATTTGGCAGAGTGTGAGAGCCATATTCAATCACTGTATTAATCACCTCAGCTCCTGTGGCCTGAAGCCACCACAGTGATTCTGGATGTATATGAGTGCAGGTCCAGCTTTCAATCATTCAGTGATATGGAACATACACTGTGGTCCTGCAGATCCAAACCTATGAAAGCTTCTAAGTGAGATGCCAGTTGCAACTTCCTTACACAAAGTTGCCTCCACATGTTTTTACTTATGGTTACTGCCTGCTGAAGAGTCGCTTTCCAGGAAAAAAACGGTATTAAAAAGATTGAACATGTTAGACCATTGATATTGTAAAGAGTATGTATCTACAGAACCATTGCAATTTTTGTAATATTTGTTTGGTTGTTTTATTTTTCTGGCTTTATCCAGAGATTCAGAAGAATCAAGTATTAAATTAATTAATCTGAAAGGATTTTGGATCTTAGAGCACACTCCATGGGATAAATACATATACCCTGCTCTTGTTAACAATAAGCCAGGCCTTTAAAGGAAGTACATACTTTTGTATGTATCAAAATTCCTTTACTCTAGCAGCTAGATCATGTTTTGGAAATGTGATTAGTTTATTTACTAATCTAAGATTCTTAATACCATTATAAAACTACCATTATAATGATTCTGTGGTTTTAGGACAAAACAAATACCAAAAAAAAAAAAAATTGCCTGTTTATTTGGTGTTTTCCCTGCTTGTCATAGTAACTATCATCATTTTGACCTCAGAAAAAAAACCCACAGTTCTTTCCTTGCGCATTGTGTTAATATTTGCAAAAAGGTTTTCTAACCTATTAAGGTAAGAACTTCTTGTTACTGTGTCTACTGATTTTTTGAGTTCTTCATATTCTTCCTACTCACAGAACAATACATACTTTATGACATTGAGCCTGTATGTGCATACATTGCTGAGTACTTCAAGGCTGTATTCAGAAGTCCTGCCTTTTAAATAATACATTTTTTTGGTCTTTTTTTTTTTTTTTTCAATACAGCACCAACATATCCCTGCCAACTATTCTGTAATTGGCAGGCACCACTCATTTAATAACTTTACTTTTCACTAGAGAGTAAACCTGTCCCCACAAACCATATGTCTTTTCCCAAGATTTGTTTCACTTGAACTTAATTTCTGAAGGTACCGAATGTCACAACTTGACAATGTATTTGCCAATGCCAGAAGGTTATTCAGTCTGTCCTCAAACTCCAAGCGGTTTCTATTAAGTCAAAATGGTTGAATGGAAGTAAGGTGGTGATCAAAACTGTTTGGTTCCTTCTTATTTCCCAGCTTAGTAAATTAATGGTGGGTTGACAAGATAATAAAAGCACAGACGGGTTCAGCCAATTTGATGCAGAACTACCAAAGACTCTGACAAATCCTTTTGTGTTATGACTCCTTTCATTTAGCAGAAATGTCTCAGATAGCACACTTAGCAAAAAAAGACAAAGCCAGAAGAGTGTCCTGATAGCACTGATAGATGACACCCACTACCTTGGGAAAATGTCATCTAATCACAAATAGGAGCAGCTCTGAGGCTGCTCTAAGCTACAGCACAAAGGAAGATGTAAATACTCAGCTGGCACAAAGGACAGAGAACTGTGTTCACTACTTGATCCTTCTCCCTGTTCAATATGAGCACAGCACCAGGCCTTTGAGCCAGCCAAACATAACTGAAGAGGTAAGTCCACAAAACTTATAAAACAAACCAGTAAGAAAACAGAACTCCCTACATAAAACTCACTATTAATCAACCCTTATCTTTTAGACAGAAGAAATGCAAATGTAGCATCTTTTTTAAATGAATTTTTAAAATGAAAACAGGAATTACTCATGCTGCTCTACAGAGGATAAAATCTCCTTGGATTCAATTCCAATCTAGCTTCAGCCTAATTGTTACACTATTTGAGATACCTTATCTCTCCTTCCCCCCTACTTATATTTTTGACTTCTTTAACATACAGATTGCCTTTAACTTGGTGGGATGCTATGTTCAGTTCTGCATAAAGCTTGAATTTAACCTGCAGTCGGTGAGAATTTTCATAAAAAATAATCTTCTGTCCCCTCTCTTCAACACAAATTGTCCATCACACTCCCACACAATGGACATTTTATTGTCTTCTCACTCCATTTCACAGGTTTGTTCTCATAGGTGCAGAAAGAGTTTCATCCTCAGCCCCTGCTAGCTTCTCTGCTCATGGTGTGACTGCCCAAAAGAGCCATCCTGCTGTAAATCATAGTGTTACAACTTGGAAATTGTTCTGTTTTTCCATTTCTCTGATTCTCAAGGACTTTTCTGTGCTGGGCAGCTCAGATTCTCTCTTGATAAACACTGCTTACCCTGCAGAGTAAATCTTAGGGCCTTTATGTAACTGCGTAGTATGTACACACTAACTGTGTACACTTTAAGGACTTATCTCCATGAAATTGAGACTAATCTTGTTCACTTCAGTTATTTTTGTGAAGTTGCCACCCCTCTGTGCCTTTGAAAGACACTATATTTTTGCATTATTTTCCTGACTACTTTGAGCCTTACATGTCCCAGCAAGTAAGTTTCCCAGCTTATCAATAATTCTATGCAAACAGCTACCTCAATGCATTGAAGAAGCAATAAAGACAGTGTAACACATTTGAAAACACTTATTCTTTTCTCTGGCTGTATCTACCTCAGTAGGAAATGATCCCAACAATACAGAACAGAAGAGCCCAGTAAGTCTGAAAATGTATCTTACAGTTTGAGGTCAAAGCTTTTTTGGCTTCTTTTCCTTCACTGAGGTAATCGACAATGTGTGGTAGCTCAGCATGCTTGTCACTAGCTTCTCACCTCCAACTCTCCACTTCATAGTAAGATCAAAGCAGAAGAACATAAAGGAAGATTCTATCACATGGATCATGGAGAAAGACCTATTTTCCATGTCCTTTATATACAACAACCCTTCTGATTACTGGTATTGTGTTCAGTAGTTCTTCCCCTTTCCTAATTCTCCTCAGTATTGATTGGTACAAGGACGACAAAGAAGTTCATTCAAAAAGAAAACTGACAACACAAGAAAACTGCTGATAATCAGAAGAGATCAGCAATAATTACCAATGTTTGACTGAAACCACTATATAGTGATACTTGGAGCCTTCATTGACTGCACAAGGATTGAAAAAAAGGCAAGCTACCCAACAGCACCTGGTCAGCCTCAGGTTCAGCAGCATCTTCTGAACATTGACAGTAGAAAGTGATCAACTTTAGTAACAGCAGTCCAGTCTGACATAAACCCTAATTCTTTCCACTTGAAAATGTAAAAGCAGTACTTCTCTCCAAGTCCCATTTGCAAGCAAACAGCTTTTTCTTACTATGCATCTATTATTCTTGACCTAAAACGAGTAGCTCCCGCTGTACCTCAGTCACTCACGGTAGTAATTCAGCCTGGCTCTTCACTGAAGTCACCAGCAGCACATGAAAGAGCTAAGAGGAGCTAAAAGATCAGAGGTCATGATATGCTAAGATGATTCACAACATCCTTAAGTACCAGCCTTACTCAAGTGTCCTGTCTTACTGTTCTCCATCACTTTTCACCTTCTGCGCCAGAACATCTCCATGTACATATCTTTGCCAGCTTCACCTAATGATTATTCAAAGCTTTATTTTACTCCTCCAACAATCCTAATGACGTTTTGACAACTTGAACTCTATGACAATTATCCTTTGGGGAATCAAGATAACATTCTATTATTAGCTGGGAGCATAACATGGCAGAAAGTACAAAGCCAGGACTATCATCAGCCTGTTTTTTTACAAAACACCAATTGAAATCTCACCTATGGACTAACAAGATGAGAACTGCTGTTCACTGAACAGGTATTACTGACCTGGGTGGAGTATCCAGTAGAGCACCACTGAATATCCATGGGCTTTTGGTACATCATTGTTATGAGTTCTATCATTTATTTCAGAATTTTCTTAGATTCAGTCAAGGAGGGAGGAAGAACCTCTCATGTTTTCATACCAAGTTTAACACAAGGGCATCTCATCTTCATGCAAAATAACACTCTTTCCAACAGCAGTGAAACCACTGACGGAAAAGCTACTGCTTCCTTCACTAGCTAGCAAGTTTATTTTCCTTTATTCTTTGCAAAGTTAGGAAAAGTATCATCTCTACCTCAACAGAAAAATAGATTAGGCTGGTAAGAATCACTGTTAATTAATGAAAGAGTTTAATTTTATGTTGCCCTCTTGACTTAAAAAAAAAAATAATTAAATTCACAATCACATGCTTGCCATTGACAAACCTGCAACTAGGTCTGGCTGAATACTGCTATAATGACACTGCTTAATTAATTTATTCCAAGTTAAGATATAAAAGCAGCACATTCTATCAGATTACTCACAATTTAAGAAAACAGCCAACTGAATGAATGGAATTGTAGCTGCCTCACAGTGTAAATGCATCAGTGTAAGTGCAGAAGATACTAAAACATGACAGTTATGCAATACATCTCAGCACAAGCACTGCCAAAGACAATTTCAAACAATAACCAATGTGAAGCTTAAATCCCTATCACACTCCAATGTTTCTCTGAATTTCTTTCCCCCACTTCCCATTTGCTTAACTCTACAGCTTGCCTTTCTTAAAAGATAGGACAGAGCTACACAAACTTATTTCTCCTACACAATAATTTCTATTCTGGGTTTTCACCCCAGCCTCATTTCATAGGATATCAATTCCTCTTGGAATAATGTTTCCTAGATATGGGGTTCTAAGATTATTCCTCTTTCTTCTTAAAAATAATTTCAGTACCCTAACTGGCATTTCAAGAGAAAAAAAAAAAATCAAATTCCCACTTTTATTCTTATATGCATGTTTCACTCTCTGAAACAGTAATAAAGCCAAAAAAAAAAAAAAAAAAAAAAAANCTGAAAGCACTTTAGTTTTGGATTTGTTCTTACTAGTAAATCCTTGGGAAAAAATACTGTCATTGAACAGTTCCAAGTATGTGTGGTGTTGCAGAAAAGTCTGTGGAATGTTCCAGAGAACTTGGTTAGATATATTTACTTTATTGCCATACCCAAGGGAGATTTTTTTCCCTTTTTCCTACAGATTTTTGTAGTTCCATGTATGACATTGAGACTCACTCCTGCAAAATCACAACCAACTTCTGAAAAGAGCTGACATTCTTTACTCTGCCTGGAGAGACAAACTCTTGAATTGGTCCCAGTCATCCAAACCAGCTGTAACTTCTCAGCTGAGGAAATAGGCATCTACTTCTGAATTAAGATCGTCAAATAATTCAGATTGTAAAATTGTGTGTATGTTCATGAAGGTAGAGGCATCATCATGCATGCATTTAGCCAAATATTGGTGTAGAAGTAAAATTAGAACATGACATCCATGCTGCCAGTGCCTGATTACTTGCACAGCTGTTGGATAAACGTGGTTTTGCAGCTAATGCAATGTTCATTACCTCTTGTGAAACTGAAAAGTTTTCCCACAGTACATTTTTTTTTTCCTTAAAATGTACTTATAAATAGCTGTGGGGAAATAATGTATATTGTACAATCATTTGTCTGTGAATGCCTAGACAAAATTCACTTGTGTCCCTGAAGGCAGATTAGATGAACTACCATTTAATGGTATTGATGATGGATGCAGTAAACAGCTTTAGGCCTGGGAATATAATCTATGACTCCTAGAAACTGCTAGTGTAGCAAGAAGCTCATTTGCAGCATTTAGACAGCACTAACTATCAGTCTGCATCATGCAAATGGGAGGAAAGAGGTTGTGTTTTGGGATGCAGAACATTTTGTGAAAAGTAAAAGGGCTATGCTTCTAATCAGAGCATCTCCCTGGTGAGCCCTTCAGATTTACTATGGGAAGTTGTCCTTGTAGGGCATAAATTCTGTCAGGCCTGTTTAACCCTTGCTCTCCTCCTGTTGCAGGTCCAGGAGTTGAATGGATTGAGCAAACAATGGAGGGTTTGGCTCCTGCAAAGCCCTGAGGGTTAGCACCTCCAAGTCAGGTGTCTTGTGCTGCCCTTCAACATGTCTGCATGGTCACACAAGGCATGAAGCTTTGAATTTGTTGGCCAAAACAATGATGCTAGTGCCTTTTGGCCAGTTTAATTTTCAAAATAATGTATTTAACGGGGTGATTTAGAAACCATGCTCGTCTCCTGTGACTCTCCACCGGGAACATCATTCACTGCTTGTTTAACTGGGAGACATAGCAGCTACGTTTGCAGCTTTTGCACCAGCAGCTTAGCAGCAGCATAGTTCTCTCCTTCCCTCTACCTGGAGTACCTTGTATTTTTGCCCCAGCACATCATGAGTACATATGCTAGAGTTAGTGCTAATTAACTAATAAGCTAATTCTTATTGCCATAAGCATAGTTAGAGTTTTTCCTGGTTTTGCGTTCTTAATTTCCAATTTCTCATTGTTTAAACTGTTTCATTATATGTTTATAGATAATACACTTTGTGCAACAACTTCCTGTCAACCAAAAATCCAAAGAATGTCAGGGAACTTTCCCAAATTCTTCAATAATAATAATAATAATAAACAATATTTATATCAAAACTAATATTAATAATTCATAACTGGTTCTTATTTCTACGACAGCAGAGCAAAAGCTTGGGTCAGTTATCTAGAAACAACATTATAATCCTTGGACATAAGGACAGATGAACACTTACCAGTGGAAAATTTTTTCCATCACTCCAAACTTGATCTTTCTTCAACAGGAGCAATGAAAACAGGAAGGTAAAATGGAACATTTTTAATGACATCTATTACCTTTATTCTATTTGGTATTTTTGCTACTGGGTAATTTCTTACTAGGCTGTTTCTACTTGTCATAGCATAGTTTGACCTGTGATAAGCTCTAAATGGTGCCCATCACACAGGTCAGTTTTCCATGAAGTAGCCCAGATTTAAGCAACCACTCTAATCTGCTCTGGGCAGCATAACCTAGAGAAGCAGCAGCAGAGTTCATCTCATAAACCTTGCAGCTCAGTTGCCTATCACACTCATAGTGAGATTTCATACAGCACCCTCCTGCTTCTAACCTGACCCTTCTAAGTCACTGCTCCAAGCAGAACATCCTGTCTGGGTGAGTGTGGCTCCACCTGAAGTTTAATTAAGGAGGAGATCAGGTGCTTTCCAGCTCTCTTTTTCAGTTTATATTTCCCTTCCCTTGTTAAAAGCAGAGTATGACACCTTCTCCCCTTCATGTATCTGTCTCCATTCAGCCAATACCAGTCTTAGCCTTCAAAGAACAAGACCTTTGCTAGAACTGCAACATAATTTTGTTGTAAAGGCAATCTGGACACCAAAGAGGCCTTGGAAAGAAGCTTTGTTCATAAATTCTGTTAACAATTATAACTTTTTTCGTACAGCTACGATTACTTCTTTGCCTGCAGTAACAAGGTTAGTAGCCTCCGTGCCGAATCCCCGGGCCCCACCTCAGCAGACAGCTGATGTGCTTGTATAATGCAGGCTTATTTCCCTGCACAAGACAGGTTTTGTTCTGTTTAACATCTGATTTCTGTAACTGTGTGAAAGGGGTTTTAAAAGTAAAATCCACATTGGGAGCTTTCTTTAACAACCACTGCCATAGTATTATTTTTAAATTATTATATATTAAAAATAAAATTCACAATTGCATTAAAAAAATTGCATTGCCCCCCACTTTTCCATAGAGAAGCTCTTACAGCTTTTAGCACAGATAGGTGCTTCTTTCAAAGCAGCATAATGCTCTTTACCACTTGCCTCTTGCAATGACAGGTCATTTTGAACGCTTGCTCATCCCTGCCTGTATCTGATGCTCTTGACACTAGACATACACATTTTAACAGAATCTCTAAAAGGGCTGCTTGAAAGAATAGGTGACCTGACAGAAAGAAAAATGTTGCTAAAAATCTTTTAAAATACTTTCCACATTAATATCTGCTGTGTGGCCACACCAAATGTATGCATACCACCNCACACGACAGTAAAAAAAAAAAAAAAAAAAAAAAAAAAAAAAAAAAAAAAAAAAAAAAACCAAACTGAAAAAAGATAAAACCAAAAAAAGGATAAATTACCCGAGGGGAAGTTTACAGAAAGCCTGGAAGATAATACAACATTTATCTAAGATGGTAAACACATTCTCTTAGTAGATATGTTAGAGCACATCATGGAAAGTAGTTTATGTAAAAAATATTTCAGAACAAGCATGCTGTTTGGTTTCACTTACTGCATATTTTAATGACCAGAAAATAAATCCATTTGTATAGGTCCATTTCAAATTATTAAGCATTGAGCATAAAATAATTTATTACTGTCACCAATAACTTTTATATTAAAAGTACTTGAGAAATTGTATCACTTTTTTTCAGCTGAGATTAATGTGTTACCCTGTGTGGGCTGGAATAGAGCACCTAGCTGATAGTAAAAAGCAAAACTGAACAGCTGATAAGGACAATGATTAAATAAATCTAATGGATTTTATACAGCTGTGGGAGGAATTTAGGAAAGAAAATTGTCCAAATTAAGTTTGTGTCAGTCACTGAAATTTATATTCTTCTTCTTGCAAAAGGTGTCTATCATCCTTAAAATCCAGAGGGGATCAAGGCACTTCACAGTAGCATATGTGCCTGAAACAGCACACTCCTCTTTAGAGCCATGCTGGATTATTGGTTTAGTGTTAAATAGACTCAGAAAGAAGGAAAAAGATAGAAAGGAAGAACTGAAAGAGAACAACTGCTTTGTATAGCATCTTCAATCTATGATGGGTAGTCTCCCATTCAAGAATTGACTGAGCTCTGTTTCAATAATTAACCCTTACATTTTTATTAGTCCAACCTATTCTGAATTACATCAAAATTCCAATCCATCAGAAAAATTATGTTGCCTTTAGAAAGAAAGAAAGAAAGAGAAAAGCAAATGCTGCTAAACCTCTTCCTGTTTGTGCAGGCAATTTGAAACATTCTATACCATTTGGGGATTTCTCCTTTTCCCCTCCTTAAAAAAAAAAAAAAAAAAAATCACAACACTTTTTTGGTTTTGACATATTGCTCAATACTAAATGAGAATCTCACCAGAAAATAAATCCATAGTTGTTTTCGTGACAGCAAATTACATGCCGAAGTGTGACATTTAAATGTTGAATTTTAATGGCTTGTCAGCAGAAGTGAAATGCATTTAAAAAAATTAATATGTGAGAGAACAATGTGTCTGTCTAGAAAATAATTCTGTTCATAGTAGACCTGAATGGTAAATACAGTGTCAAATGTATTCTATTTCTCAAAGCATATCTTCATTTAGTAAGAAAGGAGCTATACGAACATAGGTTAAATTCTTCTCTCCTGCTGGCACAGTGGATCTCTGCTGGAGCCATACTAGATGGGAAAGTCCTACAAGTATTCATTTTCAGGTTTCCAAATGCAGAACAACTTTAGCAAAGACAATAAAAGTGAACTGGGCAGCTTGAGGAGACAGAGAAATGTCCATCACCTTCTACAAGCACTCAGGTATAACTTGCCACATACTGCCTATCTTGTCCTACGTACTGACAAGGTAGACTTAGACGAACTAATACAAAATAGAAATTCGCACACTTCCCTGGGTAATGAAGTACACAAATTTCCAGGAACCAGTACATTTCTCTGATCAGTTTGCAATTTTCATTATTATTCCATGAACAGAAAAGATTTTCCTAACGCTCACACAGCGCCATCTATTCTCTTCCACAAAGACTCACGTGACTTGTAGCGACTGTCAGCATTAGAGGTTAATGCCTCACCCAAAAAACAATTAGTGCCTGGGAAATAGCAACCCATAATTCCTTGACAACATGCTTTCATCTAGGAGCATATCACTTCAGCTCCTACACCTATTCAGTCCCTGCCCTTTATGCTTTAGAAGAAAGGCTGACATATCAGAAACTTGTCCATTTTTTCCAAGTATATCAGCTATCACACAAACCGTATTACCTTTTGCTCCAAAGCATACATCACTCAAACTGATATTAACTTACTTTTAACTTCTTTCATATTGCCCAAATCATATGACAATAAGTAACTTCAGATCACCTGCAGTAAATCTAAGCTGGTTATAGTCCAAAGATGAAAGAGCTGCATTCTTACTATCATCACTCTAAAACATTTGTTCTGATAGATCTTATCTTGACACTCACCTTATGATAACATTTATTTAGTTTCAAGGTGTATTTTCAAAGGAGACCATCACTAAGCTGTCTTATTCTTCAACTTCTGTCATTGCTATTTGTGGGTGAGACATTGAATTCTTGTAGTCAGAAGACTATAACTCTTTGACACCCTCCAGGGCTTCCATTGCTGGCCTTGAAAAGGCAGCTAAAAATAAGTGGCACTAAGACTATATCCACTGTGCAGCAATGAAATGAAATGCCTTTAATCAGTCAAGTGTCTTTAGAACAGATGAAATAATATTTAAATTAGATTTACAGTCAAAAATATTTTGGTCTGTCAATCAAGGCTCAAGCAATTAGTTAGTGCCATAAAAAATTTCTAAAAACTACTTGCAAATGTTACAAAATTAGACAAACTCTTACCACTGCCAGTTTTCTCACCATAAAGGAGACTTTTAGTGAATATCCATGTACTGAATTTTTAGAAACATGCAGACTGGAAACTGTGTTCTACAAGTCAAAGTGTACCCA
This sequence comes from Psilopogon haemacephalus, assembly GCA_013396835.1. Classification (NCBI taxonomy): domain Eukaryota; kingdom Metazoa; phylum Chordata; class Aves; order Piciformes; family Megalaimidae; genus Psilopogon; species Psilopogon haemacephalus. The sequence continues at coordinate 1,338,025 of VWZI01002832.1, forward strand.
AGTGCTATGGGTTTAAGAATTGGGATCTCTTAATCATGAAGTTGAAAATCCTCTAAGTACCAAAGAGGTGCAGGGAGATAGATACCAGAAAACATAATCTTTTGTTATTTCATTCCCATTAGTCTGTATCTCCATTCCTTATATAAACTGGCTGCATTGTCATTTCTTCCTTTGTTCTCTCTCTCTCTGCTCCCAGCCAGACTTGTAAGAGAGGTTTGTGGCCTGGCTCAGCCTCGGAAGAGCTAATTCTTACCGCATCATTCGTGCCTCAGTAGGAAGGTATGGGGGGAGGAGAGCATTGAGACCTGGTTGGGGCAGGTTTTGGATGATGGTGGCTTCAGTGAGGTTTTGGAAAGCCCAGACCAGAGAGAAACGGGCTGACGCTCAATACGAATTCCGTGTATTTATGTTTTCGTACTGTCGAATGTAGTCGTGAACAGTACTTCCATTCAAATTTCCCATTCTTTCCAATCCTGCGTGGAGTTTTCACTTACTCCTTTGAGGAGAGGTAAAAAAAAGTTTTTTGTCTGCTCTCTAAAACTTTGACACCAATCACTGGAAAATCCTGTTATTTAAAGAGTATAACTATTGGGAAGAATTGTTGAAAGCAACATTGTCTAATTAAGTAGCAGTGACTTGACAGAAATGTCTTCACTTTGGCTTCAGCCTCAAACATTTATAGAACCTCCCATTGAATGGCAACAAAAAACACAAGCAGTTCAGCTGCGAGGATGAAGGGTTGTCAATATAGTGACATTAGCATGCACTTTCAATTTTCTCCAACTAAACATTATTAAGCACTTAGTTTAATAAACGGAAAATATTTTACTGCTATAAGTGCTAATATCAAGATATGGGATGAAGTGAATCCATAACAGAATGATAATGAGGCTACAGTATTGAATTTACACCATCAAAATCCCCAGACAAGTTCTCTGTTTTCTCCTGAACATTCATTGGAAGGGAAAAATATCAAGCAGAAGCCCCAGGTATAACCTACTGATTTTCTTTCACCAATCATTTAGAAAGTACAGAAGTGACTGAACTGGGGAAAAAAGCATTTGTATGTATTAGACTTGAAGTATCTAAAATTCTTGCCTAAACCTGTATCTTGAAGTCTGCACAGAGTGAATTGTTCATTTAAAGACATATCCCCTTTCCTCATGTCCACAGGGCTCCTGCCCTAGCTCTTCACTGTCTATATACTGACCCCTAGAATTTCACAATTTCCATATGCTGCATTGGCACTCTTTAAGGATCCAGTTTTATCTTGTAGGTTCTCCAGAAGCTGTCTATACTGCTTCTATACTTCAATAGCCAAATCAAAGTCCACACACAGAGATTCTAAGCATTACGATAGAGTTCTAAGCTCTGGAATGTATTTAATTCTGCACTTCCAGTTTTAAAATAAATAATAAAAATCAGTCTGCAAGTCTCCTTTACTTATCATGATTGTTTTCATCACAGATATAGCAATACTATAGAGATATAGATACTGGGTAAGTAACGAACTTTATCCTTTGAGGTAAAAAGAACTCCAAAAAAGTTCTGTTCTTTGGAATAATCCAACCTGAGTCCAAACCAGTAGCTTTATGGCATGTATTGCCTCTCTGAATCCAGAGATGATGTGTTTGATGGCAGGCAGCTTTCTTCTAGTTGTGGGTTTATCCACTGTTTTTCCAAGACTGTTTAAAAAATTGGTCCCTTCTTTATTCTTTCTTTTTATATTTAACACAGAAACTTTGTTTCATGCAGGGGAAGAAAATACCATTACTGTAACAATCAATGTAATTATCATTACCCTGCTTTTTGGTATTTACATTCCTCACCAGAATTAATTCACGTAACCTTTGTTACCCTATCAACAGCCCTTACATCAAAGTGCAAGCAGGAGACCTTATTTATTTGTAAATTGACATTTCTGTTCCCAGCTGGTGAAACTGAGGAGTAACAGTTCTTCATCACATTTGGGAAGGTGTTTTGACCTGCATGTTATTGCCAATACTGCGAGTGTCAGCACACAAGTGACAAAAATAGCAGCAATATCTTTTTATTGATATAGTATTCACTTTATCCCCCAATGTTAAATTTCTAGTTTTCCCTGGAGAACTGATACCATATTCACATCACCATCATTACAGCTGTATGAGGATTGCTCTTTAGAGCCAATATCAATCATACCATATGTTGTCCTGACTAGCAGATAGTGCAAACAGGACACCATACCTCTGATCTGGAGAATTAGAGTTTAATTGTGAACACGGGCTCCACCTCCTTTGTTTTCATTTGTGCAATAGAACAAAAGATGCAATAAATATTCAGAAATTATCACTTCTGGGTAATCTGGGCTTCCCCCCATGTGCCCTCCTGCCCCCTGAATTCTTGTGATACTGATTCTTTTAACAGTACAGAGAAATTTTAGTTCTGTCCTGAAGCTGTATCTGCTGTAGCTTTTATTCCAACAGCAGTGACCATCTCCCAGTAAGCATTGGGTCACTTGTAAATGCTTTTTTAAAGTCAATTCTGTTTTATAATGCCCAAGGCAAACAGCTATCAAAGCAGCTTTCTCCACCTCTGTCCCATTATGCTAAAACCAGCTTGGTGAGAATAGAAGGCTTAGACTTCACATAATCCCAGCAAGCACACAACACAAAAGAACTCAAAGAACACTAAAGGATTCAGACCCCTGTGTCACTACTGATTTCCTGTAAAATCTCAGCTAATCACTGAGGTCCATGACCAAAAACATATTTAAGCATCTTATATTAGGAGACTTGCCACTGAAATCAATGGAAATATAAATATTTACATATCTCAGTGAATCTGACCCTTTAGTCCTTCCACATCCCATCTGTAAAACGAGGATAACATTAATTCTTTATCTAGCAGAGATAGAGAACATAATGCTGAAAATTAAAAAGTGCTCAGATTTCACTGTACTACAAATGCAAGCAAAACATTTCAAATGTGAGAAAACCTTAAAATCAGAGGAGCAGAGGAAACATAGATGGACTCAGTGATATGTCAGCCAGCCTTGAGTGTAAACCTTCTCAGATAAATCCTTCTTCTAACTTCAATACTGCCTTTATCTTGCTGCTTTTCTGGAATATGCTGCCCTGAGTCTCCCTACAGAGGCAGGCAACACATGATACAGCAGACACCAAGCCTTTTAAGTTTCTGACAGCTACAATTTTTTTCCCCATAAATTGTAACATTAAGCCCAACCACTCTGTTTCATGTTTATGCTGCCTCATTTAGATGAACCTGCCTTTTCAACAGGAACACAGAGACAGTCAAACTAATTCAGTTTCACATTATTTGCCTGGCAACATGTATTTAGGTGACCCTTATGAGTATCTGAGAATAAGGAAGAGAGATACTTAACATTCCTCCTCATCCTAAAGAGATAACCAAACATCTTTCATCATGATCTGTATGTTCTGCTGTGAACAGCATCAAGTGAATTAATGCCACCTTCTCTATCATTTCTCTTAGTAGAGGCAGAGTATACTGGCAGCAAGTCTTTTCCTTCAGTGAGCTCACCTTCTGAAGAAGAGCACCTCATACAATTCACAAAGATCGCCATCTTTTGAGAGAGCAGGTAGATAACTCAAGAAGTGTCTTTTAAAAGGCATCCTATCCAAAATAACTCCCACAACAGTGATCACAAACAGAATATATGCAAGGAAGATACAACATGCCCAAATTCTGTTAACTGTTTTGAGGCAGCATCTACAGTACAGTGGCATGTTTTTTGGTGTTGTTTTTTTGGGGGGACAGAATCACATCACTTTTCTGCTAATATTAGACTTTCAAGAAAATTCTATCTGAAAGCTAGCCTCCACATTGTTTCTATACAGAAAAACAAAAAAAGACACAAAAATCCATCCCTTTAATTTGTGCCTAGTAACCTTTTTCCTACAGTAATAAAAATTCAGGATAAAACATTATAAATGGGACAGCAAAGGGAGATGAGGCCAATAGCAGCATTTCAACGCAGTCAGAATTTGACATTACCTAAAAGCAATGCAAGACATTAAAGGGTAAAGGGACTTATTAGACTAAGTATAGTTTCTGTTAAAAAAAAAAAAAAAAAAAAAAAAAAAAAACCCTACCACATGCACCAGCTTGTCTAACAGTCAAGTGATGTATCATATGGCATAGTCACTCTGAATCCCAAAGCTGTCCATCTTTAGAGGCTGTAACATTTCTTAGTAAAAAAATAAGCCAAGACACAGATTTCAAGGCAGATGGAATGCAGCTTCCAGGAATTCAGTTTGCAAAAGATTAAGGGGCAAATAATTGGGTCCTTTCCACAGCTGGATCGCAGTTAATCTTGGGGTGCCAAAACAGGATTTGAAATGGATCCATGGCAGATTCAGTTTTGCTCTTAAACTTCCCTGTTCTTTTCCACAGCGTCATCACTTCAGCAAAATCAGTCCATCTGTTTCCCTACCCAAACCAGAAGGTGCTAATGTTTTCTTTTCCATTAAAAGCACAAACATACGATGCATCAAAAATTCATAATGAGAATCAGTGGTGACACAGCCAAAGTAGGAAACCAGAAGATACTAAGAAAATGTCTATGTGATATCCTGAGATGTGGAGGAGACTGACTCACTGGCCAGTGTTGTGAAAACGCAAAACAAGCCTTCTATGAAACATAACACTAGCATGCATATATTAAGTACATCACTTAAAATCGGTGCTCAATATGAGAGCTAAACCTATAAATATTGAACTTACACCCATTAATTAACACCCTAGCAAAGCAGGTAAGGAGACTGATTGCTGATATCAATGATTCAATCTCAGATCATTTTTTTTTTCCTTTCATAAGTAGACACAAACACCTAATGAATCCTCCAAAAACTGAAAGAACATATTTAAAAAAAA
>VWZI01002832.1:1349843-1465185 GCA_013396835.1 Psilopogon haemacephalus
TTTTTTTTTTTTTTTTTTTTTTTTTTTTTTTTTTTTTTTTTTTTAACAAAAGGAATATGATGCTACTGAGATGACATACATATTTTCCAAAAGGCAATACTCAAATGCAATAAAATCAAAAAGCTTTACAAAACAGTGCTATGAATGCAGATAAAGCTAAATACATATATTTAAAGTTTTCTTCTATACTTTCTAATATGTGTCCCACAATACACTGAATCTGCTCTGCTCCTATAATGATTTCTGTAATGCAAATACATTCTTCATAAGCACCACTTTCCTGAAAAGAAAATTTTTCACAAATGTCTTCTATGTCACAGAGTGAGTCAATGCCATATCAGATGATGTCTGGTAAGCAGAACAGCCACACAATGAATTGGTTCTGTGCCGTGCGACATGCAGGTGTTCAAAAAAGGATTTCAAAGTGTATTCTTTCTGCTGCTTTATAAATAGAAATTTTTTATTTTCTTTTTTTTCTGAGACTCAAGTCTTTGCAGACCAGAAAGTATCAGTGGTGCACTCAATGGAGACAGGAATTTTTTGTGTGTTATTGTCCATCGAGCAAAAAAGTCAAGGCAGTGTGACAGTGAAACTAGGAGAAGGTAAATATATATGTCCATCCTTGGCTGAGTTCCTCCAGTGTAAGCATGTCTTGGGGGTTTATGCTTCAATCCCTGGCCTCAGCAGCCATCTAGAAGAATTAGCTCTGTACACAGATGTCTGGAGCACACTGATGCCTGGGAAATTTTATGTAAACGCACTGCTCTTTTCAAGTAAAACTTTTTTTTATTTACCCTGAAGGTCAAGAGAAGAGTTTGCCTTCCCTTATATCAATATTTGAATTTAAAGAAAAAAACTTGCTTTCTCCTAGCTCTCCTAGTTTCAGGTTTTGGTATAACTCCATAATGATGTGATAATCACCTTGCAAATATGTGCAAGAACTGCATTATTCCTTTTAAGTTTATTTCAAAACTGAGCTTATAAAGATTTACTTTCAAGTCTGTTACCTTTGTTGCAGCAACAAATGATTCCTTGCTTTGAAAAACAATCCTGGCTGAAATATTTAGCAACCCTCTTGTAATTCACAAGCTGCATGTGACAAGTCACATTCATTTCAATTTTCAAGGTAACCGATTGAAAATCTATTTTGTAAAACAAATTTGCTCTAAGAGTATAAAATTATTTCTAGCAAAGTTATATTAATCACCTCACACTTACCTGGATAGAATTAATTTAGTACATTTTTTTTTCTCCTGTCAAGAGCTTCCTGAGTTGCAAAGGAAACAAACAAGAGCAACAAAGTTTTGTTTGCTTTTTTTCCCTATTTTTTTTGCTTGATTTTTCCTTTTTTTTGTGTCTTTTCTTTTCCTTTTTGTTTTCCCCAAACAGTCTGTAAATCTGTTGCCTACTTTCCCAGCCCATGAGGCTCTCCAGAATAACTTGCTTGAGCTAAATTTACGTAAAAGTGTATTCTGCTCTTTCTGCTTCTTTTAATAATGCTGCTGATATTTGAGCACCTTAGGCAACACTTTCTTCATAAGAGTGTGAGTGAAATTGCTTTCATTGAAAGTAAATTTTTTAACAATAGCAAAAATTAAGTAGCAACATGTGAACTCAGGAATCAATAATCAAATTTACATAGGCAAACCAAAACATTTTTCTCTGATTCGTTTTTCAAACAGTCATGCTGCACAGTTTCTGCAGCAGTCACAACACCTGTAATTTAATTACAATTGAAGTAAAACAGAAGACAGAAGCTAAACTATGGATTATTCGTCTAATATACTCTCTTCTAGGACAGTGTCCTGTCAAGCTGTGCTAGAAACAGCACCCACAGGGCATACAACAGAAACAAATCCACAACTACTAGCTCAGGAGAGCCCTATGCCACCAAGCACATAATGCTGAGAAAGTACAAATGCTGGAAAAGCTTCTTTGGGCTTAAACTTTCCTTACATTTTTTCCCCTAAATAGTTGCCACACTCAGGGGCAGAATCCTAAATTAGATGGTTAGTTGTTGCGACCCTGACCTTTGCTCTGATGTCTTTAAGGAAAGTGTGTGCTCCAGGCTTCATCTCTGTGCTTTTCCATCAGGTAATGCTCATTGCTATGGCAGCTGCACTTTCACAGAGTTGGTACTATGTTCTCAGCTAGTCTGAATCACTGGTTAGAAACTATTCTATGAAACAAATGGAAATCCCTCTTGGAATAAACAAGTTGAGAAATACTACTGTGCACTTTTATTCCTACTTATGCTGATACTTCAAGTGTCATTGATGCATTCATGCCTGAGTTATAGCATATCGTGATTAGTCCTATCTCATGTTCTATGTTTCTCATGTTACAGGTCAACCATCAGCATGAAACTCTTTCTGTGATCTTGCCAAGAACCATAGTGATGCAATGATTTTGCCTTCCTAAGCTGGGTAAGAGAACACAGGAGACCAACCATAGGAAAAACTATTTCCATTTCCTTCAGGTACAAATCATTTACCTTTCTATACTGATATTTTCACATTTCCTATTTCTAATGGCTTAGTCCTATCTAAACAGCATCCTTTCAATTGTCCCGTTTATTGGACAAAGAGAAATGTTTCGACTCCTCATAAACCATAAATTATCATAATCAACTTGAAAAAGTGATCCATCATGTTTCAGCAACTGTGAAAAAGGCCTTCCCTATAAAGATCACCACATTTATAAAGACTGAATCTTCAGAAAACCTTCCCCATGTCGGTAGGGTATTTGGAACAATTTGACTGACTCAAGGACAGTGTGAGCGCAAATGCCATCTACAAGGGTATCTGAATACTAACAGATTGTTTCTTTGTAGGAAACTAATATTCCAAGGCATACACTTCTATCATCAATCTACTAGAAGACAATGTAGACAAAGATAGACTTAATGTGTGAAGAAGACATAAAATCTATAGCATTATGAAGGCTGAATTCAATTTTAGTCAAAGTCCTTTATTAAACAGATTATCATCAGGTGTGTCACTCATCTAAGCCTGTGTTTTAAGTTTTCCTATTGTAGTAAACATTTTGAGCTGGCAGAATCACAAGTGGGATTTTCTATTCATATCATGCTGTCCTTTGTTTGATAGCACCTGACCACACAATCTTCCATTTGGACTGTGATTCAAATACAGGCATGACTCAGAAGTTAGCACACAGAAAAGAAAGAGGATGTATTTTTTTTCTATGGAAATAGATGTAAAAAAAAAAACAAACCTATTTCTAGAAAAAAAAATAAGAAGATACAAGTAACACTGAAAGAAGACATCAGGAAGAAAAATAAATAAATAAGGATCTAGTCAATAACCTCCAAAATATTTAACTCTTAACAGTAAAAAACATCTAATAAAAATAGAAAGTGTTCAATATAGAGACCTTGTTAAAATTTATGCTTATCATGAGACCTACTACTCCAAAGAGCAATCTGTCTTGCTGCTTACACAAAGAAGCTGAAAAATGCAGTTCCTAATCCCTTCCAGGGTAGCTGGGCATCACCAAGCGTAGCTATCCAGTACTTTTTTGGAGAGGACAAGAATGGACTATTATACAGATAAAGAAAATAAGTCCTATGAAAAAATGAAGCCTTTGATTAAGGTTACCAGAAACATTTCTGTGGTCTTTATAATGTCTTGCATATCTATGCTGCAGAAATGGACATGATGCTTTGCACACGATTCACATGAAAACTGCATTAACCATTCAAGTGACCATCACAGCCAGAAAACATGACCTAAGGGCTGGATGTGTTACAGCTGATAGCAGCAGCAAACAGTTGTCTTCTCTGAGCAGCCTGATGTCAGTAATCCATTGATCTGATAGCCCATATTGATTCTACTTTTTTATACCTTTCGGTCCTCAATTAACATTTCAGAATTTGCCAAGGATACTGAGAGTACAAAAGAAAACAACCAACAAAAAAAAAAGGAATTTTATCACATCAGTCATTTGAACAACAACATTCTAGCATTCTGTTATCTTTTGCAGCTATATTTAAGATTCCCTTATTGAGATATCCACAGGCCACCAAAATTGCTTGCAATATTATGTATCAGTTCAAAGCAAATACACATTTGTGTATGCACCTCTAAATGTTATAAGAAAAAAAGAAAAAACTGTTCACCACCATTTCAATCTGTGTGCTCCTTCTGATTCTCTTGCTATGTCCAAATTTCAATGCCCAAGTTTCCTTAGAAGAAATGTTTACCACAACAGTTACATCCAGGGAGCTGAGCTGGTGATCACAGAGATCCTAGGAGGCATTGGTTTATTGATCAGATGAGCACTTCGTAAGAGGGAAATCACATCAATTCAGTTGAACCTACCAAAGTCTTAGGGTAGTCAGGGTGATGGACACAAGCAAGCATCTTTTGAGATGGCCTGGAGCATACCATCAGCCTCTACATGTGCCCCTCAGAAAGGCATGAGTCTCCTGTGGGTCCTTCACCTCTGACAACCCCATGGGGGAAGCTTCATATAGGACTCAGTATCAGTATTCAGGCAATGTTAATAAGTGTTGTTTGTCCATGCAGACATGATCAGTTTAAATACCAATTTAGGTGTCTTAGTGCAATGCGTGTGTCCCCCACTTCTTCACTATATCCAGAGAGCAGACCCTGGCTTTTCCACTCACACAGTGCTGCCCTGATGCAAAAGTATTTTTAGAAAACTTGCTTGCATAACTTACCCTTTAGAAAATGACAAGTGAAAGAGCAACAAGTACTATTCATGTGTAACTGTTCATCAGCCAGGAGTTAATACAACTGAGTTTTGCTGAGTTTGCTTGATTTGAATGGGCTGCTGGAAATAAACCCCTGGAAATTCTTTAAATCCTCTAAATCAATGGTTTCTAAACTAGAAATCCAGATTATGTATAGCCACGAACTCCCAGGAAAATAGGTTTGTTTTTTTCCTCATAATTAAACTAGCATTATGCTAATACAATATTACTAGTTTGTAATTGAGATGGTAATTGGAAAATATTTAGGACCAAACACCCACAAGGATGATGCCAGCGAAAAATTAACGATTCAAACAATCCTCTTGAAACAGTTTAGATTACAAAAATCTCTTGTCACTGTGGTTTATTTCCTTTATTAACACCTTAAAAGTTTGTTCTCATTATTGGCCTTCCCTTTATCCATGTTTTGATTTCTTAGTTCAAGTTATGCCATTCAGAAGCCAGAACATCCTCTCCAGCTTTGGAAATAGCACAGAGATTAACATCAGAAAGCCGAATAAAAATTAAAACAGAGTGGATGCAGCATGTAATGACATCAGAGGAGTTCTGCTCATCTGAGTTCACTAGAAAGCTAAGAACTGTTTCTAGCTAACTAGAAGTTGTGCATTTTCTGCCCATGCACCTTGAAATATGCTGCGGTGCAAAAGTGTATATGGCAAATTATTTTTCTTTCCTGCTGGTTTATTTATGACAGCAGCAGTCATAGATGTTAAAATTCTACTGTATAGAGTGTCAGTCACAGACATGCTCTACATAGGGAGGAAGCACCTCTCCTGAAATTGCTTCACCAAGTCCTTGTTGCGGATTCAGTGAGTTAGAAGGTTGTTTTATACAGTCTGCACTACTGGCCTGAAACACGCAGCACTGGAAAACTTATGAAGGGGTCGCCTCAGAGGGAGCATAAAGTAATTGTAACCCCCAGCACAAGTAAAACTCCTCCAGAATTTTACTATACCTCTGTGTGAGAGCTTCTCCAGGATGATCCTTAGGCGCTGAAGAACAGGGGGTGAAATGTCATATTTATAGATGTCTACTACTGGCACTCGCTGACATCTCCCAAATATTCCATCTGCAGGAGAAAGAAGAAGAAAAGGAAAAAATATACATTTCATTTTCTGAGAGGAGAAAATGTATTATGAGATGCGCATTTCCAATGTATCCTAATTATATACTGAAGGACCCTTTTAAAAGACACTTAAAAAAACTATCAAAGGGCTATTGAAATCATGAGACAGAGTATCTGCTATCAAAATAAATAAATACTAGAAAGAATATAAGTTGGAAGAGATTCTATTGTACAAGTTCTGCATGCAGTTTATTTCATAAAGTAAATCCAGGCTCCTGCCTCCCAAATCTTTTGATGTAAGACTTCTACTGGCAATTTGGTAGGAAAAAGCTTAAGGTTCAGCGCCTGCTACGTTGCAGATGAAGTGCAGCATCCAGAAATATAAGTATGCATTTGCAAAAACTGTGAGGGCTTACTGAAACATTTTTAATGCAGGAGCTGTGTGTTAGGCATTGGTAAACGAGAACTGCATCTGTAATGGCTAGTAAAGGCTCATTTCAAGAAGTACCCTCTAATGAATGCAATAAAAGAAAGCTGCTCACAGAACAATGAGATATTAATGTGGCCTAATTTATTTAGCTCCATTCCATTTGTCTAGAATGACAGACTCTTCTCATCAATGTCTTTTCAAATCACACCTTCTAATTAATTTAGCTTCTTATTAGTCTTTATTTAGAGAATTGTTCATTTTGAGACATGCTTCCTGTGTATGTGTGGGAGGAATGGGGAGTTCAAACATTCAAATTACCTTTCTCTCTTTCATACAAAAGACTTATTCAGAGCCTAGGTGCTTCACATACAATCTGACCATCTGCAATTCTAGGCCTCTGAGAAAGAAAGTGGTTTCATTTATTGTTCAAAACAGTTCTCTTCTATATAGTGATCCAAAGGAAGCAATTTAAATGCAACAAGTTTAATTAGCAAAATATTCTCCTGCAGAACTAGTTTTAACACAGTAATTACTTCTGCTCTGATATTACATCTCCGCTCAAGGAGGAAAGCCACATCAGATTAGCAGAAAATAACGGTCACTATTAATTTGCAAACGTCCATTACTTTCCTCCTTCAGAGAGCGAAAAAAGACTACAAATGGGAACTACTGGCCCAGCTGTTCACTAAACACAAATAATGGCATAAAAGAAAATAAACCAATCCAAGATGCAGAAAAAAAGGGCATTATTAGCCCTCACTATTAAACACAAATACCTCATTGAAATTAGCCAACTTCTTTTTTCTTTGCCTTTCCAATCCTCCTGTCATTTACAGCTGTCAAATTAAGTTAACCCAAATTTAAAACTTACCTCTGCTTCTATTTTTGTTTTTGGAAACTAGGTTTCATTTTAAAACCACATACACAGAACTGGTTTGCTTTTCTGCCATGTAAGGTATAAAGCAGCCTAACAGCAGAATAAATATTCATCTCTGTTTAGAAGCCTGTTGCAATTGGAAATGAGCAAAGTATATAAATATCAGTCATTGGTAAACGGATGGATAACAGGAAGAAATAAGGTCTTGATTCAGAAAGGACTTTCAAAAAAAAAAATCAGTGTTTAAGAACAAGATTGTTCAAAACAAAACCTAAACTGAAAAAGCCACCTCTCTCTCTTGTAATACCAGCATTATAGGCTATTAGCATTTAGGACAAAATCTATGTGTACATAAACAACTAATATTCCATTATTTTTAATAGATATCATGTCTTAAAAATTATTATGATCTTATTTTAGAGAGGGGGAAAACATACAAATTCAGCACTAACTGAAGTTTTTTTTAAAAAAAAAAACAAGTTTTCAGAAAACTTTAGCCTATTGCCTTTGAATAGGGAAAAAACCAAAAAACCAAACAAACAAAAAAAACCATACCCACCACCCACAAAATCCAACTATTTAAATTCTAACACTAACAACTAGCACATGAGTCTGAGCTGCATTATACAATTTACCCAAAAACTCTGAGACTGCTCAGGATAAAACTGCAAGTTACTTTGGCTTTTGTACTTGAAATATGGGCATAATAAACTTTGAAGAGGCTGCAATCACAAATAGCCTCTGCCCTGCTAAATGCAGTACCATGTGAGTGGAGAAGGAGCAGTATGCCCCATGGAGCAGTTGGCAAATACCATCTCTAAAATACAGAGGGTCTTTATAGTGGAGATTAGAGCTGGACTAAAGTTGTGCAAATAGTGGATTTCATCATTCAGTTCAGTCAGGTTTTTTCTTAAAGTAAGATTTTTCTTAGTTTTTTCTACTTGTTTGGGGTTTTTTTATGGTTGGACTTGGTTAGATTTTTGTTGTGGGATGGTTGTTTTTCATATTTATTTTTATTTTATTTGATTGCAATGTTTCTGTGGCAAGACTTGAAGCCTTAAAAATCAATTTGAGGTTGAACATTCAATTTATACAGTGCCTTTTAATTAAACCATCTTAAAATAACATTGATTGGGACGAAGAGGGGGTGGAAAAGAAAGAACAACTTAACCTAAATAAATAAGTACATACATAGAATCATAGAATGGTTTAGGTTGGAAGAGACCTCAAAGTCCAGTTCCAGCTCCTCACCACAGGCAGGGACACCTCCCACTAGAACAGGTCGCTCAAGGTCTCATCCAGCCTGGCCTTGAACACCTCCAGGGAGGGAGCAGCCAAAACCTCCCTGGGCAACCCATTCCAGTGTCTCACCATCCTCACTGTAAAGAACTTCCTCCTAACATCCCGTTTTAATCTCCCTTCTGCCAGTTTAAACCCACTACCTCTCATCCTGTCATTACGAGACCTTGTAAATAGTCCCTCCCCCATATCTAAGTAAATAAAAGTCCCCTCTTATTTTCTGTCCAAGAAATCTATCTGGCAGATGTAGCCCAAATTCAGGAATAGATTTGGTCCAGCACAAACCTCATTTTTGTCTAAATTACAGCTACTGTTTAAATAGTGTCCAGTTTAATCTTCTATGAGCTATCCAAAAGCACTGTGATCCTTACAGTGAGTAACCACATACTGCTTCTTTCCAGAACAGCTGCATCCACCTCTGGCACAGGGTGATGGGAGGTTGTGGCAGCATGTTGGTGTCTAAGCACCCTGTCATGCACCCATTTGACCTCCAACAACCTCCAGTGAGTGAATTGCCCAAAGTTGTCAGGAGGCAACATGGGAAATGGAAAAGCTCCCAGATTCTACAGTAAATGCCTTACAGCAGAGAAGTTCAAAGCGTGAGTGATGCTTTAATAACCACCATCCCCCATATGCCTATAGCCCTTCAGAGTGTGTTCACACTGAACTTTGATTAAAATTGTATTCTGAAAAGGAATGTAATATGCAAAAGACATCTGCTCTTTACACATACCCAGAATGAGGGGAGGCTGAGACAACTGATCAATATACACATATGGTTGCTATTAAAGTGCTATCATTTGCTAAACGTTAGCAAAGAGTAGTATCTGAAACTGCCATACTTAGACCTGAAAACATCTGTGTTAACAGCATGGTAATGTTGAATTTTAGACAGCTTCTACATTTGTTTCCAAAGAAGACACTAAACCACTAGAGTAATATACCCAAAGTGACAGTGAAATGCTTTTTTATGCATTTAAGTATTTAGTTAGTGCATTTAGTATTGGGGGGGGGGAAGTAAGCTTTATTATTTTTTAATAAACTCTATTTAAAACCTTGAATTTTGACAAATATGCAAGAAAATTAGATGCTAACATTAAAAGACACAAATCTGAAGCAAGCCAGGTGCCCAATAAGATCTCAGATAGTAGCATATGAAGCTCTTTTATTAGAGACAACATCCTGAGTCATGGTACATGCATTTACACTGAATATTTATCAACTTATAGTGAAAAAAATTACAACTGATAGATTAAACTGTGAACAAGTCAAAACACAGGTTCTGGAAGGGTGATTTTTGAGAGAGGTTTAGAAGCAAACAGAAAACATTCATCTTAATTCATTATTATTGCCAATTTGTCATGAATTAGTAGATATTTATGACCTCTGTTACCTACTCAGGAAGCAAGCATCACATTACATTCATGACTGACATCTAGGTACTGAATTATGTAAAACAAGAGCAAAAAAAATACGTATATTTTGTAACAGCTTTGAATGTGTGCCAGTACATTGACTTGGTAAGGTAGTCAGGTATCACATGCTTAACAGGTACTGAATATCTGTGGAAACTCAGAGTTAGAGACCACCTTCACCTTGAATGCAAGACTATTTATGGGTAGTGACTCATTCAATTAGTATTTCCTACCAAAAAAAATGAATTTGAGAGGGGGAGGGGGAAAATTCTAGTGTATAATCCTCAGGTGAAGAAAAACATCCCATACTGGTTTGGCTAATCTGACAATCAAAACTCAGATGTGCACAAGACTTGAAACTCAGATGTACACAAGACTTGGCACAGGTTTGAATTACAACAGGAAAAACAAAACAAAAAAAAAAAGATTTTTTTTTTTTAAAGGGGGACGTAAATATATAAATATTTCTTGTTGAGTGTTTTGCTGCCAAGCAAAGCTATGAGGACTGGTAGAGAAGTGAGTTTGTCTTTAGGCTGATGAAAGCTTGACAGATGTAATTTAAAAGACTGTGTCCTGCAGAAATTATTTAATCCACATGCAGCAAGTTTTCAGAGGGTGCTGACAAATGACCTGTGCAAAAAAAAAAATCTTCAAGCAGATGCTTTGAAGCACCCACTTCTGCCCTTCAAACTTCCTGCAGCATCCAGAAAGGAAGTGGCTCTTCAGACAGAGATGGCATTGACATGAGTCAACCAACACTTCCGCTTCCTTGGGCTAGTTACCTGGCAATCATTGACCAGACCTTTGTGTAACACGTAGGTTTCGCTCCATACTGCAAATATTGTGCTTTGCTCCTGTGTCATAACATAACCAATTCCACAAACCCAGCAGTATACCGAATGGCATCTGCTGCCACCTTTGCATCATTTGAGCTCTTGCTCAGAGAACTTCTGCTAACAGTTCAGCAGCGTTCACTGGGAATCTGTTTCTTATTAAATCTTAAGTTGCAGA
Organism: Psilopogon haemacephalus; assembly: GCA_013396835.1. Lineage (NCBI taxonomy): Eukaryota > Metazoa > Chordata > Aves > Piciformes > Megalaimidae > Psilopogon > Psilopogon haemacephalus. Next base: position 1,360,698 of record VWZI01002832.1, read on the forward strand.
AAAACGATTTTTTTCCTTATTGAATATGGACATTACTTTAAATTCTATCCCCCAGCTATCAGTTTAAGGTGCTGTAAAGTCCAAGACTAATCCATAACTAACAAAAAGCCCAGTGTTTCATACCTTGTAACCCAAGGTTCAGAGCTCAAGCTGCCTACAAGAGACATCAATCATTTTCCAGTGGAAGTGTATTTGCATCTCAAAATTGTCATGATACTGGGCTTCAAGGTCACAGAGGTTAAGTGTTTTAGGAAGCATGAAGGAGATTTTTAATGTATTTTATTCTTCTTTCCTGATCTTTCTCTCCAGAAGGTGTTTTCAAATTTTCTGTTGGTTTGTTTTGTTGGTTTTTTTGGTTTGGTTTTTTTTTAATAAAAGAATCAAACGGTGCAGTTCCTTGAAGAGGCCGTTATGTCACACACCAAAGAGGCTTATTTCAGAGGTAGTCTACAAATCCACATCCAACATTTGGCAAGCAAGCTCTTCAGCAAATAGCGTATTTTTAATACTCCACTTATTCAAAAAGATTTGTTCGTAATTTATACTTCTGCTATTAAATTCTCTTTACAAGTGAGGCAGAGATCATAGGCACAGTAACAGTGGCTTCTACACTGTCATTTCGCACACAGTGTTTTGAAAATATTACTCCAGTGCTCTCAGACAGCAAACCCTTACAAGTCTCACTGCAACTGCTCGTCAGAAAAGCTGCTGCTGGCAGCCACGGCGAGCTACGAGGCAAGGGTGCAGCGCTCCTGACAGAGCGCGGCAGCCCTGGGACGCATCTCCTGACTTACACTGGGAACTTTCCCAGCAGTGCGCTTCGCTCCGCCCTGCGCAGCCCCGCGGCCGCGCTAGCTCACTTCGGAGCAGTAACAGCGGCACCTAGTGGGCAGCTCCGCAAGCAGGGGCCGGTCCTGGAGCACACGCATCGCCACCTGCTCCCGTCACTGCTTTCGCCTCCATTCGACTTCGTCCGGAGCACTGAGCTGTGCAAGCTACAGCCACCTCCGGTTTTTCTTATCCATACGAGTGTGGAAGTTGAGGGAGTTATTTAAAATTAACAAGTGCAATACAAAAAAAGACAAGGAAAAAGTAGCCGGATTGCTTTTAGAAGAGTACGTGGTGGTATTCTGCTTTTGCTAGTGTGTAAGGCACACAAACATGAAAAGCAAATCTTCAATGGTTAATCAACCAGCATATTTTCGGTAGGTTTATGTTGCAGATTTAATAGAAACAGCTCAAGAAGCACAAAACAATAACACGAGTTGTTTTAAACTTGAAAAAAACACCACCAAGAAAATATATGCAGCTGATACTATCAGTCCAGCAAACACATTGTTCCTGAGCTACTAAATAAACTGCAGCCTGGAAAGGAAAGGCAACTGTAAATTCCGCTGAAAGCCAGACCACCTAAAAGTCTTATAAAAGGGCTCTAACAAGATTTAATGCCTTTCCTCACCTCTTTGGACACAGATGTTTAAGGGGAAAAAAAAGGGACGGCTAGTCTGCTTTAAAACCACCACCACAACAACAAAACAAACAAAAATCCTAAACACCCAGAATATTTCTCCTGCTGGAAAGAATTGGATGGCATGTTAGTGATTCTCGAAGCGATTGCATTGAAATACATTCACATTATCAGTAATGCTAGTTCACTGTTGTGTAAACACCACGATAGTGCTGGGATTTGCACAACTCCAAATCATTTTGAAGCATGCCTGTGAGTGAATAGTTCCTCCTGGGTTTACAGTCCTTATGTTTCAAGGAGTAATTCTGAGAGCATTCTGGAGGACCCTGCTCTTCATCAAACAACAACAACAGAAAGGAAATATTTCAATAAATATTTCTGTACTAACTGCTAATTCAAGCGGTGGATTGCACAGTCCCAAAATATCATGCACACTTTCACTTGGAAGGGTTTAAGTTACAGCGGAAAAATGCAACTTGTAGAGTAACTAAGAGGTCCTGCTCTCAAGTGCAGTAAGGGAAAGGGAAGGAACAGACTGACAAAACCTAGCTACAGTTTACCAAAGCAAGAGGAGAGGGGGCCCCTTGGTATTCAGCTAAGGGAATGGGAGGTCCAGATTTCAATGCCTGCTTTCTGCAAGTGAAAGCACGGAAATTAACTTCAGTCTTAACCGTTGTACTTGGGCCTCCCAACCACTGAAATGATGGTCAGGTCTTGAGAGGAAAGGGCAGGAAGGAGTTTAAGCAAATGAAAATGCAGAGATGAAAAGAAAGCAAATCTTACATTTGTGCTGCTAGAGCTTATGGTCAAGTTAAATAATGGTTGAATAACTTGGTATTTCTTAGAGAATCAAGCTTGAATCTTCCATAGCCTAAGTAATGTGTAATGAAAGCTATGTTCTTAGTTCCATGATGAGGAGAAGAAAGGGTGACAAAGCAGTGCCCGAATCAACATCTTCTACATGCAGATGACCATTGCAGTCTCTAAGCCGTAGAAGTCATCTGCCTCTGATTTTGATCACAGAGACCAGTCCAGACCTGAGGAAATCTTTGAGAAAATACAACCTATAGTTGTAATGTATTAAGAGAATCTTTCTAAGCAAGAAAGAAAGATCTTTCAATCAAAATCATCTGAACAGCAATTCCCTTTTTATGTCAATACTGGTACTAGAAAGAAAAGGAAGAAAAAGATGAAACATAAATACTCCTTCAAGAGGAAAAATACAAAGTGTAAATTAAGTGTTATTAAGCTTAGAGCAAATGTATCTCTTTAGCATATTTAGTCATTGGGCTGCAAGATTAACATGTAAGTTTATGCTTTACATGACTGTGTCACTAGTGAGAAATCTGAGTCACATCCCATCCCCCATGCTCCAGAGGGCTGAAGTACCTCTCCTATGAGGACGGGCTACAAGAATTGGGGCTCTTCAGCCTGGAGAAGAGAAGGCTTTGAGGAGACCTTGTAGTAGCCTTCCAGTATCTGAAGGCGGCCTACAGGAGAGCTGGGGAAAGACAAGTAATGACTTGTAGTGACAAGTGGGGAATTGGAACTAGATGATCTTTGAGGTCACTTCCAACCTAAACTATTTTATGATTCTATGATACAGAAAAAAAAACCCAAAATTTTCCAGAAGACACTGAATACTGCACCAAACTCTGACCACATCATTCTGAAGAAGATACAAATAAACTAGAGAAGTTCAGAGAAAAAGGAAAGAAAGGAGATAGCTACATAGACCCTTAGGCATTGAACTATCTGATTCTTTATGGAAAAAGACTACAGGTTTATGCAACCTGGAAGATTAATTATTTATGACATTATTGGAAGAAATGGAGTGAGAAGATAAAAATGAACACTCTGAATCAGAACAAGTTTCAAGCAGGGAGAAACTGATCTGAAGCTGTTCAGTTCCCTCCTGAAAGAGTAATGGAGCTCCTATTGCTTGTGCTGTTTAAAATTAAGCCAGAGCAATGGGGAATGATGAAACATGAACAATGTGGGGTTTTTTTACTCAATATTCATTTATGAACAGAGGTTACTGGAGGGACTAAGAATTTATTTATGGAAGCAATGAGATGCAAATATACTAATGCTTATTTATGCACACTAATTTTCCAAGTATCACTGAGATGTACTTCAGTCACTTCAAGGATCCCCATTACATTTTTAGTTGATGCCAAAAACCACTTTGGTGCTGGCAATGTCTTCACTGTGTGATCAGACTGTAGATGCTCTTGCATCTGTATTCCCAAGGCAAAAATAACTCTGCAAGGAAACATGTTTGGCAAAATGGATACCAGTATTAATTTTTATTTCGTATTTTTTTAAAAGTAGTGAAAGTTTTAACTTGTGGTAAGTGCTAAGGGCTTGTATCTTAGGAGTCAGTTATTACAGGTTGCAGGAGGCAGTGTGGGAGTGAAAACATGACAATTCCATTCATATTCCTCTGTGGCATCTAACAGAGCAAACAGTTTATTTCTGACCTTTGTCAAATTGAAGCTTTCTAGATCTTTGCAGAGCAATATTTATTGAGATAGCAGATAACTTTTGTAATCTGAGCTACTGAATTTACTCCTAAATGGAAATTACTTCAGACATGCATGAAATTATAGTAATAAAGATCCCCATCTTGTTCCCTAGCTGTAAAGCATTACAAAAATTAAGGAAAATTATATTATGCCAACCTGAACACATCAGCAGAAATTTTAAATGCATTCCTTTATGAAGGGGAGGGGAAACCCTTATAAACTAGGATAATTTCAGAGTGCTGCACCCTGTGGACTTATTAAAACTGCTAAGAGCTATCTCAGAAATCTCTGCACCTTGCTCAAGTACAAAATACCAGCACTCCTATTGATGCCACAGCACATTAAGCTGCCTCTAGCAGCTTACATGTGGGCACTGCAATAGTTGAGAATCTCGCCTCAAACTTTGACAAGGGATGCTACCACTTTCTGAACTATCTGGAGAGCTTTAAAAAAGTCTGACAGGCTTCAAGCAAATTGTGCTTTTAATAGCTGAATTTCACATTACATACCTAGGACTTCCCATCAGAAATTGCATTCAGAAACATTATTTCAATCACAATGAATTAGAGGCCTGGATGTAGCTTTGCCCCCACTGTGTGACAGACCCTGTGTTCTGCCCATATAGATGAAGGGCATGAAACCTTGCTTGCCTCAGACCCCAGCATTCAGTCTGAGAGAATACCAGGCCAAAAAGCGCTGATAAGGTTTGTGGGCATATGAACATGACAGCAGTAAGTTGGAATAAGGAGGTGACATCACTCAGTATGCAGCACTGATGAAGTCAGCGTGGGAATACAGAGTTCTGGTGTCTGCATTTTAAAATGAGTGATACATTTTGGAAAGGACATTCAGAGAAGCAAAAGAGATTATCTACAGGCTGGAAAGAGCCCTAGTGAAATGCCTTTGAGGATGATCTTTTGTCTCTATAAGCAAGCCTGCAGACAGATGAAATGATACAGGAATGTAGACTTGGAACAGGGCTGGGAGCGGCTTCAGAAGTATTTAGTTCTCAGTTACAGTAATATTTTACTGCTTTTGGTGCCTAGACCCATCAGTGCATGTGAAATGTGCACCCCCAAATTGCTTCCTATTAATAGCTGCATATTTGTTTGTTGTCTCTTACTCGCCAACTGAATGCTCTTCCAGGTAGAAACTATCAGTTGTTTTTGAGGTTTTGATTTTTTTTGTTTGTTGGTTGGTGTGTTTTGTGGTTTGTTTTTTTTTGTATAGATGGACAAAGCTGACAAAAAGGAAAAGGTGTCTACCCAAAACGTCTCTACCCAAAAATCTATTCTTCTGCTGGATTATTGAATATTGCACCAGACATTTAAATAATATGGTGAATTTGTGACACTTCTTAGATGGGTAATTGTTCAGTCAGATCTCTGCACAACACTACTTTTCTTAAGTGAGTCACCTCAGAGTTTCAGTCTTCTGCTGATGCTTTTCTACTCCTCAATTACTCAATCAGCCCATGCTTCTGTTCCAGTCAAGAGAAAGGTTTGCAAAGACCTCTCCAAATGCAAAAATACAACCAGACTTTTGGGATCAATAATGAAAGCAGAAGGATAAAACAACATTTGCAAATATGAGAGGAAGAAGACATGAAGGTCCACCATGTCCTATCCTCAGCCATATTTGAGCTTTAACTTAACAGTCAACAAAATCCTTCTCTGATGAAAAGCAATTTGGATACAGCAAATTTAGAAAGACTTCCAAACAGCGTACAAATATGAAGAGTTTTTAATGCATCCAGATATTGTTCAGTTGACAACAGCGTTTTCCACGAAGGCATCAACCAAATAGTCAGTTTTTATCTTTTAATCCAGCCTCTGTATATCTGGTAACTGCAGTAAATTTACAGTGTATTTCATTTATTTCTTCAGTGTCACTAAAAACAGGAGTGAGAAAACGGTTAAAAATCTTTGCTGCTGTTTTCAGTGTTTGTGAATGGACAATGTGGGAGCAGAACATCCCATTTTTCTCCTGTCTGGAGCATCACTCTTTCAAACAAAAATGTTCACCTCGAAGTCAAGACAAGGCAGCCCCAGAAAACAACCTGCACATTTTAATAAATTAATTCTTTCAAAGGCTGCACCCTGAGCCTTTTGCACAAACTTCATTTGCTGCAAAGTTCATATTCTGCCTAAACCACTGACTGCTGTCATATTTGGTGCAACTTGTTATGGGTGGAAAGATAAGCAGCAGGGCAGCAAAAAGAGGAGGTTTATCTATGGCAGCTAATCTTCTCAATCAACAGCACTCAGCTCTGCTTAACAGCCGTTGCCAAGTAACGGGGACCAGCTTTTCTTATCGGCTTCATAATGTTTCATTGACTATTCAGACTAGAATAGAAAGCTGTGACACTCAGGGTTATAAGCAGCACAAAATGAAAATGGCATATTATGTGGTATGAAGAAGAAATCTTTTAGCCCTCACCTTATCTGGACAGTGACTGTTTAAAAAAAAAAAAAATCATCTATCATTTTCTGCTCTGGTTATTTTAATATCAAAAAAAGAAAGGAAAAACACACACACACACACAGAGAAAAACAGAAAAATGTTTCTACATAAACAAGATTTTTTTTTTTTTTTAACATCGTTGGCAGGTCCTCAGCAATTCACTGACGTTACTGATACCTCTCATACAGAGACAAGGGTTGCACAGATCCCTATTATATTACTGAAAAGCAAGTGTTCATTCCTTATTCTAAAGCTATTGCAGCACCTTCAGTGCTTTAAGAGATGTCTTCTCACAGTAGGTGGGATATTCCTCAAACCTTGATAACCGTGACCAGAATATAAGACAATCTATGCAAAACTGACAATGGTGCATTTCTATAACAGTACTTCCATCTCCTCTCTTCATCTCTGCACAGACTGTGATTTTCAGTCAAATATTGATACTCTTCAGTCACTGGAACATGAATAGAAAAGCTTTCTTGCACCTCTTCCAATTATGGGTTTGTTTTGTTTTTTTTTTTTACTATTATCACCTATTCTGGATATCTGGTTACAAAAATTTAAGTCTGGGATCAACTAGGATCATGTTGAATTGCAACTATAATTGTATTAAGAGATTATAATAGGCATATACAACATTATATCACTTTCCACCATAGGAAAAAGTAGTAAATAAGTAGGAGAATATGCTTAGACACATTCAGTGTACCAGAGAACCTAATGATATATTGCCCAAATTAGAAATTTGATTACCTTTGTTCCACTCTGAAGAATGACTACCCATCCCCAAATCACCATATCCAGAGAGGTGTGATCCCTCAGAGTTTTGTCTGACTTATTTACACATGCCCAGAAAATGGAAAGAATACCCTGAAATTAATTTTATACCAATGGAATTCTCCGTCTTGCTCAAAAAGTTCGAGTATGGATTTAAGACTAATATTTACAAGGATTTGAGGTTGCAAGTTCTTGTGAAGGAAGCTATCTTTCTGTGCAAACTCCTGTACATTCAGTTACTGTTAAGCATGGGCCTAAATATACATTCACTGCAAGCCTCCCACATACCACTGGGAATATTTCAATGCTTAAAAATAACTGTTTGTTTCAGCAATTGTCCCTACTATGGCCTCAGTGTTTCATGGCTGGCTGTCTTTTCCAGAATTGTAGAAAAATATGAAAAAAATTAAAAGCAGTTGCAAAACCCTGCAGGCATCATGCCATACCCTTCAGGAAGCATTGCTGCAGTATGAAGCCCATGAGATTAATGGAATCATAGAATCAGTCAGGGTTGGAAGGGACCACAAGGATCATCTAGCTCCAACCCCCCTGCAATGGGCATTAACACCCTACCCTAGATCAGGCTGCCCACAGCCTCATCCAGCCTGGCTGCAAACACCTCCAGGGACATGGCCCAAACCACCTCCCTGGGCAACCCATTCCACTCTCATGGTGAAGAACTTCCTCCTCATCTCCTGAAGCAGAAACTCACCTTCCTTTGGCACTGAAGCTTCCTGTACTGATGTTATTTCGAAGTTCTGATTGCACTGAGGTTGAAACGTCTTATGTGATCAAGATACAGTGTGATATAGCTACAGGCTCTCTTAAATTTAGAATGGGATTGATGAATTCATTTCACAAAGGCATAATTTTCCATCTTCTTTCAGTGAAAAATAACTTCTGGGATATACTCTTAAAGCTTACTCTCACTAGTAAGCCTGCAGTTTTATCTAGACAGCGTATGTAGATGACCTAAAGCAGGGTTATCAACTTCTCCACCTACTCATCTCCTTCCATTTTTCACCATTAATGAGAATAGAGACATTACAGATAAGAGAAAGTATTGTTTCTACCAACAAATAAAAGCAGTGTTTATTTTCATACTCAAGGCCTGAATTTTAGGGAAAAGAAACATTGCATATGAGAGTAGACAGGGAAAACAGAAGTGTAGTTGCTATAGTTTTCCTACAGAACTAGTAAAGAGAGATTGGCAGATGCTGAAGGTGATTTGGCTAAACTAAAATCAAAATCATTACGTTTAACAGAGAAGTGTCCTGATATGAATAAAGTCACAAGGTTTTGATTAACATATTAGCCAAAACATAAGAATAGACCCTAAAACTATCTGTGGATTCACCCCTAGCTGAGCTGCTACTATCAGCTTTCAACCAGCTTGGCTTTTCAGCTAATGAACATTAAGAGGAGGTGTTATACCTATTTCAACTTAAGTACAATAACAAAGAGAAGGTTCAAACAGAGAGATGTTGAATCTCTTCTGTCACTCAGATAAGTAAATGCATACATTCATTACTAATTTGGATCTACTGATTCATCACTCTGTGAATCTCCTTGAAATTATTACTACATGAGTAATGTATAGAGCATCACTGTGTTTCCAAATACATTCCCTTCACTGCACTTCCATGAAGATCGTGGTGGTCTGGCCCTGGCTGGATCCTGTCAGTTCACAAAAAGTATCATATCTGCAAAATTTAAAGTTCCCTTTGAATGTCATGTAATTGTCCCCTTACTCCTGTGCCATATCAGTAGTGACATTACTCCTGAACTTTCACATTGGGATACCTAAGGGCCAAATATTCAGAGCTAAGCACATACACTTAAGTAGCAAAGGAATGGAAATATCAGGTGGGCACAAGTAAGGAGATCCACAATTATGTGTATTCATAAAGTCTGTCATACAGGCTGTGTCACAGGCAAGCCGATACTAACTGCAAATGCAGAAACAGGAGGCATTTCCATGTCATGACTTACAACCTGTGGAAGACAGCTGGGCCAAAACTCAAGCAGAGATTACTGCTACTACTTTGACTTCTGTCCCATGATGATTCTGTTACAAAACTGTGATTTTTTAGATCCCTTTCATGTTATTTCAGTCCCTTCACAGTTTTGGTTTCTGAAGTGGAAAAAGGTGGGGGAGGAATTAGCAGAATAAAAACTAAGGATGCTAAGCAAATATTGGACTCCAAATTTTGCAAAGCAATATAAAAAAAAAAATAATCTTACTTTAGATTGAGTATAAAACCCCCACCAATAGGCCTGTCAGAAATTACAGAGAAATAAATTTTCTGTGCAGATCTATCATAAGGTATAATTTTAGTAGAACCATTAGAAGTGTCCTCTTTTTACCTGCAGGCAAAGCACTTATGCTAAGCTGCTTCCACACATTTAAGGAACTGATTCCAACAGCACTCTGGATTTCCTCCCCCCACACCACCATTTTTTTTCCTTTTTTTTTTTTATTTCAAGAAGGCTTCAGAATAATTTCTACAAAACCAACATGGATCATCTTTAATTACTGCATTGCAACCATGGCTATTTAAAAATCCAGTCTCAGCAAAGTAGATGACAAACATTAATGAGCAGTAATGCACACATGGTATTGTAAATGAAAGGATAATGAAAGCAATTTATTTGAAAATTAAAAAATGATTAAGAATGGCAGTCTGTACTGGGACCCAGATGCCAACAAAAAAGCAACCAATGTGCAAGCAGACTGTCATTAATTCAGGAACCCTATGAATTTGCTTTCTTTTCTTTGACAGTTTTTAATATAAAGTATCTTACCTAATGGATAGCATCTATACACTGGAAGCCACAAGACCTGTGGAGATTTTTAGAAGAAATTAAGAGCACTACCTGGAATGCCTCCAAGAGGAGATCTCCAAGAGAGAGAGGAGTACATTTAGAAAATATTTCAAATTTTAGGTAGGATGAATTACACTTTACAAAAGTGTCACTCTGCATTGATAACTCACACTCAGCAGAGTGCATAAATTAAGGTCAGGTAAAAACAGAGGCATCACCAACAATATAGGAAGAGGAAATCTGGGGAAAGCCCAAAAAGCAGGTGCACTGGAGTTGGCTAAATGCATACAGAGAAGGTCTAGAAGCAGTTTAACTGCAATAGTGGATTCCTCCTACTATTCCTGCACATCTGTTAATAAAACTTTCTGATATCTCCAGATGTGTTTAGGATCTAAACTGGTTCCATCTGTAATGTCTCCATCTCCACTTCAAGGACCTCTGAACTGTACTCGAACTCAAGAGTATAGCATATCTTGAAAACCTGAATTAGTGTTAGGTGCTAAACCAAAAATGCTCTTTCTTTATTTTTTTTGTCCAAGCAGTTGGACTTGATGATCATCGCTGGTCTCTTCCAACTGAAATATTCTATTCAAAGCAAAACAGAATACTATGCTACTGTGAACAGGATTTTGTTGTGTATTTGCTAGATGCAGTTTAGCACCAGACTTGGTAGAAGTAGATAATGGTTGTACTAAATGGTCTTAAAGGCCTCTTCCAACCAAAACAATTATGAGTCTGTAATATTCATACAGTGTGTGATGGTTTGGGAGTTACCCACCCCTTGCATGATGAATTTGCCAGATGAGGCTCAATTAGCTGGAAGTTAAGGAAGCTATATTTACATCTTAGCACAAATTACCAGCATACATATACACAAATATTTAAAGTTATATAGAAGTTTAAAGTAATACAGAAACACAAAATCCCTCCCAAAACAGTCAGACTGCCAGGAGGCTCCCAACCCAAACTCCTCACACCTCTCCCCTCTTTCCCTCCCTTCAGAAACAACAAGATCAATACCCATATATCTCACGTGATAAATCTGGAGACATCTGAGGTAAGATGTCAAAAAGACAACAAGGAGGTTAGAGGAAAAAGGTTAGATGAGATTGAAGAATTGAGGCAGATGCGACCACACAGATCGCCAGAGAGAATAAGAACTCGGTGAGAAGTGTGTGCAAAGTGAGTGTCTTATCTTATATTTTGACTACTTGCTCCTCTCAGCAGAAGACTGGGTGATATAGGTCACAGTTTTCTCCTCACAGCCGAAGATTTAATTTCTCTCAGTAAAATATTCCAATTAGCCTCAAACCAGTATACAGTGCTTACAAAATATGTAGACTAAGGAAAATCAAGATAATCAAGCAAAAGCTTCTTTCACTACACAGTATGTAAATCACTTATCCTCCTATCAAAAGACAGCCTAGAGAAAGAAATTTCATCAGTATGGCTCCCAAGAACCACCAAATCTGGAGTCAGAGGAGAACTTCTAACTTAAGACATGGATGTGCAGTAAGCACAAATCTTCCTGGCAAGGAGGTACACTATTGGACACTGAAGACGTCTTCTATAACTTTTTGTCTCGGATAAGGTATTTTATACAAGATAATAATTAACATACATATATTCCAGTTGCAGAAGTAAGTATCTAATTATCTGAAATACAGTGCCAGAGTTTTTAGGAGTAACAGTTGTATCCCAGATGAACTGAACTGCCACCTTATCGCTACTAACAGCACAGGATAAGAAAATAAAATAGTTTTATTCCTACAACTCAATCCATTAACAAAAGGCTATTCCTTAGCCACAATACATTTTTTCCTCCACCTCTTTTTTTTTTTCCTCCCTACTATTGTGTTGCTTTAGTTATTACTAAATTTTACAAAGATTCTTAGAATTTTAAGCTTCTAATTATTTCTTTTTTCTGTCAGTCAAGCCAATCATTCAGCACATCTTCTTAAAAACTGCTTCGATCTCTGTTTGAACAAAGCCACTTTGGGGTAGGTGACAAGGGCTAATCATCAATGAAAAAAAAATATATAAATAGAACCAATGGCTGCTTAAAAATATATTTTAATCCTTAAGAAATCCACTGGGATATTAACAAAAGGTGGTTTTGTCTGCAAAAAGGCATTAACATAGCCATTTATAAAACTAATAGGAAAGCGAGCACTGCTCCAGTAATAATGAAAGTACACTGCAGAATAACATTATGGAAATAGGATACCAAATTGAAGAATTGACCTTGGGGCCCTGGCTTATCCTGGATGAAGATGACTTGTGAAATGAAAATTTGGCTGTAATTTGCTCTTGCTTTCCCTAAAAGGTTGAAGGCATTTCTATTCCAAATGAACAGAATGACTGTTAATTTCCTAGCATTAAGCAGGGTGTTCTTAAACATAGTTATTTAAGTGTATTCATATACATTTTAAAGTCTTATTTTCACCCTTTAAAAAAACAGAGCTGGTTTTCTGTGATTTCTCTCATAGTCGATTTCTAACAGTTAATTTTTAAATCACTTCAGAGAGAAGTACCTTCTACAGCTGAGTCAGTTGGATGCCCTATGCTTATGTATCAAGTGTTTATTCTTCATTTAACAGGATCTATTGGTCTGAGCATTCGATACTGTAAGTGAATATGAACTACAGAATGTGAAGACATTCCTTCAAATCATCATATTGCTTTCAGATAATGGTAAAAAATATATATATGCATTATCTCTTATAGGAAAAAAGAACATGGTAGCTAAAAATATGAGCTTTATTGTTCTGTATAACATTAGACTTTTTTTTTAATATTGGCCATCAGTGCACACATTTCAGAGAATGGGTAAATTTCATAATATAATAAAATCAGAATTGAAAAATGATTGATTTCCTTCTACTGAGCAAAGCACAAGTCACAAATGGGTCACACTCTACATACAGCCTAAATTTTGCATACAGTACTGTCCTTGAAGGTAGCAGGCAAATATCAAACAGGACCAAGAACCAAATGAGAGGAACATGTGCTGTAAGAGCCACAAGTCTTCTAGCACATCTTTTAGACCAGTAGTTTTGATTACTGATACCGCAGTAGTGCCTAACATCCTCCAAAAGTGTTCAGGNTCTTATTATTATATATACACATATAAATAAAATCATAATTTGACAAACTTTCCCTCAAGGAGGTTACATTCATAAATGAGTATTTATGGCATTCAGATATAGTTAGAGAAGTAAGAGCTTGGCAATACCAGTCAGAATGACAAGCAATATAAACACAGTCCAGTCCCTGAACATACTTTGTATGCTTCACGGAGGGGAATTTCAGGAAGGAATCTGAAGGACAGCTTTAAGTTGGCTTATGAACAGTTACAAACAGCTTCTGTCAAACATGAGGGATATAAGGGAGAAGGGCAAAGGTGCTTATTTGAAAATGAATACAAAGAAGATAACGCCTGAGGTAAGTGGTAAAACAGAAAAATGAATTAACACCTGTATTATTTATAAGAAATAAGCTTAATACATTCTGAACCTGTATTCAAAAGGAGAAAAATTCTCAAATTACATATTAGAGATCCTAAATTTGCTATGTATTTTACCGAATTTCAAATTAGCAACCTCTTAGAAAATTCTACTGTTCCATATATTATTGATTTCCTTCTACTTAGCAAAGTGGAATCAAACACAAACAAGAAGAACATTTCATAAATCCATAATTTCTAACAAAATATTGTTCAGTAGCAGTTTAACAAGCTTTTAAGAGAAAAAAAAAATCAAACAATAACTTCTTGTTTCATTCCATGGTAAATTAATGTTTGATGTATTCCTTACATCAAAGATAACAGTAAAGTAAAACAATTTATGTGAGGTGATTCTCCCCCTTTACTCTGCTCTCCTCAGACCCCTACCTGGAGTACTGTGTATAGTTCCGGAGCCCCCAACACAGAAGGACATGGAACTGTTTTAGTGAATCCAGAAGAGGCCACAAAGATGCTCAGAAGGCTGCAGCAGCTCTGCTATAAAGACAGGCTATGAGACTTGGGACTGAAGTATGGAGAAGAGAAGGCTTTGAGGAGACCTTATAGAATCCAGTATAAATAGCAGTGGATATCTACTAATAGAGTCTCCAGAGTGTTTTTTCTTAAAACACTTTTGCATCTCACAAGTGTCTGACAGCATTAACTGAAGTGCAATTTTGTGCAATGGGCAGTGCAGCAACCGAGTTCAAAGCCAGGTGAAGGATAAGAAGAATGAAAGGAACTTTCTCTAGTATGTGTTGCCCATCAGAAATCCCTCTGTGAAAAATATATCAAACTTCACCTTCAAGATATTTCTCACTTTTTCCTTCAAAGTTCCTGTGTAGAAAGGTGGTTCCAGAGCCCAAAGCCTTGAAAGATCCTCAAAGTCTGATTCTGAACCTACCTGTGAATCATTCCTACCTATCAATTCTCATGCTAATACTGGCCTTTAGCTTAAATAGCGCTTTTCACTCCCTGGTATTTTATCAGTAACATACTTAGAGATAACAGCTGTATCATCAGGTATCATCTCTGGAGTTTAATCTGCAAGGCTAAATAGGATGTCTTCCTCTAGTTGCTTCACTGATGAGAGACTTAATTCTCTAATCTTGCCAACCTTTTTTCTGTGCACACTCCAGTTTCAGCTAAACTTCCTTCAATACATTTGAAAGAAAAACGTCCGAGTATTCCAGGTGATGCTGGGCAATTGTCAGCAGGAAAACACCAAAGCAAACCTTTTGAGCCAACTGTTGTAGTACAGCTTGGGTCACTTTATGCTGTTGTCTACCCATTTAACTCGGATCAGACTTGCAGGTTTGCATTTGTCTGCCCTCTTAAACGGAAGCATCACTTTCTTCTCTCCACTCTGCTGCTGTGTTTACAATACTTGCTCCCAGTGCCAGCTTTTGATGTGCCAGCTCTTTCAAGAAATTGGGGCAGAGATTACTGAGCATCAAGTTCCTAAATGGGTTTTACTATAGTTACGGTATAGTGATGTTTCGTGGTAAAGACCAGCAATATCAGGAAGACATTTCTGCTCTGAAATATTCATGTGGACTGACAATCGAATTGTTTGGTGAACCTCAAAGTGCTCTTTTTTTTGTTGTTGTTGTTCTAGCAGGAAGAGTGTTGTTAATGATAAAAGTATGCCTTCATTCTTTGCTGGCTTGCTGTTTCAAAGATAACAAACAAACAAAGAAAACAAAATCCCCCCCATTTGTTAAGAAACTGAGATATAGAATATTTCCTCTCTACTTCAACTTAATAGCATTATTATCGCCAGACTTAAAATGGAAGTCTAACTAAAACAAACAAACAGAAAGAAAACCCATGAAAAACAGAACTGACAAAAATAAATGACACGAAAAGCTCTCAACTCTCTTCAGTGCTCAGAAAAGTGAATTAACATATTTATTGAATTACATTGGCAATGAAGACAGCAATATATTGAAATTCATTGATTTTTTTTTTTTTTCCCTTGACTTAAAAGCAACACAGATGCTTATTACAAAACAGCGGTTCTTCTTCTCGTTTTTATCAACCCTTTTTTAACAGGCACTGACATTGACAGTTTCAAGCTTAATTGTACATTCAGCATGTACTGTTAATGACATTAGATAAATGGATCACATCAGAATGCAGTATCGTCAAAAGAGACCACGTGCCAATCTTACAAATTTGAAATCAAACAAGCTACTCTGTAGACCCTGACTCTTCAAGTTGTTTATCAACTGAGTACTAGAGAATATTTTGAATGTCATTATACATCAAAAGATGAAAGATGTGCCTACCACAGCCCGTGTTCCATTTATACAATGAAATTTAATTACATGTTATAACTATGCTGTCTTAGAACTATGGTAATTAAAGAGGTACAGTACATTGGGTTTTTATTCATTGTAAGCCCTTATTTTCAGAGGGCTTAACTCAGCTATGCAAATTGACTCCCTTATCAAAGGAGGGGAGTCTGTCACAAAGACAGCAATGCTTGCTGCAACTATGCTAAAATAGAGTTGAAACTTATTTGCAGCATTGTTTGGGATGCTGTGAGAATGGCCATTTAAAAAAAAAAAACAAAAAATCTCTTTTCCATTGCAATATAGAAGTCCTCGGTATAATAACTGTTTAAAATGCCAGTTTGTGTTTAGAGGAACGTTTTGTTTATACACATTTCTAATCAAATCTCTGAGCAAAATACTCTTGACCTCATGCAAAATTATCTTTCTGAAAGTCCATTATTACCACAAGTAGTGAGCTTCCCAAATAATTAGGAACCTTTTTGGAGGCATGAAATCCATGTCCTTAAGCAGCAGGGTGTTTGGATAAAATTTTCACCTGTATAGGCAGTTGCAAATTATAACCCTTTGCATCTACATGGGCATCTGAGCAAGACTCAGTGGCTGAGTGGAGGCAGTTTAATTGTCTGGCCGTGCTCCACAGGAGCAGTGAAGGCTAGCTTGGAAAAGTGCCGAATTAACACATCTCACAGATCTCTCTCAGTCCTCTCTCATTCTCCGCTTTATAATACCAGCCAGCCCTGCCCCCACAAATCTTCCAGACCCCCTAAATTATGCTGCCTGCCTTCATATATGTGCAGTTGCATAGAATATCCAGGTATGTCTTCTGAAGTGTATACAGATACATAGAGAGTAAAATACACACTGTGCTTCCTTCCCAGACAAATTCCCTGTTCAGTTTCATGCTTTCTTGGATTTCCAGTGAAGAAGGAAACAAATCCATAATATCAGTTCCCCATGAACTATTCAAGAGTCATATTAGTTTCATTAGCCAAAGTTTTCAGAGTCTAATCTCACTAGATTTATTCTTTCTACTCAAGTTATACAGTGTAAGGTGCACGGCATTTCTTGGGGTAGGATATTGGGCAAATTTTTCTTTCTCCAAGCACATATAAAACACATAGTTGCACAAAGCATGAAGAAAAATAACTTTATCTTCAATTCACTGAAGAAGGGATATGATTTCCAATAAGCAGTCATCCAGTGTAGCAAAATCCTGTGACGACAAACAAAAGGGGCAATTTAAGGACGGAACATTGCCTTGCTTCTGCAGATCTAAGACTTATTTTAAGCTTTTTGTGTGTGTGCGATCAAATCAGCATCAACCCAATTATGCCTAAGGTCTATCTTCTTGTTAGATGGCAGGGTCAGTCACAAATGAGCAGCCTCTTGCAATTTTCCATCAAATCAGCTCTGTAATTTGAGAGCTAATGCAGACATCTCATGAAAACAAATCATCAGACAGTGTCAGCTCTCCCCCTCCTTCCCAAAACGAAGCGTTTGGAGGGGTTTGGGTTTCTCTTTTAAAAGCCAATTCTTGTCTCTGTGAAAGCCAATGCAATCCGTAGTAAACAAAAGTCAGCAGTCATTTTTAGACCTTCATGAATATTTCAAACTGCTGTGCACCTTTTGTTCCAAAAGAATTCTCACTTTGTTTGGTAAAAGACAGATGATTCATTTTAAGTACAAAATACAGTCTGTGAGTAAAGGTATTTTGCAACAAATGAGACATTTGCATAAAACTGCAAAATGCAAGCCTGTAGTCATAAACTTACTTGCCAAGAGCTCAGCAGCATTACAGTAAACACAGAGTAAAAAAAAAAAAAAAAAAAAAAAAAATTAAAACCCCATGCAAAAAAAAAAAAAACCAAACACAAAAAACCAACAAACAACCAATCCCAAACACCTAAAAATCAGCTCTATGTTAAGGGCTCTTCTTAATTCCTAAATACATTAAATCATTAGTGGTTAGCCTTGATGATCTTAAAGATCTCTTCCAGCCAAAATAATGCTATGATCTTCATAAAAAAGCTCATTATTTCTAATGGTGGGAGGAAGAGGCTGTGAATAACAAACTACACACAAAACCAAACTTCAGCTGTTTCATTCACCCAACCTCTGCCTTCTGACAAACTCAGCCACTGAATCTGTACATCGAAACTGCCAACAAAAACAGTAAGAAGATAAAGAAAATCTCTAAATTATTCAAAATGGTTTCTGGGCTTCAAAAGACTCCTTCACTTTGTTCCTTTATATATCTACAGTTATTTAAGTTTGCCTCTGGCTCTTACACAGACAGCATTATGCCTATGATGTTGAAAGAGAGGAGTGATTCCCCAAGTTTGAGTAGACACTTCTGCGGTTGTGGAACCCACGAAGAACAAGTTGGACACTTTGGCAGGTCTTGGGATGCAAGGACTGTTAACTCTAAGGAAGTCATTCTCTCCCCCCTGCCCCCCCCCGCCTTTCTATTTGCAATTTCTCCCACACTGTAGCACTTCTGCATATGCCAGATGGAACTTGTCAATCTCTCTAAGGATCAAAAAGTAAGATGCTATTAACATATGCTTTTACTGCTTAATAGCATATAGACAGCACTCCCAAAGGGGGCCTGAGGCTTCTAAAGAGGAAAAAGAAAAAGATACCAGAGTCAACATCCTGCCCTAATTCACAGGTCTACCGCTGGTAATGCCCACAAGTGTTATGCTGCTTTTTTGTGCTTCTTTAATGCCAGCAGCCTCATTCTTAATAGCAGACAATAGGCTGACAGAGATATTGAGCTTAGGAAAGTGTAGAGATTTCTAGTGCATTGCCTCTTGGATGGAGCTATCTTTTTATTCTCATATCTGCAGAAAAGACTGGAGGAAATACCCTTCTAAGTTCTGCCAGCTGCTGGCAAAAGGCTCCTGAGTGTCCAGCCTTTCATACAGACTCCCACTGAAATCAATGGGACCACTCACATGAATACCAAGTTCCTAAACCAGGCACTCCAGAGGAATTGAAAAGACATCTGCTAATTAACTTTAAAATCTATTTTCACCAGATATGTGAATACATCCTATGCACTTCTCTGTGTAGCCTTCAGATTTAATCCCAAAATGCAAGAAAGGACTGAACTAGCAGTCAGGTTAAGAATTGGGACCTCATATCAAGAAAGGAAAATATTAAAGCAAGAGCTCATAATTTTCTTTTCCTACAGCTAACTTATCAGAATTAAATGCAGCTACTGTAGTAATAACAGCTTTACAGTTTGACCCTACATTCACTATGTGCACAGCAAGGTATGATGGGGAAAGCAGAACATCACTGTGGAGAATTCAGATCCATTGCCCATGGAAAGGAAAGGTCTTGGAAAAATGGCTGAAACTCAAGGCCAGATCACAAGTACAACCAAGAAAAGGATAGGTTGCCTTGCATAGAAACACACATATACACCTCGGGTACCGACTATCCCTGAATAATTGCCGTATCTACAAACAAAATGGAAAGGCACATCAGGTAAAACAAAACAAAACAAAACAAAACAAAAACACAAAGGAAAACCACAAAAGCAACACTGCCCCCCAGAAGGTGAGCATTTTAGTTTCTCTCCTGTTCAGAATTCTTTAAATCTGTTTTTCAATAGCAGTCTATCTCTGTCTCTACTTTCACTAGCCAAGATTTATGAGTCGCAGCCATCAGTGAGCTAAGACTTCTAAGAAGTGAAGATTGCTTTCTCAGATAAAAGGGATTTTCTAATGTCTGGCCTTCTGGATGTTTCTTGTGTAGGTTGGCATTCAGAAACACTGACTGGTTATTTCACTTCCAGAAACCTCAAGAAGCAATTTTAATACTCTACCAAGGATATCGCCATGCTCCACACACTCACTGGATCCCTGTAAGCTCTTCCTATAACACTGTGATATATTCAGAATCAAAATATTTCTATCCAAGCCTTATAAGCAGGTTTAACCTTTCCAACACATCTGCCAGAGTAATGTTTACACACCATATTTTGTGTATGTATTAATGAGATGCGATATTGTATTGCATCTACAGAGAACAGCATATCTACAAACACTGTGTGCCTTCACCATAATGCAGGCTACCACTCAAATAACAGCAGTTTTGGAAATATCATGCCAGCATCAGCAACTTCTATCTATGTGTAGAAATGAAAAGTTCTTAAATCAGCTTCTTGGTGAGTTTGCTAAGCTGGACACTGCAGATATCCACCATCTGAAAGAGATACTGACCTACAGAGATGACAGATGTCAGACTTTCAGATTGTATATTTTTAAACATAGAACTGAGGCGTTGGGTTTTTAAAAACTATTTTAATGATTCTAAACCCAGAACTGTAAAGTATATACTAAGTAAACATTTATAACTAGATTTCTAACTGCTTTGAAGCCCACAATGATTGTGAATTCTTCAGCAACAATTTGCAGCACACATTGTCTAAGCTTGTGATGCAACACAGAGGTTAGCAATGTTTGTTGGGGATGAGCTTCCTGTCTGCATCCCAGAATCACTCAGTAGCAGCCAGAAGAGCACAAATCACCCAAGTGAAGATGTAGCTGTGGCACAATTTCCATCATGACTTTATTCATGGGAAAGAGGGGCAGAGGGACAAAAAAAGCAGCAGGAGCTGATATAGCCTTTATGGCCAGGGGCTGTGCCTGTGCCTGCATTAAAAGTCATGTCTCTATTCCTAGTGCTCTGGATTAAAGCAGATACCATCTGACTTGCCATTTATTTATTCACACGGAGTTTCAATCTACAGGGTGCAATAGCAACAGAGTACTGGAGGGTTATTTAACATGGAAGCTGACAAGACTGCCAGCAAAAAGTTTTCTTTTCAGTAACTAAGCTATTAAGAAGTGTGCTTAAAATTACCCCAATCACAGAAATACCCAAGAAGACAACCTATGCCAGGCATCTGATTATTCTTCTCGCACTCTAAATCTTCTACTAATCAGTCTGTGCTGACAAGCTACATTTGTACAAAAAAAAACAACTTTAAAACCAGCAAGATTCCCACTTGCAACTGCTGACTCAAGCCTTTTGATGAGGTGCTGACTAATTCCAAATCAGTGAGCAGCAAACCATAACAAAGAGCCAGCAATGCCAAGGTCCTGCCACAAAAAGGCCTTTATTGGATACATGTTCTGGCAAATAGCTGTACCTCAGGTAAATAAATAGTTTAGATATATGGCATCAATATTGCAAACCACCAACTAATCATGATCAAAACAGCCTTTGCGTCTTTGGTTGTTTGTGGTGGGGGGTTTGGGTGGGTTTTGGGAGGGTAGGGGTGGTCTTGTTGTTACTGTTGTGTTAGATTTTTGTTTGTGGTTCTTTTTTGCCAGCTTATTGGGGTTTTATGTTGTTTGAGTTAATGACGAGTGCACAGGACCAAAGCTTTTTGAAAAATTCTCATGAAAATTCAAAGTTCTCACCTAATTGAATATGGAGTAAAGGATTCCTCTCTTGCATGTTCTTTCTCTGTCATCTAGGGACATGGTGAGAATTAATCTCTAAACAGAAGAAATATTCATATATATGGGATCTAGAATCCACTCAGGGTATAGGGCAGGGAAATTCAAACAGCAATTACATGCAATATAAAAATATGTTTCCAGTTGCTCTGGCAGTACCTTATGGAAAATTTACAAAGATGCAATTTATAGCCTATAACAACAACTGAAAGAAAACATTAATCCAGTAATAAAAAAACAACCCTGCCATTGTCAGAGCCATGATACAACTGTAATTCCAGCAGGTTAGACTGAAGATATAATACAAAGTAAAGCACTAATATTATTTGCTTTTTCTCAGATTCCTTTTTCTTCTCAGTGACTTCTGCCACTATGGCTGCAATAGCAGTTATTTTCCAATCTTTTGCAAATGGAAAAGGGGGAAGGGGAAATAAAACATCTCTTATTTGCTCATGTTTGGATTTTCAATATTTTTTCCCTTGATAGCTTCTCCTTTGAGCAGCAGCAGTGTCAGTTCCCCAAGGGCAGAATTCAGGTCTCAGAAATACGTACGCAGCATACAAATCTTCCATAATGCTCTTTCTAATAGTTTGTTAAACTCTGAGGAATGTTACCTATGGAAATACACAGGTGTATTTCATAAGCCCAAAACCAAGTAATGATGCCATCTGCATTCAGCCATAAACCCATTTATTAGCTGGACAGAAACTGTTCATAGTTTATACAAATAATTAAGTTTGAATAACTCCTGCCAAGATGAATTCAACATCTACCAACACATAGACCTCTCTGTGCAGTCCCCAGAAGCCACCTCAAGTCTGTGTGGCAGTGTGCATAAGCTGCAAGATTGTGGAGTGTTTCAGAAATTATTAGACAGACCTAACTACAAACTTTGTACAACTATCCACCAGCCTGCATTGAGCCTGGGTTTATTCCTGGTGCCACGGAAGGGCAGTTCTGCTTCTGTAACCTGTGAAGCTCTGCATCATTTTGCTAATTAGTGCAAAAGATTGTGCCGAATTTGTGATGTGGTTTGTAACAACAGAGCAGTCACCACAATAGACACAAATCACTTGAAAAAAAAATTAGAGTGCTCCAGATTATAGAGTTGTGTGCCAGTACATGAGGAATAGCCTGTTGATGTGATAAAATTAAACAGAGCAGACTTTTTTTTTAGTGCATGCCAATACCACACCATCCACAGCGAAGCTGATTTTCTGGGCAGGCTGCTATTAAATCAAACCTGAAAGTTTGCAGTAGCAAAAGCATCTGTCTGTCAAAAATTTCACCTGCATGTATTGTTCTCAATTTCCAAAATAACCTGCAACTCTTTTAGGAAGATGGCTTCCTCTAACTAAAAAGCAAAATGACAGTGCCAGCATTAGTGCAATTCCAGGTGACAATATTTTCACTCTGTTTTGCCCTATAAAACTGTTTCAGCCACCGTTTCAAGGCTTGCATATCTTTTTTTCCCACTCTTTATAATTCTGACAAACACTGAACCCCGCTTCTCTTTCTAGACCTTGTCTCTCTGATTTTCAGTTTCAATTCATATTTAGTAGATAAGTAGGATTTTATCAAAGAATAATTGTTCAGATATTTTCTGAAAGAGGTTTTACATAAGTTATGAAACACCTCACTGAAACTTATTTATTATGGATATAATTTATCATTTGTAGTGAATGTTAGAATTCTTGTTCTTTACAAGTCATTAGCTACAGACAGCCAAAAATGCATGTGTCAATGCCTTCAGCTCTGCTTCACCTGAAGAGATAGTCCTTATGAACTACATAGCTAAAAGCATTTCCTTATCCTAGAGTGGAATTAATTTTTGAGGCACTCATATAGAGCCAGAACTGACAAATTTAATGAAGAAGTTCTCTACGCTGTGCTGTCTTAGAGGGATCTCTGAACACCAGCCCATTGGAGAAGAAGCTCATGACATCAACAAGAGTTACACAGCTGAAACATAAAGCACTGTGCCACTGATAGCAGTTCAAATAGCCTCCAAATAGCCATTAATTCTGTAATTCTAAGGTCTGGGTATTTTTAAATAGTACCCGTAATTCGAGAGTAAATACTTTTCTAACACCTTCCTAGTTCTTTGGCTTTTATATACAATCTTGACTGACAAAATACTTTTCAATTCTATTAATGCATGTTAGATACAGAGGCAGACATGATGGTTGTGGAGTGCTGCAATTCACCTGGTAAAAACACACAGTCTATCATCAGGAACTACAAAATACCAATAGGATTTTTAATTTGTTCGGCTTTTAATTTTTTTAATCAGCCACTTTCAGACAAAACATAGACCATGACTGCCAGGGCTATGGCTTAGACTGAGATGGTGCAGAAAATTATTATGGCTATCAACATAGAGTGATCAGAATAGCATGTTCCCAGGTGTGCTTTCCAATTCAAAGAGGCACTTGAAGTTTTAATGGAAATTTGGATGAAGCACAAGACAACAAATGCTAAAATGCTGTTGAAGATTATGCTTCTGATTAAAGATCAGAACTTTTAAATGGAAAAAAAAATATGGATATTTTATATTGGTTTTATGAAAATAGCCACACTGAGGAAGTTATTAGAGCCAGCCTTGCATGTCAAAACAACAGGATCAGCTGAGGAACAAAGCCCGTGTTGCTCTCACAACATGCTAGCCTGAGCCACCGTGCTATGAAAATACACATCACTTAAACTGCTATGCTAAATAAGGTGGACATTCAATATGTATTTTATAGATAGACTATTTTCTCTTACTTCAATTTTACATTCACTGTTGTTGCAGGAAAAAATTGGCCAAGTTGCATGGCTTAAATGAAATCAAGGTTGAAGCGGTCGATTGATCTATTAATGGTATGTAATGAACTGGCTATCAGTGAGCTATAGCTTCAGAATCAATATCAGCAAAAGAACAGATAAACCACAATACTAGGCCCATAAGATGATAACAAATGCTTACAATTTTTAAAACATCCTTCTACTGCTAACTCGCAAAATTTCAAATCTCCATGGCCATGTCCACACAACTGCCTGTGAGCAGATTTTGTGTGTGTGTGTGTACACGCAGTGTACAAGAATGTTCCACTTCTGGGATGTGGGGTCCCATTTATAAACATCTCCTTTGGGAGACATGGGGGTTTTAGCTCTGTGCATACCTGTCGTGCCTTCTTCAGTTGGATAATTTAGAGGTGGTGAACAAGATCTCACAGAGCCAGGTATGAATCCCCAAGGTGTGTCCCAGTTATACTAGATACCCACAGTCTCCATCAGGGGAGATGCATCATTCTGAATGCAGGCTGTGATGCTGATGGGGTAACCTTCAGCACTGACAAACGCTGTTTTAATTTTTTTTTTTTTTTAATAGTCTCCAAAAGTGTTTGAGTAACTCCCTGGTTAACATTTACACCAACTGGCAGCCCTGCTAAGCGAACTTTGTTCATTTTTAACTTCTGCTTTTAGCATTGCCATTTCTGGGGCAAACATGCTCTGAGGCAGTTTTGGGTATTCCATTCACACACCCTGGTCTCTCTTGTATTCCTCTCTGCAGCTATCCAGGACACATTATCAAGAGCAGGAGCCACACTGAACCCCTCATAAGTGTTACCAGTAGGTGATTATACATACTAAAACTGTTTTTGCTGGACAGGAGATGTGATAAATGAGCCAAATTTTAATGATTGAGTTCAACCAGATCACAGCAGTGTTTATGGCTAGACATATAGAGTTAACCATCAAAACCAAATTAATAAGAATTAATGAGAAAGCTTTTAAAGCTGGACAGTGGCTCATAATAGTGCTGTTATTACACAGTCTGAATGAAACATGGATTCACCTCTCAGTGACATTTTGCTCAACAATAAAAATATGAGAAAGTAAAAAGAGAAAATGTCAGAACTGGCAAAACACAGACATATGTGACAACAAAGAAGGAAAAAAATTGTTTTCAGTATATAAGAGTTATCTAAACTTTGTGGAAGTGAGACAGTGTGCATGTGTAATAAAAATAAAAGTCATTTGCCGCAGATGACTTTCTAAGAGGATGCCCTTTGGTCCTGCAGAGTTAGTGTACTTTATGAAAACATGCAACCTTTGGAGAAAGTATTGCCTGTTTTTCAGGATAAAAGACATTGAATCTGTTATTTTGCCTGAAAACATGTCAGATAGGTATCAATAATAAGATAAGAAAGATGAAAATGATGATGCACATCAGCACAAATGGATAAATGAACCCTTGATACTTCAAAGATAGCTCAGAAAGCAATCAACAGGGCAAGGAAAGGACCTCAACATAATTACAAAGCTCAGTCATGAGGTTAGTTACATGCATTTCAAATTTTCTGATATATATTTTGTGTCATAAGTTTATATAGTTCAAACTGAAAAGTTCACCAGCAATGAAGAAACATGGAACTTTTTTTTCCAGAAGTCTGATATAACATAGAGGCCAAGGTTATATGCAGAGCGGGAGTGAACGGAGACATTAAGCAAAGCATATCTTTTAAGTGACCTGTCCAAGGATGATTCTTGACCACACCTTTTCTACTTGCTAAAGCAGTGTTTCTCCTCTAACATGGTTCTCAACAGCAAGGCAGGAGCAAGGTTTTGAAGCCAGGTGAAGACACATTATCAGCCCCTTGCAGGCTGTGCACAACCTGTGGGGTCTCCGAACACCAAACCACCCTTTAAGGATGCTAGAGATTACAAGAGGGGATTCAATACTTGTCAGTGCTTTTAAAAGTGATTCTGGCTCAGCCAGTGTCTCCTCAGAGGGAACTATTTCCCCTTCACCTGTTGTTATGGCCCTATACCTATTCGGTAAGGGTACCACTGCAAAGAGATAAAGAGTCCCCTTCCTTCTGAAAATCCTACATTTCCAATCTTGCCCACTTGTAGAAGTCTTCAGCCTCTACATATTAATGTGTAGTCATGCCTTTAATCATCCTCCCTTCCCTACAACACAGGGTTTGGGCTTTCACCATGCATAGCCTCTGCAAAACCCTTGTACACTCATACATCTCCCCTCTGCATGGTGACTGTGTAGCTTAGAGTCTCAACCAGAACACCTCTCTCACTGGGAAGGCCAACTGCAGTGCCAGCCCCAGCAAAGGCACCAAGCAGCTTATGCAACCAGAGACCTGGATGCCTGAATCTTCCATCAGGAGCTCACTTCCCATATGACAGGCTGCCACCACATGCTGGGGAATGCACCCTGGGCCACATCACTGTCATTGCTATGCACCTTTAGCAGCTCTACTTGCCCACTTGCAGCCCCTCACAGCAAAACGGCCATGACAGCAGCCCATTTAGCAGTTCAGCTCCTTCTGCATCCTCATATATAAATATTTCATGGAAAAAATAAGTAAAGCAAATACAGTAATTCTCTGCTTTAGGAAGGATTAGCGTATGGTAGATGATCATTCTTAACTCCAAGAGTTGTGAAAACTCATTCTCATGCAATGTACCTATAAGCTCCAGGAACTGAAAAGAACCTGTTTGTACGTGCTCAGCATTGACAGTTTCAGCTTTATTCCCCCTAGTCTCCAGTTTTCCAATTGGTGAAATATTACTTTTCTCCATTGAGTAAACTCATTCATCTTGTTGAAAAATGTAAATAGCCCAGCAGTGACTGACACCAAAACACTTAAGAATAAATTAATAATAACATATTCAGCATAGAGTGTAGATATGGTGCTCAGTATGTACAGACTGATGAAAATAGAAAGAAATACAGCATAGGTGCTATTCACTGAGCATAAAGAGACACACAGAGATGCTTACATTCATGTCTAAATGTGGAACTGCATAAGCACAGGTCTGGTCACATGAGTAAGTACTTGTAGACCTGGCCCACTGATTCTCAACTTCTTTTCAGGTATGAAAGCACAGGGCAGAAAACCGCAATTCTCTCTCCCACTCATGCCCAAAATAAGTCACTCCAAATGTTAGATAATAAATATCACTTGTGACATCATCCTAAAGGGTAAGAAGCGATTTATATTTATATGAATAGACATGGAGGACAAATATGACCTATGGGAATATGCTAAATGTCTTCATGTGAAAATCAGAACTCTAATATTAACAGAAAAATTGTCTCTCCTAAAGATGTTTTCTTGAAGTCCAATCGGTATCAGCATACACACCTGCTAACATTTGTGTTGGGTAACTAGATTTACACACCTGATCATCTCTCAAAAGGGCAAATGCCTTGGTTTCATCAACAATACACAAATACGTGAAAGAGGGAAAAGGATAAAATAATAATAATAAAAAACAAAGAAGGCAATTTTTAAATGTAAGATTATAAACCTGGTTTGGAAGCCAGTAATATAAAAATTCAATTTCTAAAACTCCCTGGTTTTGAAACAACAAAATATCATTACTGTTACCTATTTCATTTAAATAGACTCCGTAGCTTTATTTATGTTGGCAGGGAAATGGATTCGCACCATGCTGTATGCCTAGTAAGTAAACATCTCCGAGGGAAAAAGCAGGTCATCAGTGCATAAAGTGGATTTGGGAACTGTTTAACTGTGTTTCTTCTTGATATTCATTACAGAAAAGCACCCAAGGCATGTGTTTGACTTTACATTGTTTACTGTAATTTCCTCTCCTGAGAATTTTAGACCTTGACAACTAGAAGTTATAGTACCAGCCCTCAAACCAAACTTGCTCACAACAGAGCAGCGTTCACATTTGATGTGACTGTAGGATCCGATTGAGAGTCTAACAGAACTCAGAGCTGAAATGCTTCTGGGTTTTGGTTGTGACATTGAACGGTCATAATAGCCCAGCATATAAAAAATACTTTGATTGAGGCTGGCTTTTTAGTTAGCTTATAGTAAATAAATTGTTCTGTTCGACTCAAAATATATTAGAAGAGAGAAACCACAGAGAAAGTATGACCAACTTCTGTGACATTGCATATGGGTATGAAAGAAAAGAATGCTGGATGAGGCTCTGGCCAGCCTGATCTACGGTAGGGTGTCCCTGCCCAAGGCAGGGGGGTTGGAACTAGGTAATCTTTGTGTTCCCTTCCAACCCTGACTGCAATTCTACGAAATTCTAAATTTTGGAGCTTAAGCAACAAAGCATACAGTTGCATTTTAAACACACTCCCCCCCACACACACACGCCCCTCTTTGTTTTTCAGTTGTTAATGAGTTTGATCTTAATTATCACAATTAAGCTCTGGTGTTTAGGAGATATTTTTGATGATCAAAATAATTCTACTAAATTTAAAATGCTCTTAACAGAAGGCATGGTAGCTAAGAGAAAGATGTCAGTATCATAACTGAATGGAGATGAGTCCAAACACTACTGAAACTTCCTGCACATTCTTTGTCTCACTCAGGAAGGATTTACTGCATTGACAGTGAATTGCTCTCCTTTCCAATAGGCAATGTTGGGCAACTGTTAATTTCCAATGATTAAATAATTTCATAAGCTAGAAAACAAACAAGTGCACGAGGTTTTGTAATTCCTGGTTTTCCCCAATGAGCACTGAGAGTAAGAGAAAGAAGTAGAAAGAGAAATGGGGGAGGCGAGGAGGGAGAGAGGAATATTCTGCAGAGACACTGTAAGATTAATATGCACAAAAGAAATTAAATATTTCCATCCAGAAGCAGCACTTTTCATCACAGCAGCCTATCTACCTTGAGAAAAGTCTGCTCAAGAATCCTGAAAAACATAGAAGAAATAGCTCCCACAATCTGAAACCTTTTCTAACTTAAGAAAGAAAATTGAAGTTGTAAGACAAAAAGATCTGTGCATAAATTTTAGATTTCAGCCTTTACATTTCTGCCTTCGACTTTTCTTGCCCACAAACTTCCATCTTGCTTTTGACTTTCCTTTACTGATAGTAATCTGGTGTGGTACTACTAAGATGTTTTTCTTTCCTTGAAAATAACAATGTGTTTTCTGCAGTCCCAGATATGAACATTCACCTTAACTAATCCTCCTGCTCTCCCCTGGCTAGCCTTTAAATTGCTATTTTAAAAGTGCATTCAAGTTGGGGGATTCCTTGTTGTTAATGGTTTCCTGAAGCATTTGGGATAAATACATCTGCATTTCTTCAGCCACTCAAAGCAGACAACACAGTTGACTCACAGCTTCAGGATCATTTTGGTTGGACAAGATCTTCAATATCATTGGTTCCAACCAATGACTGAGGACTGCCAAGTCACCATTAAACCATATTCCTCATCACCACATCTACGCATTTTTCAAATATCTCCAGGCATGGGAATTCCACCACTTCCCCAGGCAGTCTGCTCCAGTGACTTCAGGTGAAGATTTTTTTTCCTAATACCCAATCAAAATCTGCCTCGGCACAATTTGAGCCCTACCTCACATGTTACTTGGAAGAAAAGACGAGGTACTCAGAGAGTTCAGATATCTGCAATCTTTTTCTGACACTGTGTTTCCACAGAGGAAAGATAGAGGGAATATGGGCAGGATTGGGTATGATACGCTCCTACATCTCTAAATCTGTATTAAGAATCAAGATAAAAAATAGGATGTCATAACTCATTCCTCCCCAGACACTAACAGGTTCAGAGTGGGGGAAAAAAAAAAAAAAAAATTTAACCAAATGCAGTTGTACAGCTATGCACTTCCACTGTCAAGAATTCACCAAGAATTTAACTTATACCTAAATAATGTTGCTGAATATTTAATATATTTCCATCATTTTTCTTTCATCCTCTTCTATCACAAATAAAATACTACATTGAGCATAATTTTATTCATTTCACATTGTGTCATTTAGGAAAAAAAATTGAGGACAGAGCATAAAACCTAACTGTCTAATTTCTTGCACAAATTGAATTTGCCACTTCAATACTTGAATTCAAGTGGGGATATAGCTTCTGGTAGATTTGAAGGCATCAGAAGTGAAACAACAACAGTTTTGAATCATAAATGGAATTTTTTTGACTGTTGGCATTAAAAGGACTTTGGCATAGAAGTGGCACATTTTATATTTAAAAAGCAGTAATTAATTCCATACAAAGCCAACAGCTCACAACTGATACACTTATCTTTCTCTATTTTCCTCAGAATCCTTATGGTAAGAAAATAAGCTGGATTCATTCAGGAGCTGCAAACATGTTCATATAACTACTAAGTGTTAGTCAAACTGATGACAACTGACTCAAGTATGGCCAGTAATGTGTGACATCTGCTATTCACAGAGAAGAAACATAAACAAAAACAAAACCAACCCTGATCATGTCTGCCTGGGATGCTTTCATTCAAAGCATGGCTTCACTTTACAGGTGAAAATTCTAGAACACTTTGAGGGAAAAGAAAACCAAGACTGAATGTTTGTGGTGCGTGTATGTAAAATACAATTTGCAGAAGAAAGGAAATCCACTCTTGGAATTCTACCAGCCAAGCATTCCTGCCAAAGATGCGTTCTACTACTGCCTTGCATTTTTATGTACTCTTGATGCAGAATGCAAAGAGTGGCATGGCACAGATATGATCTATGCGTAGACAAGATACTTATGCAATAAACACCAACTAAAAGAGGTGGATGCAGCAGAACGCTAATGACTTCATTGCCAAGATGAAGTCAAGCCTAACTTGTATTAAAACTGCCTATAGCTTTTGGTCTAAGCTTCAGACATGTAGGTTCATTAGAAAATGATTTATAATCCTCTCCTCATACCTTGTCAGTTCAATTAATTCTCTGAAAAATGGAGAACACCAGACTGTGGAACTTTTAAAATTTTTAAGATATTAAGTAATGTGACAGGTCACAAATTTGAGCTGAATTATGAGGCATTCCTTCATCTAACCGTAAGACCACCCTTCTGGTTATAGACTTTATAAAATCATCTATTTTTATATCTATGTAATACATATATCATTTGTAAAAGTATTCCTGTAGATCGAATCAAACAAAAAATATACAGTGATAAAAATGCTGGGTTTCTTCAATTTCTTTAGCAGAGGTCTAAGAGAACAGATATCAAAATTGCTAAAGGTCTGAAAGACTGGCTTAGAATACTGTTTAGATGGTCCCTATTTTAAAAGTACAGCATAGATTGACTGGCACAAAGAATGGGGTTTCTCCCAATGATTACCCTTTTGTGTTTACTACTTATTTACCATATAGAGAAGAGACCCAAAAGGTAACTACTGGGAAAGAATCAAAAGATGTGACTGGCAGGTTTGTTGGGTGGTTTTGTTGGTTTTCTTTCCCCAGCTTTCTGAAGTTTTGTTATTACGTCCAGAATAGAAGAAATTGAAAATGTTTAGCAAGATGCAGGTTTTAGGGAGCTGCTTCCCTTCAAGCTGAGATACTCCAGATAGACGTTGCCATGACTTTGACACGTTTCCCTCAAGTGTGCTTCAAGGGCAAAAAAGCACAAGCAAAATGTGAAAAGACAATAAAAAGAAAGCAAGGGAGATCAAAATATAATAATTTAGTTGCATTTCAGATTTGATCAGCACAGTTCCTAGTCTAGTTCCATGATTCCCACATCCTGGCTGATTCTTTCCTCTTCCAATAACTAAATTCATATGTGATTTTTCTAAAGCGGAGCTTTCATTACAGGGCTAACCTTAGAGCTACATACAGTTTAATCTTAGCTTGGCAAAAGTATGCACATTTATATTCAGCTCATATCTCTTCCAGTTCTACACCTAACTGTCCAATATGCAAAGTCTTCCATGAATTATCCTATGGGTACTGGCAACCAGCTACATTATTGAGTCAACTACTGGAAATCTTCAAAAGTTTACCCCAACATTTTAGTTAACTTTTGGCTCCAAATGGTCTAGCAACAGTCTCTGACTACTACGTTTCTCCTAACCAAATTTTAGCTTGTCACCAAGAATTTGCAGAAAACATCAACACAAGCACTCCTGTGAGAGCCACTCTAGGCCGGCAGACACAAGGAGCATGTGGTACACTTTCATTCTCTTCAGGTGTATTCTGCTAAAGATAACCT
The DNA here is from genome assembly GCA_013396835.1 of Psilopogon haemacephalus. Classification (NCBI taxonomy): domain Eukaryota; kingdom Metazoa; phylum Chordata; class Aves; order Piciformes; family Megalaimidae; genus Psilopogon; species Psilopogon haemacephalus. Next base: position 1,393,009 of record VWZI01002832.1, read on the forward strand.
ATGGTGATTTGACTGTGTGGAGATGCAGAAAAAGAATTTTCTGTACTAACCTAAAATTTTGGAACACAGGCATAGCTACCCAATACATGTAGTGGACTAAGAGTTTCTATATCTTAGTGTTTGTATGAGGAGCCTGTCCCCGGGTCTTGGTGACAGCACTGCAGATGTGTGCAATTTGTTATAGTTTTATCTAAAACTTGCCTACCTCGGATTTCTACAGCTCAGTAGATCCTTGTTTTAGTAAAGACAAATTTTGTGCATGACATTTTGCTGGGTAATTTTTTTCTCCCAGTTCACTGATACACACTCATGTAATTCCCATTTACTCTACTCTCTGAACTCCCTCATGGAAACCCAGCATCAAACCCTTCATCATTTGGTAGGATATAAATATGATTTGCAATACAACATTTTTTTTTGTTCAGGTGCTGGGAGATAGAGTGGGAATGTGGTTATGTGCAGACTCATCACACATTGTACACAGCAACCTAGTCCATTTACCTGCCATGTGAACCCCAGTCCTCATCCCCCTAGCAAGACTGAACTTTCAAGTATAAAAACCTGCAAGTTCAATATAAGTTTTAGTACCTGAACAATGAACATACTGAGACACCTGATGAATAATAGTCCACATTAACCTTGCAATGCAGCTGCAGCCATACTGTGAATCAAATAAGTTGCTTTAATTTTAAAAAGTAAATTAATTTGTTCCATAGGAGAGGTGTCAGCACAGCCATAGTCCTTGGTTATGTATTCTTCTTAGGCATAGAAATGCTTGTGGAGCTCTTTTGTTTCTGTTTAAAGTCAAGGCATCAACAGCACCAGGAAAAACAAAAATATTATGACCAAAAAAAAAAAAAAAAAAGGAAGGCTGAAGCCTTTGAAACAGATCAAAAGTGTAGCGATTTGTTTGATCCAATTTGCTTTAAAAGTGAATATTGAAATATTTAACACGCTTAGATCCCACATAAGAAAGTCGCTGTGCAATTCCACTCTTTCCTCCAACCCTGAAAGCTCTGATACCTTCCCCATCCTTTTTTCCTGTAAAAATCTTCCTTCTAGATCTAAATATGTTAATCAACAAGAAGAAACAAAATTGCAGTTGTGGAGCAATATTCCATCCTGCGGTAATCTGAATCTGCTTAACCTCATGATCAAAATGTACAATACATCTCACTACGTGCTCTCTTGTTTGTAGTAAATTAATATTCTGGCAAGGTGCACTCACTGTCTGACTGAATTCACAAACAATATTATCCAAAATGAAATAAATAAATCATATTTCATACTATGACACCGTGCCTTTCTTTTTAGACTAAAATTATCCTTGAAAACAGACATAAAACATAATCAAATAGACCAAGACAAGAATGAAAGAAAATCTCAGAAGGGTTTAAGCATTCGAGATAAAAGACACATAAAATGACTTTGGATGTAGGGGAAAAAACAACACGCTTGAATAAGAAGAGAGAGAAATATCGAACAGGAGCAGTATTTTTGTGCCTCGGAGTCTACATTTCTTCCTCTCAGAGAGAATTTATACAATATTTATTTATGCGCTGGAAGAGCAACATCAAAATACGCAATAAATGCAATAGGAGAAATTCAAAGATGGGAACTATGCTCGCTGTGTGATGAGGTATTTCATATCTTCCTATTACATCTAGACACAAAGGATTACAGTATTTTATGCTGGTATTTTATAAAATTCCCTCAGCATTAAAGCAAGAATTACAGTGGAGAACATGGAATCTATTTTTTTTCTTACTGATGCTTTAATAGTAGGTAAACATTTTCATAAGCCATCAAAGAGATTGTATCATTCATCATAAGTAGTCCTGTGTAGTGGAGTGCTATGCTCTTTTAAAACCCTTCTCACAGTGTAAGACTGATTTCAGTATTTCTGTCTCCCTCATGGAATATATGGTCAAGGTGGGTCTCCTTTTTGCTGTTTAAACCTTCAGTTTATAAAATTCTTCAAACAACTTTACAATAAATTTGTGGGGAAAAAAACCCAACATATTCCTTTTAACAAACTACTGAATTCCCAATTAATAAATGCAGAATTCCTAAGGTGAACCACGAAGTCATGACCAGGCTTATTTAATCATTACTTCCATTTTTCTGCTTTACTTTCCCATCCTTTACCAGTTCTTTATTGCAAACACTGAGTAATTCTACTTGCAGTGCCTAACACAAACAAACAAAAATAATAATCAGCCCAAACACCTTAGATGCTGCCATATTAAGGCATGGCAATATGCTTTTCTTAATGCCCAAGCCACCCTCCTTCCATAAAAATCCAAGTTCATTTTTCATAGGGCTGCAACTACTCTGTGCACGAAAGGAGATGTTTGTTACAGAAGCTGAACACGATCCCTGACTCTCCCAGTGCTAGGACCAGCAGCAGCATGTCCTCCATACTGGTGAGAAAAAGTGACTAGACAGGTCCAGCACATTCAGCACTTGTGGAAGTTTTATAATATTGTCTATGAAGTGGATCCACGTTTGACAAAGGTATGAAAAAAAATTACCTTCCTCTTTACCCTTCTGAAATAATTTTCCTGGTGTTATTTTTGGAGTCAGTTTTCTAAATAGCAATCACTGGCCAGTTTGGTGGGAAGCTAAGCACCCACAACCTGGACGGCGCCCAGTACTCAGACTGTGCCTGTGCTGTTTGCTGCACAGGAAGCTTTCAGCCTTAAGGCACAGCAATGTTCCAGCACCAAATGTCCCAGTTTGCCCAGTTAAAGTTGTAGAAATTCAGAAGGTAAGTATCTGGAGATTACTCAGTGCACATCTTTCAGGGCACTTCATCTCACATCTTTGGGACTAGTTTTAAATATTTTAGAAACATGTATTAGCAACAGAAGAGGGGAAAAAAAAAACACACAAAAAAACAAATCAAACTTGAAACTGAATTGGCCTTGACAATGCTGAAAGCAGCACAGATTAATCCCATAATCAATAAGCCCTTCAACAGCCATATTTCCTACAAATCTGTGCCAGAAAGTTGTGCAGAACAGGAGGACTCCACACGACTGAAAACAGTGATGAAAGACAGGCTGCACTGAATCTAGGTCATCAGCAATACTTTTCAACTTGGCATAAGAAAAATTAATGGAAGTTTCTTAATTGGCTAAACCACATCTGTCTAATATTTTGACAGACTTAAAGAGGAGTAAAGTCTGTTGCTGCCACTGAGGCATGTTAATAGAGATCTGATAATTTGCATGATTATAAGCCAGTCATTTTTATCAATATTTCTACAAGAAGCAATATTTTTGCAAGTCTAAACCACTAAGATCTTGAATGACACATCTCTAAGTGAATTAGAAGCAACTGTGTCCGCTGATTTCAGATGGATGCTCCTAGTGAGCAGGGATGACAGAGTAGTACTCCATAGATACACATACAATATCCCTGCAGATGATGAACAAATAAAAAGTTCTTTCTAGACCTCCATTTACCCTTTTAAATGCATATTTACCCAGTGCAATGCAACACTATGTTAAGGCTAACCAAACCAGCACATTAATACAGCACCATGCAAGGATATTAGCTGAGGTCTCAGAGAGAATATAACCTCGTTAGAGCAACGTTGTGCATGGGCTAATTAGGCCTGCCTCTCAAGCAAGGCTAATTATTCCCAGTACAGGACCATACTGATACTGCTCTGCTGCTTCTGGGTTCTGGAGCTAGATTATTCAGCAGTAACTCAGAGATCTCTGCCCCACGCTATATTCAAAATTGTAAACAATCATGAGAAATGGATCCATTATACCCAGAGAGTAGCATGATGCACTGCACTCTCACTCATCATCTATCAAGGACATCATCATGAAGGATTGAAGTGTCTGTGCACTGAGATCTTCATTTAAATGGGAAATTCCACCACTAGACCAGCACTTGTGCTACAGAGAAAAGTTGGGCTGAGGGGACAAATATCCCGGGACTGGAGACCTGAGGGACTACAATTCTCTCACCAGGCATATGCCACACTCGGTAAGTCCTAAGAAACAAACAAAAAAAGCTAAGTAAAGGCTAAAGACTAAGTCCTGGTGCTTTTCTTAAGACCAGCTTTGAGTAAAAGGTTTCTTACTCTTTTAGCAAGAAAAATCTCAAAATTGTTATAATGTGAATCAGGGTTTCAATACTGTGATGAAATATTGAGCACAATTAGCTAAGAAACTTTGGGATGTCCTACCACAAGTTTCAAGGCTTAGGAGAGTTTGCCTTTGTGGTTTCAGATACAAAAGCTGGTACCAAATCTATGTCAATGAAGGGCCTTACAGAGCCTAAACTAGAAATGGCAAATAAGCCAGGACCAGCTGCCCTGGAAGCACACTAGGACCCAGCTCTGGGTGCAGTTGCAGACAAGATTTGTGCACCAAGTGGATTCAACCAAATAACAGTGCTCTGCATCAGCCAGCATAGAAAGGGACTGTTTGATATTGAAGCATAGGAGGAAAATCAATAACATAAAATACAGAGTAGTCAACAAAACTGTTGTGAGACAGCCAAGAAGCTTCCAACCTATTCACTGAAATGTTTCTTACACCTTTCATTCAGCTATCTTTTTATTAAATGAAACAGCACACCAACAACTCACACATACAAAACAACAAAATACCCTAATAAAAACAAAACTGTTTTTTTTTTTTAAACCAAGCAGCAAGGTGAGGTCTCTCTGATCACCACCAAACTGAATGTGTCTTGTTTTGACACAAAATAGCCTATTGTACAAGAATGAAGACTTAAACTCCACTAGGATTTGAGCCCTGTGCTGCTGACACAATTCTGCAGTAGGACCAAATTGCCAAGAGTCTTCCACTAAGGACAGCAGCTTTGTCCAGTTGTTGTTCTGATGTCAGGTAAGAACAAATCTAGTTGTCAAAAGACGGTCTAATAGGAAATGTGAAATACCAGAAATGTGAGCTAACATTTTAAGCCATTAGCATACTATGTCCACTTTCTTTTCTAACTGGCAGTTGTTACCAGTATAAAGACTGAAAGTGTAAATACGTAATGAAAATGAAGGGGGGGGAAGAAGGGGGAGAGAGAAGGAAGAAAGAAAGGAACATGGCTGCAAGGAACATGTTCCTTAGAATTACAATCAAATTAAACAATCAGTTTTGATGAGGGGAGCGCAGGGACAAGGCAGAAAGGCATCATCAATTTCAGTTCAATTTACCTTTGTGGTTCCTAGGCTGTAAATGAACATCTCTTCTCTAACAGCATAAGCAAACAGTTCTTTTGGGGGTTTACTCAATACGTGCCTTGTACAAAGAAATCCTGAGCAACATGGTAATAAAATAAATCATGAGAATTTGGGGATTAGTTTGGTCCCTCTCCTCCCGGCTGCTCAACCTGCGCATTGGAAGTATTTGTTGATTGGTTGGTTGGGTTTGGGTTTTGTTCATAATGATGTATGGAAAGACACTCAGAGTATTGCCCAAATTTCTCATTGCAGAGTTTAGACTCCCTACCAATGCCCAAAATACAGTACTTAAAGTCCATTAAATCCTCCACTGCTGATTTGCATATGAAGACAAAAAAATTTAAGACATTAGAAAGCACTGACCTAGGGAACATAAAGAGGAGAAATCTTGTTTGAAACAAGTTAATTCATAAACACCATTTTAAGATCCCAATCTATAGAAAAGATAAACACTGATAGCAAGTGAAAATTTCATCTTTAACATCCATATCTATTTTCCACTCCCTTTCCAGGAATATTGATATCTTTTCTGTACAAGCTGACAAAACGAAGGGTTTTAGTTACTCACAGCTTATCCCATCCAACCTCTGCACTTGTATGCTGCTTAACATGCTAGTGCCTGATTGTTTCGGATAAAAAGATATGCCATATCTTGCTAAAGCTGGTGATGTGCCAAGTACTCAGTGACAGTGACAAATATCCTCCATTCCTGACGAAATACTCCCTCTGCTGTACAACACACACTGTTACATAAAGCCCAATGCACACATACATATGTATTTAAACTATGAACAGGTATAGATAAGCTTCATAAACCACAGAAACAATTCACTGTTCCAGAATGACCTTGCTGAAAATAGAACCATCGTTTATGTCCACAAAATTGAAAGTTACTTGTGCCTTATTTCAAATAAATAGGATGAATATATTAAAGTATAAACATCTAGAGGTGCCCAGGCCTCAAAGAATGTAACATTCCTAAATTCTTTAGTTTTGTAGCAAATGTTAGAAGAGAAAGGGTCAAATAACAAATATCTAACTGTGAGGAATACAGAATGATGGAATTAATTCAGCAGTAGTTTTGTTTATATTTTACTGCTTCTGTTACTGCCTGGATTCAAAATAGCTCTCTCTACAGTCTCATTGTGCCTCTATAGTAAATATTAAAGTCATTAACAAGACTGAAAAGCTTAATATTTCTCACGGGCTTGAAAAATCTTTTGAGATAAATTTTCCATTTAGAAATGACATAATTGAAGTTACATAAAAAGACTTGGGAAACCAAAGGCACTCAAAAGGCTATGCTTGGAACAAACTGAAACAGTGGTGCTGAGTACACCAGAATGAAGACTTGCCCACGCAAAATAAAAGCAGACCAAGCTGCAGTACATTAACTTCTGGAGTGGCATCCATGTGCCACATGTATCACAGAGCCTCTGAGCCAAATAAACACATGGGATGACATCTCCAAGGTTATATCACAGATCTGGTTTAATATTTAAGGTGCACAACCTGTCCATGCACAGCCACAAAATCACTGTCCATAAAGACTGGCAGCATTTTTGCCTTTTTTTAAATAAAAAGTTAAAATTAGATTTTAAGGCTGGAGACTAAGTTTGTTTGCATTCAAGTAGTTCATTAATCCACTCCATTTTATATTAGTAGTTCCTGATATTAAAACTGCCTGCTCCAAGATCTCCCAATTATACAATTTCAACTCATAGAAATGCGTTTAAGAGAAACAGTAACTGAGGAACAAAATCATCTAAATCTCATGTTTTCATTATATCTCTTTTGAGTTTATTCCACAAAGATGTTAAGGTCTGAGGATTAATTCATTCATTCATTTTAATATCATTAAAAATTCAAACTTTATCTAGCTGTCATAAAGATAACTTACAGAAATCAGCCATTACAGGGAAGAAAGACAAAAACATGGTAACAACAATAATGCTTACTTATCTGGGAATACAAAACCAAAAGACAATTTCTTTCCAGGAATTCCATTAAAATTGTTCTAAAGCTAAAGCTTAATTACTTCTAAGTGTAACTGTAAGATGTGGGAGGGGTTTTTTAAAATTTAATTTTAATAGTAATAGTTGATATTACCTTTTTTTAAATTATTGTTATTTCAGACAAGTATCAAGAATACATAATTCTCTGAATAGCAAATATCCAGAGGAAATTCCCTTTGCATTTCTCTCACAGGCAGCACAATAAATATAATTTTCTCACTGACAATTAACAGTTGCAGCCAGCTGAGGTGTACGCTGAATTGTATAAAATAAAAATCTATACTGATCTTATCAACTGCATTCAAAACAAAGGTCTGGGCATGCTTCATTTCAGCCCCATCATCACACTGTAGCCCATATTTAAGCAGAACTAGCCACGGTCGACCCTCTGCAGTATATTAGTACTGCCACAGGATGGCAGAAAGAACACCTGATAATTTCACCGGCTTTGCAAATTCCCAAGATGCTGCTGAAAGCCTATAACCGGCCGAATCCTCTGCTGCCTGCTTTCTGTTGCATTTGCAGAACAAGTGCCAATTACATGCAGAGTCTCACTGGCAGAAGCTTACAGAACATTGTGAAAAGACTTAAACACTATAAAAATTATGAGTAGTTTTACTGCTACTCGTTTCCACATTATAATCTCTTAAGAGCTACAACAAAGTTACAGTTTGTACCTTACTGGAAAAGAAGAATCAAATTAATTTTTAAACTGTACCATCAGACAGCTCATGGCAAGTGGGGCATCCCCGTGTGCCATTCTTCCAGCAAAAGTACCATATGATGCACCTCCAAGCACACAGCTCCACAGATGGAAAGCTCTGTCAGACAATTCTTCAGGCCTCCTGTTCAAGGAAGATGCTTTCTGTGCACAATGCAAAGGAGAAGGAGGATGCTACAGAGAACAAACCAGCAGCACACTCAAATCAGAGTGCTTCTCACCCTCAGGCAAAAACGTCATCTCAGGAGGCTTTATTGGTTTTTTTCCCTTTTCAAGCTGTTTACTACCACTAAGAGGTATTCCAGAGACTCAGAGTAACTTCCAGTCACTTGATAAATGATTGAACTATGGAAAACACCTGCCCCAAAAGAAGAGCTAGCTTACAGAGGACATTTGTGCCTTTGGTCCCATAGTGTGTTATGTCCCATATGTGTTGTGCATGTGTTATGTCATTCCTGCAGTCCCAGAATTAACAACAGCCTTGGCATGAGCAGAAATGGCTGCTCACCACTTTACCCAACTCCTTACTTATCTACACTTCTGCTTACTTACAGCATTGTGCTGGGGAGACCCCAGGATGTTGTAAGCTTGTATCTTCATCCCTCCCATTCTGCCCCTGCAGAATCAGTAACCCGATTTTCCATGTGAGTGGGGTATTTGGGCAGGAAGACTGTGGTAAATTTCTGAACTTCAAACGTTCAGAAAAAGCAACCACACTTCTCTTTCTTCAAGCAAAGATTACTGAATTGTACTTAAATCTATTTGGCGTAGCAAGCTGAGGAAAGAAAATCTTCATCACAGATATCACGAGTGATTTTAGACACAGTGTTTCACCTAAGAACAGAATTTACACAATTTCATCTCAATGCTTTTGACCCTTGCTAAAATAACGAAAACTACTTTTTTATTATGCCCTGTATTTTTAGCACATCTGTTGAAACAGAAGTTGAGACATCTCCTCCTTCTTGCTTCATCAAGTAATAACCTGAATTTGATTTAATCTCTGCCCTTTCTCCTTGTTCCCTATCTAAGAGATTGAAGACTTCAGATTAAAATTGCTGTATCTCTATCTTGCTGGAAAAAAAGGAGACAGAGATACTGTAGCAAATTTCTTTGATTTGTCTGAGAAATAAAAAACAGACTGCTGGTATGCTTCAGAATAATGATAAGAATGAAGAACAGCTTTTTTTCTAGTATTTGGACAAGGATAAGGATTTAGTGAGTTCAGTCAGTTGAACAATCATATTTTAGCCAATCCAAAGAAATTGAGATGCTGTTTCTGTTACGGAACTTGAGAAAAATGTTAACCATGGCCCAGTCCAGTATTTGCAGTGTAACGGATTTCCAGTCAGACTTGCTAGATATGTTCAGGTGGCAGTGAGAATATATTTTTTTTTTCAGTAGAAAGTCAGTGCCTGGATTTATTCAAATGGAATTAATGGAAGCCAATAGCCTCTAGAGCAGCTTTTCTTTTTCCAGACTGCTACTCACTTCTTGTTTCTTCCTTGAAAAGTATCACACACTGCTTTCTGCTTCAATAAGGCACCAGCTTCACCAGCTTGAAACGGCCCAATAGTAGTCTTAAATTAATTACAATGTCATCCATCCCTTCCCCAACATCTGAATACGACAACTTGTGGCAACTTCTCCCTCAATACTCTCTTTAAGAGTGATAGATGACTGCAATTTTCTGCCCTCTGCTAGGCCTACCAGCACAACAGCAAGCCTTAGGACATTTTGGGTTTGCTTGAACTTTCAAGGAGAACAGATTTGCACTTCAATGCACACAGCACTATTTGATGGTGTGCTAGTAAAGTACCTGATTTTGACCTCTTCTGTGTTTGTTATCTACAATTGCCTTCATTTTACGCAGCACCATTAAGAAGCTAATGATTTTTGCAGTATTGTGAGCCTTAGTTTTCTTACCTAACTAGGCTTGAAAGTTGCTGTGTCTGGACCTTTGTGCAGACCTTCAATGGTAGAGTAATTTCTAGTACATAAACCACACAAGATACTAACTTCCCTGGTTTGGGTTGTCGTGGATTGGATTTTTTTTTGGTGGGTTTGGGAGGAGAGTGGAGTTGCTTTTTTGTTTGGTTATATGTTTCCATATTCATCCCAACATAAGCTTGTGCTGAAAGTAAATGCAAAAAGCTTTAATGCACCACAAAGGTATAAAGTGTCATAAGAATACATCATACACCAGAGCAGCTAAGTTTAAAATTATAACTGTATCATGAGCATGGATGAATCAAGAACAATTACAGCTCCTCCACTGGATGCATCATATATATTTGATTCATCTATGAGGAAATAAGAAAGTAATTCAGAGTCCTTATATCTTGACAGGTGGGGAAATTATCACTTTGAAGCAAATTTCGAAATACCACTTTGAATTTCATTTCAGAAAGATAGGTGTTAGATTTTTCAGCAAAGTCCTGCTTAGCTCACTCTGTAGGGAGACTGTGAAAATATACTACTATTATAATTAAGAACAAAGCAAAAAAAAACCACAAAACCTTCCTGTTCACACCAGCTTTCACAAGTCCTGCTTCAGCTTTCATTTTTTGTGTATATAAGACTGAAAATATCCCTAAAATTTTCCTTGATGTTAATACATTCTGAACGTAACTCACTTCTTTATAGCATGAAGATTGCTCATCACCTTCACCATGAAATGGCAAAAGATACAAATCTACTGCTATCTTTCATCTGAGGCATCATTATTGCTTCCCACCGAGTCTCAAGGCTCTGGAAGATCCCAATTTGACAAATTACTTGTAAATTTGCATTTGCTCATTCAACTTTGCACAAAAGAAAACATTGCAGAAGAAAAAAACAGCCTAAAACAAGAAGCAAAATTAAACCAATGATGGAATGAAACAGAAGTGAAAATTAAAGCTGCATTTGAAATTTGACTTTTAGTTTAAAAAAAAATTAAAACTATCTCAAGTTGGAAGAGATATGCAAAAGAGGTGTGAATATCAAATCCTGCATATCTCATTTTTGTCTATGTCCAAGTAAGAACTTTACAAGAAAAATGTTGCTATCAGTCTCGTGTAAAATCTACAAGAATGCTGGAATCCCCAACATTGTTTTTGATAAGAAAGGCTGGGCCAGATGATTATTGAGTTCCCTTCCAACCTGGTATGACATGAGAATGAATGTGAGTATGAAATCCAGTTATCTGTCACAAAGCTGCTCATATCAGTTGTCTTCTTGATGACCAGCAATGAGTTTCAGAGCAAACATCTATCAAAGACAGTTAAGATCACATCACTTTAAGACAAAAGAGTGACTGTATATGAGTTTGACAATCTGCACATTAGGGTAAATACTGCAGCACTTATCCACAATGCTCTCACAATTTAAAAGTCGTTTTCATAATTATAGTTGCTAGTGAGAGAAAATAGTAATGGAAATTTTGATTTCAGAACACAAGATGGCAGCCTCCAAAAGGGAATAGAAAAGTATCCCAAATCACTTCCAGCAGTTACAGCCCTTTTCATAGTGACAGTGGATCTTGGACTCTAAGAGTCCAAAATTACCTTTTTTTTCTTTCTTTTTTTAATATGAATTTGTCACAGAAATCCTCACTAAATGTCAAAAAGTAACTATGAAGCCAAGATGTAGATCATTAAAAGAAAACCAAATTAGATTATAGGAAACATTTTGCATATTTCCTTCTATGACTTCTCAAAAGCCTTTCCTTCCAGAGGCAGAAATGCAGACTACTATTCCACAACCAAAATTTACATATAAAACACACTGATACATATGTTAGACATACAAGAACCAGTCACATCTTTGCCATGCTTCTTCCCACAACAGCCAAATTCTAAACATGTGTGGCTATATTGCTGGTTTTGGAGGAGCAGTTAAAAGCCAGATTTCAGTTGCAAACCTGGATCATGCTAACCCTCAGTAAACTTCATTGGTGTTGCTGATGGCCTGAGACTGTGCAATATATGCTACACACCACATGCAAAGTAAGGACCAAGCTCAGTTTACTTTCCTCCTTAAATAATGTGCAAGATGTTTGCACTGAAATAACAATACTACTACATTACTTCATCTTCTCTTCTACATAAAAATGTGAGATAAACTCTTCCAGACACTCATGTAGCAAAGAAAAAGATTAAACTACAGATGCCATAATGAAACTTGGGGGAAAGAAAATCTAAAAAGACATTTTGGACATTGCTTTAGCCTCCATCCAGCTTATTTGCACAGCAGTGACTCAACTGTAGTCTGTATACATGAACACACAACAAAATACATGTAACCACTCCACTCAATGTGGATCCATTTGCATTCTCATTACAGTAATAATAATGATTTCATTATGTCTTAACTAGTCATGGTATCTTTAAAATATATGTATGATTAAGCCAAAACAAAATTATACTACAAAAGCTTCTCAGTGGTTTTCCATCTTTTTAAGCAAATGCTGTTCTAAAACTAACAAACCAATACATCACAAGTTGTATTACCCTGGTGGCTAGTTCATAGAAAATAAACATTTTCCACATCAAACACAAGTCATGCTTTCTTGTTCTTTTGCAATCAAAAGAACAGGAAAGCTTTTACTCTCTTTTCCAGATGCAAAGTCCTTTTTTTTTTTTTTTTCAACACTAAACACTAAATCCTTTTTCAGAGGCACCTATTGTCATCCGCTGCTTGAAAGAGAAGCCTGGAGTTAAGTTATATACTTAAGCCTGTGAGTTGCTAAAATTAGGCAATATTAATCCCATGTTCAAAGCTAGAGCATCCAACTGAATAGGACCTGTGGTGACAATAATGAATAAAAATACCAGTGCCTAGAAAATTAGATTTATGCTACCTGCTTGAGATGTCAGTTTAGAACAGACAAGGGAGACCGCAACAACAGGAGTCATGCTACAAGACCATTTTATCTGGAAGGTTTCTCTACCACCCTAATACTCCCTCACAAGCCACGTGATACCTCGAAATGATTTGCAATATAAAAGACCAAAGTGACGAAAAATTTTCATGTCTCATAAAGTTTAGAGACAATTTAAAGCTTGAGGCTGGCATAGAAGACAAGTGTGTAGGAAGGCAAAATCCTTTGCAAGAGCAAGGCCTGGAGGATGCTGCAATGAGAATCGTAACTAATCTAACAGATGGCAGAGCACAGCATACCCTTGTATCCTGGCACATTGCACTTACTGCCTATCATTTGGTTGCACCTGTGTCTTTCTCTACTCAAAGATTAAAGTCCTGGGAAGCTGAACATATTTTGCTTCCATTTTTTGTCTCTTTCACACAGTTGCTCTGGCTTTCAGTTCTCTGAGGTCTCCACCCAGACAAGCTGGCATCTCAGGAAAAATGGGATATACATTCAGTTCAGACCTTGTGAGATCAGACATCACTCATTATCCAGGCAGGAGCAAAAATCCCTACACTATTTTTATAGGCTGAATTTCACTAGGAATCTATTTCTGTACTCATTGTAGGGTTTGGCCATTTTTCCTCATGTTTTCTCTTGATAGCCCATGATGCAGCTTAAATTACAAGGTTTTATTCTCAGCACAGGGAGACCATTTATCTTCCCTCTCTCTTCCAGAACATCCGTTCTTTTATCTGATTTTCTCACATCTTTCCTACATTGCTCCAAAATGACTTCTTCAAGCACCAGAATTGGACATTTATCCAGAATAAGCCTCACAAAAATGCTGACGGGAATAGAAAGACTATCTGCCATACATTTTACTTATCATTCCCTCTTCAACATACCAGCAAATCATTTGATATTTCTGATGATGGGACAACTCAAGCACAGCTTTCAATGCAGTTTATATCCCAGAGCACTTTCTACTTCCTAGCCAGCTTTGCCCCTTCCACACGTTATGCTATGAACAAATGTGGCACTTGATACTTCACTGGACTGCACCACACTTGTTTCTGGATATCTCTCCAGGTTTTAACTGTCATTACGGATTTAGAGCATTTCCTTGACCACGTTGATTCATAGATTCATAGAATGGTTTTAGGCACTCCCGGCACATGTATCACCAGTAGATTTGATAAGCACACTTTCAGCTGCACCACGTAAATCATTATGAAAACACTGAAAAAACACCAGATAAGCATCTCCAAACAAGCAGATGCATCAGGTCAGTAACTGCCCTCATGAATGCCCTCATGAATGCACAGGGTGTAAGGACTCAGCACAAGCAAAATCAGATGGTCTTGCTGCCCACAGGGTCTCCACTAGTACCAGGTCCCATCCTGGAGTGGATTTTGCTCCATTTGTGATATATGCATGAGGTTAGGGCCTTTCATATGGACAACTTCCTTCTGAAAGTGTTTCCAAAATATCCTTAGATTCATATTTCATTGTGTTTACTGTGTACGCTTAGCCCTGTGGCTTGTTACCCTGTCAAAGAACTAAATTAGGTCATTTGAAATCATTTGAGAGGTATTTTTGGACAAATGCATGATGTCTGCTACTTACCAAGTTTTGCTTTTAAGTTGTTTTGGTTTTTTTTTTTATTTATTTATTGCATAGAGGCTTATAAACAAGCAGTTGAGGTATACAGACCTCAGCCATTTCCCAGAAATTTAACTTAAGCTGAGAATGTATCCTCTCCCTGTCTCACACCCTCCTTTTTTTACTTCAATTTATTTTACCCTTTATTGTTCATGGATCACTAAAGCATCTCCATGACTTCTTTAAGGCTGCTGCTAAAAGACTGGATTAAATAAATTTCACCTTAAAGCACCTGGAAATAGGATGAGGTGATCTCAAATCATCTCATTTAAATAATGTCTGTCTTTTGCTTTTCTGTTCCAGCATAGTTGTTACTCCTCTGCTGTTTGTGTTGTCTATGCAGAGCTAATCTTTTTTTTGCAAACACAATATAGAAGGGAGAACAAAACACTTTCATCTTCCCAATAATCTGTTGTCATCTTTCTAATGGGTAGCACAACTTTGTTGTTAGTCCATGCAGCTATACATGGAGTAAGAAGTAAATATTCTCATTTAATCTCTCTCTCTTTTGCTTTCCCCCAGATTATTCATAATTATACTGCATTGGAAGATTTTGTTCATTTGTTTGTTTTTGCTTTCATTCCCAAAAAGAAAGAGTGCCCTTCAACAGGTTGTTTAAAAAAAAAAAAAATCAAACAAAAAAACTCTGGATGAACTATCATCATCTCAGCTCCCTCCTACCACAGGTTGATCATAAAAGAAGATAAAAGTTAAAGTGAAATCAGGCTGTTCACGTACACACCTGCAGAAAAAAAACACAGGCAGAATCAGAAGCTGAAGAATGGCATTGTGGAAAGCAGTGCAGCTCTGACTGCAGAAACCAATCGATAAGCCTGAGAAGAAGGAATACTGCTGAAAAATATATCAGTAACAACAAACATCACCACCAAACCTAGGAACGGAGAAATGTAGCAGTGACCAAGAATAACAACTCACTTTGTGAGAGCACCTCTGCAGATGAATGCATAGATTGGACTGCTCTGGTTTAGGGGAGATGGTCAGCACTACTCCCTTTGTAACCATTATTAAAAACATACCCAAATAAATCAACTAGACTTCATCTCTTTTGCCCTTCTTTGGTACAAAATGGCCTCATATTAATTTATGTATTTCAGTTTGGCAAGCATTTCTGTAATGGAAGAGAGTGTTAGGATCCCACTACCAGCCTCACTACTTTTCTCTCTAGGGAAATCCTTTGATTTCACACTAGGGAACACTTCAATCTTTGGCAGGAAGACTTACCAAAATGGAAAGCGGAAGGTGTATTCACAGTAGCGCCTTATTTCATGAGTCATATGGTTTAGCAGTATCTCTCTTCTTCACCCTCATTGAAGACTTTGGTTTCCAAAGTGGAACAGATGTATTCACCTTTTTGATGAAAATAAGCACTAGTGGCATTCAGGTCCCCAGATCAAAGTCTTCCAAGGGGAACTACTTCCTGAAATCTGCGCAAGCATGGAATTCAGGTTTGCAAACCAAGTGTTTTTGCTTGGTAGGTCTGCTCCGATTGCACCACATTGTGTGCGAACACAAACACAGCCAGAATCTAGTTGAGAAACATTTTGCCTTCTTTCAAAATCTATAATCACATTTACACAGTCTCTTTCTCTCTCCTTTACAAGAAAACATTCTGTCATACCAAATGTTCCTGCACTATTGATATTTACTCATTCTGTGATTTTTATTCCCTCAGGAATGGCAAAGTTGTTTGCTAATTAGGGTATCCTCATAGCAGATAGTGGCCCCCTGGGATTCACTCATATTTTCTGTCGCCCCCTTGTGGGAGGACTGAGGTTATGCAAGAGAGTGCAAGATAATATTTGAACCTAATACTCCCTGGGATTTGAGGCATATGCAATACACACATAGGTGACTGCAGACAACACTAAACTAAGAATTACAATCATCTTGTTTGCTTACACTGAAAAGGAACTGACCTCTAGTTTGACCACTGAGATAGGATGTACCCAGGGCACTGTTTCACACCAGAGCACCAGGCCTACAGTCAAGGACCAGGTAGAACACATGGAGGAGCAACCCAGCATGACCATTGCAAACACACTATCTCCACAACAGTCACTTCAATATGTACAAACATGCCCTTGGACAGTGGCATGGACTTCATGGCTTTCCATTCTTATTCCAAGGATTTCTCCCAGATGAACAAATGCACACATCTTCTTGAATAAAATTTAACATAACTGCTAAACGTGAGAAATGTAAGGCTTGGCTCTTTGCAAAGAAAACAAAAGCAAGAAGTGAAAGTGAGAGTAAGTTGTGGATGCCTCCTTCCTAGAAGTGTTCGAGGCCAGGTTGGATGAGGACTTGAGCAGCCAAGTATATTTGTGAGGCATCCTTTCCCATGAAAGGGAGGTTAGAGTACATGATCGCTAAAGTCTCTTCCAACTTAAGCCATGATTCTATGAATAACTAGGTATTAGAGAGATACTGAGATCTCCTTCCATCAGGGAGAACTGTGGATGACAACATGGATGTAGCTACTCTTGACCTGCTTTTGTCAAAAAATAAAATTGAAATATTGTCACATACTTTGGAGTACGGAGGAGAAAGGCTGAAACAAGCACATAAGATGAGAAGCAAGAAGCTACTACCAAGAATCATTCTATAATTCAGAGAAACTGTGATGCTTGAGGTCTCACAGCCAAGCATGACAGACACTGGTTTGACAGAGACAGCAGGTGATATTTTGACTTTCTTGAAATCAATAGGATTTATGCAACGATTTGATTCAAGGTGCTATACTCCAGCATTTCCATAAAATAATTGCCATGGACTAACTTGGATTGTTTGCTGGTTTATGATGGATCACCAGCCCAACTTGCTATGGGAGACTTAAGCCCTTTCTATTATAAAGCTTCTGTGCTTGTACTTGAAAGATTATTTTGCAAATAAATTGAAGTCAAGCCCACAAGCACCATAAAATATTCTGCATGTTAAAGCCTGAATTACCATAGCATCTCTATGCCCTGTAGAGTGAATTACAAACATTAGCAGAGATTACACATCTGCTCTTAACGTGTCAGATTTTGCTGACATTAGGAAAATCATACAAGAGTTATTGGAGCAGTATGCTCCAGAAGAAAATTCTCCAATGAGTATGTTTTGATTAATGTTGCTGCTGCATTCACTAATGAATGACAGGCAAGGTCACAAGTAATTTTGGTAGCCCTGTACGTTACAACCTCTATTACAGCCTCATATTTTACAGGAGCACTTCCCTGAGAGGAATTGAAGTACTTTGGAAAGAGTAATAATACATATAAAGCTGTAAATTTCACCTCAGATATTCAGATATCTAGTCATTAAAAGAATTATACCTCACATTTGCTTATGAAAGATCAAGGTATCTCAAAAAAACTTAGAGTTACTATACACGTTTTTCTCTATATTATAGTACATTGTCTTACTTGCAAAATCTTAAGAGCTAAAAGGACATCTATAACTTTAACCCAATGAAGAAAAGGTTGTGGAGGTACAGATTACCTGGCAAATTTGGAACACTGTGCAACTTTGCCTACTGAGACAAAGCATCTCTGCAAAAACACTCAGTTCACTAGGTTATAAAACAGAGATCCATGTTACCTACATCCATATGTTACCTGCCATTCACACACACCCTATTTATACAAGGCTTAACTGCGTATTAGATAAGGTGGGCAGAAAGGAGTGACCTGTTTTATCTGCATTTCACAAGGTTTTATACCTGCATAAGCGAATAACAGTTTATTATTGTAGCCTTACCACACCAAGTCCACAACAGCATGGTTAACTATATGAACTCACTACATACTCTTCACTGTCATACTAAAATTTACCTTAACCTATTAACAGTTGAGAGTGACTTCTATCACACAAGGTGACTTGGAACCATCCCAGCTTCTTTGCAAAAGATTTACCAAGAACTGTTCCTCCAAATCCCTCTCCTTCCAATCAGCACAAAACAGCCAATGAATAGATAGCCTCTTTGGCCAACAATTCTATTTTAACACTATTCTTAAACACCTTCAAAATGGTAGAAGTTGCTTACTTTTCAAAGACATTCAATGCCACTGATTTTATTGGGGTTTACATCAGCTGCATCTCCTGCTTTTAATCGCAACCATTCCTATTTGCATAGCTAAACAGAAACAGACTGCTGCAGGGGAGGGAAGGAGGAAATAATGCACTTTATGCATTTAATACCTGGCCATCTGGTACCTCAGAAATGTGTTCAACTTCAAACCATCAAGAAAACACAATGAGAGAGCCAAAAGAGCTTTGCTGCAGCAAAAATGCATTTATTCTATCCAAACAGGACAACTGGCAGCCGATGCAGGAGATACACACATAAATCCAAATTCTAATACACAGGGATTATGTGAATAGAAATACCATAGGTAAGCAGTATCAATGGAAAGAAAGATCTCTGTCCCTGGCATATTTCTTTAAATTTTTTTTTTCCCAATTTTCTCTTCTGTAGATCACTGAAAGTGGGGAGAAAACTGAATATTTAAGGCCTTTTCCTTCATCTAGAGAACTACCAAATAAGCAATGCAGTCATGTTTAGCAGCTTTACCGTCCTCAACATTTGCAAGATGTCATGAGAAACATACAGATAGTAGGTGGAATTTCTCATTAGTACACTATACAACTGCAGTACTAGAGACAGAAAGAGTCATTCTGCTTCGAAGGAAAGCCTTGAGACAGGTGCAGATTAATGGGTTTATCTGTAGAGAAAGACAGAGATCACATCCCAGGAAGAAATCAAATTGAAGAAGCCTTTTACAGCTTCGAGGCAAGTCAAGAACTTCTCTTAATACCTCTCTTCTTGCCATTCAAAGGATGCATGGTAAAAACGACACTGAGCTACGTTTGCTGTGAAGCCACAAGATTTTCTGTCAGAAATAAGTCTAAAAGAGCAAATTACTTAGGCATGACCTTTCCAGCACCTCTGCGTGGTAAAAGCTAATTCCTCTAAATATTAACAAAAAGCTCATGTGCACATAACTGATCTGCCCACTGCTGATAGCTTAACTGGGTTATGCACTTTGGGACACAAAAACAAGTAATCATGTGGAAGGTCATGCAACTTGTGCAAAAACAACTCTCCTAAAGATCATTATGTTTAGATATATTTTATTATTTCAAGCCCTGACCATCTGGAAGCTTAGATTGTGAAAAACAACAGTTAGGAATCATCTTTACAATAATAACATTTTCCTCTGCTATTTAATCCACCAGTTCTTAGAGGCTTCATGATAGTTGCAGAAGAGCTATAATGATCTCGTTTCCCTATATTGATGGTCCACCCACACCACTGGCATAGGTCAAATAAATGAAGATGACTTCAACGTCATTTGGAGTTACGAAATTAAGAATAAGGTAAGGAATTTAAATAACTTAGAAGGCTTTTGGTATCTATTTACAGGCAAGTGTCTGCAAACTTGGGGGAGTTCAATGATTTGCATCAAAAATCAGACCTTGTCTTTAGAGGAATGATAATAAGCATTAGAACACTAAATTCATACAAATAGCTCTGAGTTCTCTTTCCACAGAATGATCATTAAAAAAAAAAAAAAAGGCAACACAAATTAAGTCTATCTTAGTTTTCCAAGTGATTTTTTCCACATTTGTGCTACTTTAACACCACATTTTCTGTGAATGGCTGTACAAGTACATATCAAGGATAAACACATTTTCAAAATTCAGTCTGTATGGTTGATTCAGGCTCTTAACAGTCTTAGACATCTCTTTTAAGGGGAAAAAAAAAAAACAAACAAAACCAACAACAGCAAAAAAAGAAACAAGCAAAAAACCCCAACCTTAGATAAGAAATACATTCTGAAATGAAAAAAATGTACTTTTATACAATATTTGGAAATCCTTGAATGGAAATTAAACTGTAAGTTTCTAATAACTATTTTTTTCTTCATTAAATATGTGGTTATTCCACAACACAAAATATCAAGTTCATGTTAGGCACAGAATCATATAATTATGTAAAACTTTCAGTCAGGGATGACTCATCACCAAAACAAGGTCTGACAATCTCTCTTCACAAGTAGACGGAGAAGGAGCAACTTGCCATCTGGACACAGCAAATTCAGATACTCAGTTGATATCTCAAACCATAACTGAAACTTAGGCTTCCTACCTTAATAGCAGCAATGCCATCCTCAGATCCACCACAGAAACAGAACTTTGAGCATACTGCTCAAGGAAGCCAGAACAAATGCATCCAGATAGTTAGCTATTATTAAAAAAAAAAAACCACTAAAAGCCAGGAGGTCCAAGACTTACATAATCTCTGCAACCAGTAAGTCAAAGCAGACATATCTTCTTGTTAAAACTACTATGCTTATAAATACATTCCTGTAATTTCCATGAAACATCTCTTACAGTCATTTTAAAATTATTTCTCTAAAGTAGCTAATGACTGCAATTTTACATATCTATCTCTGAAGTAATAGTTTGATTTTGACTTGTGATAGACCAAGGAGTCTCCAAGGGGGGTGGCTGAAGTTATAAGACTCACCCTCTTCATAACAGTAGTTTCTACAATCAATACTCCTTCCAGCTGTCTACCTATGAAATTATAATTGACAGGATTCTTAAGAGAGTGAGGCTTCTAGAGGGAATATTATAACCTGGGGAAAGAAGATGACAGAACCTTTATAAACTAGCTAAATTTCTTTTTGGAGTAAAATATCAAGCACAAGTACGTATCTAGATATTTAATAGCATCTTTTGGCTATTTAATGGCCATACATACACAGGAAATCTCTATACCTTGGGTAACTTCAAGCTTTTGGTGATTTTTAATCATACATACACACACACATATATATTAACTGCACACACACACACACAGAGATCAATCTGAAGCAAAGGCAAACGGCAGATGAACCATGAGGCCATACTGATTCCCTCTGCTGTAATGCAACTCTGGAGTGAAGTACAGCATCATTATTTCAGATACTTTCCATTAATTTTTTCCTTGCTCTACAAGTCCTTAATTATAACATATTAGCAATGCATGCCTGAGTGAGCACAGCTCTAATTTGAAACTGAAACAATGCTTGCATCCCACCGTGAGCAATATTAATTAAAATCTCTCTTCTGTTTTCCCTAAACTCTCCTCCTGACATTTCCAGGTAAAGTTAAATAAAAATGTATGTCAATATGTAAAAGCTGGCTATCAGCAGATATGTCATGTAGCTGAAGTACTGGATGTTGAACATCAGTTTAAATGGCTTCCCTTTGGAAAAGGTGTTTGTCAATGCAATTTCATACTGTGGTCTTTATTAATAAGAGTAATCATATCAAGCAATCTATGCATGTTTGACAAGTTGATTATATAACAAAGGATACAAGCATGCTTTCTGGGATATAATACCAAGTAGTAACTCATTAGTGCATTTATTGATATTCCAGTTAAAGGGGGATTGGGGGGGGAGGAACAAAACATAAATGTGGGGGATAATAAAAACCTATGTTTTAAGAAGTAATAAAACATATAATATGAAAACTTGATAAATGGGGTAAAGTAAAACATAAAGCAAAAAAGGAATAATAAACACAATGATCCTTGGGAGAAAAAATGCTATGTGAAAAAAAAAAAAAAAGTGTAATGTTTCAGACAGTTCAGGTCTTCCACACCAAGTTAGATGCTGGCTGATATCAGGTTGTGTAGCAAGTATATAAAGTTCATAAAAGCTCTTTGGGTAAAGTGCATATCTCATACACCGCTGTGCAGCCAGCCCTCTTATCAGGGAAGTGACTTGGTCAGCAGTGTTTCCAAAACTGCCTTTACAACTATTCATTCCCAAAATTAAATGTGTAACAGGAAGGGTAACGATGAATATGAGTCTTTTTCTCCAACAGAATCTTAAAGATACCCAACATATACACAACCCTGCATCCAAATCACCGCTTTTTGGTACCTGAATAGGAGTGCCCATGATGCCCATTCCTGATGAAAATGATCACCTCGTGTGAAATACTGGCTGTGCTGAGCTTGAGAAATGTCATCCCAACAGCAAAGGCCAGCTTGCCAACAAGAATGATAGCAAAAAATACCTTTAACAAAAGCTGCTTTTAACAAAGCTCCTCTTGTTGCAGCCAGGAAGCATCCAAATTGCAGTGGTCCATGACTTAATCTGGTTGTTGCCAGAAGAGTAAAGTCCAACTGTCAGACGCTAAATTCAAATGATTAAATGTTTTCTAGAAATGTTCCACAACTGAAAAACTGCATCGATTGGCCTGGAAGTTTTTCATTCTGAATCTTCTTTTTTTTTCTCAGCTACTAGATAAAAGCTCTCAGAAGTGTAAATGTGCCATACTGAACCACCTTTTAACTATGCTTTTTCAATCATATTTCAAATGCAAGCATATCAATCAACCAATCAATGGCAGCAGCCATTTCTGGGGTTTTTTTTGGTTGGTATTTTTTTCATTGTTGTTAATTTGTGGGGTTCTTCTGAGAGTTTAATTGCTTTTTAAAAAAATAAAATTCTGAAACCTGTTCTTGTCTGATGACCGAGACAGCTGATTTTTTTTAATGTAGTACTCTTCTGCAGAAAACTAATCTAGATGAAAATATAGGGCAGGCAGAGTGCAGAAAAGGTGCTCTAATCACCTTTATCAAGAGGAATTCAACATGTAATTTAACTGCCCTCAGTGTGACTTAATATAACTTTGCCATACATTTTCAATTAACTTGTAAGTACATTGAGTTCATGTAAAATTTAAAGAGAAAGAAATTGAATTAATACATCATTATTAGTTCAAGATACAAGAAATATCTCCATGGTATGCAGAAACAGAACTTTGTATGTTACTAATCATTGAGCATATACTTCAACTCAACTGGGTTGATGAAAAGCTCAACATGAGCTGGCAGTGTGTGCATGCAGCCCAGATAGCCAGCTGTGTCCTGGGCTCCAGCATGAGTGGCGTGGCCAGCAGGGCAAGGGAGGTGACTCTCCCCCTTTACTCTGCTCTCGTCAGAACCCACCTGGAGTATTGCGTGCAGTTTTGGAGCCTTCAACACAAGAAGGATGTGGAACTGTTTGAGCCAGTACAGAGGAGGCCACAGAGATGCTCAGAGGTCTGCAGCAGCTCTGCTATGAGGACAGGCTATGAGAGTTGGGACTCTGCAGCCTAGAGAAGAGAAGGCTTCAAGGAGACCTTACAGTAGCCTTCCAGTATCTGAAAGGGGTCTACAAGAAGGCTAGGGAGGGACTATTGACAAAGTCTTGTAATGACAGGACAAGGGGTAATGGGCTTAAACTGGTAGAGAGGAGATTTAAAGTGGGTGTTAGGATGAAGTGAGGGTGGTGAGATACTGGCACAGGATACCCAGGGAGGTTGTGGCTGCTCCTCCCTGGAGGTGTTTGAGGACAGGTTGGATGAGGCCTTGAGTGACCTGTTCTAGTGGGAGGTGTCCCTGCCTATGGCAGGGGTTGGAACTGGATGATCTTTGAGGTCACTTCCAACCTAAACCATTACAGTCATACATACAGTCATCAATCCCATGTGCAGGGTGTCACACAACCAGCTCCCAAGTTCTAGTGCTTAGATGACAACTGTCATCTCCATCAGGAACTTAATACAACCCATGGCTACTTACACTTCCCTTTCTGCAAGGTCTAGGGAGATGGTCACTTGCAGTCCTGAAGAACCAAGACTGTGTCTCAGTCTGCCTTAATCTGGTATAATTTCACTTTTTGTGGCCTCACCTGGCCTTGTACTCCAGCGCCAACTACAGGTTTGTGGTTTTGTGTTCACTGGCTTCCAAGTAGTCACATCCTCAGATGGTTTACAAGCCAAAGAATTATCATCAACTATAGTGAAGGAGAAAAGGCAATGTCTCAAGTGTCAGTGGAAGTAACTTTATAAAAATGTGATCTGGCAGAATTTTCTGGACAGAGACCAGTACAGTGTGAGCAAAGTTTTAACAGAACTGTTACTGGAACAGAGGTTAGGTTTTACTCATTTTAAGGGCTATCTTTGCTTTATTTCTCTATTCCATAAGCAAGAGAACAGTTTACCTAGCAGAGAAGCAGATTATTAGCAAAAGACAACAAGTGGCACAGTTGAGTTTTCTCCTGCTTGGACTTAGCCCAGGAAGATTGCTGAACTTCAAAGGGAGTGACTAGCAATGATTCAGACCTTCGTGTAATAGAGTTTCTGAGGTGTTTTCAGACCACTGATGGAAAAGCAGTACTCATGCAAAGTGAAAAAAAATCAAACTGAAATTGAAGTCACACCTTGAAATTAAAAGTAGACTTTGTTCATTTAAATCAATAAACCCAGAAGTTAATGGAGTCTGACATTCTATTAATTAATGAGGGTAAGTCACAGGAAAATGCATTATAAACTAGCATTTTATGAACTGTGGCAAAGCTACTGGAAATAGTACTTCATAGCCTTTGAAAAAGAGTAGGAGATTGTACTTAAGGGAGGGAAAATATCAAAACCAGAAGCTTTTGTCAAACACCTATCGAGAGTTATGACAGCAAGTTCTAGACAAAATTGTTGCAGTCGTTAAGGTTAAATCTCACTACTTTCAAAATATGAAATTATTTGGGCCAGCCAGAAATATCAAACAGCTTTCCACAAATACTCCAGCATTTGCACAACAAATTTTCAACAAACCCACTTACAAGTAGCTACAATTCCCACAATAATAATGTCAGTGTATTTAACGATGATAAAGCCCTATGATTCATAAACAATTGTGCTACTAGGTGTCTTAATTGCTGCCCTGTAACTAAAACAAGACATTTGAATCAGCTATATACATTCACTAATATCCAAATTAGTCTGCTAAGCAATCCCAAAATAAGCACTGCTCTGCTCTGGATAATTTTTAGCATGGCATGCAGAACAGTTACTTGCTCCATCATCAAATGTCCTCAGTCTTAGTTTAGGTTAGTTACAGTCACCTGGGAACAAGTGAACACTTCAACATAGAAGCATTGTGTTCTGTCACTAGAAGGAAAATAGATTTCCTCTTCTACCTTTGCATAGTTCATTTAAAGAATATCACTTGATGGACCTGGGGTGTCTGGGTTGATGAAAAGCTCAACATGAGCCAGCGGTATGCATGTGCAACACAGACAGCAGCCATGTCCTGGGCTGCAGCAAGAGCAGAATGGCCAGCAGGGCAAGACTCCGTGAGCACTTAACAGTTCTATTTCTATATGCTAGCACAAATCCTCACTACTAAGACACTGGGACTGTAACTGAAAGACAGGCCAATGCCCAAAAAATGCCAGTAAAGCCTGGATTTTTCCTGCTTTAAAAAATATGATGCCTACTGCCATCATTCTTGGTGAAAAAATGGAATGGCCTCTGAACAAACCAGAAACGCAGTGCACTCATTTTGCTGAGAGCACCAACTGGATTCAAATACTCAGTATCTTTCTAAAAAGCAGCTCTTAGCTAATAGGAACTATGAGGGAGTTACACATGTGCGTGTATATATATATATATGCACAGAGACACACACATATAGGTATATATATCTATATTCATAGCTATATAGCCTGCTGACAAGCACTTCTACTCAGGAAATGAGAAATCTAAGTTCTTCAGTTTGAAATTGGTTTTCTCCCTTATCTGTCATATCACAGGATAGTCCCTAGCAATTAAGCTTTAAGAGGGGCTAGGACATTTCTTGTTTTCACTGAGGCCATGTCAATGAATAGGAAAAGTTCCATGGAGCCAGAAAGATAGCAAAAGGAGAAGCATGAACCTGCACCCTAATAGGATATTTGACTGGAGAGAGTGCAATTATCTTCCCCAGCTTTTGCTCCCAAGACTGTTAATGCATTGTACATTAAGTAGCTATTCAGTGAAAATTTGACATAATCTCGGCAAAAGGACTCAATCATAGCATAACCATGAGGGTACAATCCTGTTCCCTCTTGTCCTATTTTTCCAGCTCTGCAAAATCTTGTCACTTTTCTATAGAACTGCTTTAGCAAGAGGCAAAGTCTGTCCTCACTTTGTGCAGTCTGCAGCTTAGTAATTATTGTGCTGCCCCTAGGAGTTAATAAGATCTTAGAGCGTAGTTGTGGGTGTTCCTGCTGACATTCTTTAATCTGTTGGCATGTCTAATCATCCATAGTTTAAGAAGAAGGGAAAGGCGTAAGGCAACAGCTACTGGTGTCAAGGGTCTGTCTTTCCTGTGTTCTTGGCCAAGGCTACACCATGTTTTGCTCTTCACCTGCCCAACATGACTGGTACTTGCTTTACCTAATTAGAACAGGTTTCCTTCACAGGAGGTAGGTTTTCGATTTCCCTTTTAGACAATCAAAGGAAGGGGACAGCAGTTATCCTGGGGAGCGCTGACTGCATTAGGTACTTTGTACCTGCCAGTTCTTTTGTTTTGCCTGTCAGCACCAGAAATTGGCCATTATCTGAGACAGCATGGATGGGAGTCATGTGGTTAAAAGCAGATCTTACCTAAAGCAGACCTAGTCATCCTATCCACGTCTTTTGCAGAGCTGTAGTCAGGGAAACAATTTAAGTTATCACCAAAAAATGCCTATTTTAGTCTCAGCGATAGTGAACCTCTGGCCAGTCAGCTCTGAGATTGACACCCAAACTGCAACCATCTACAGTTAAGCCTGATAAATCCCCCTTCATAAATCCGTGAAGCAGAGTTTTCTCTGACTTCATCCTTTGGCCTTTTTATGTAGACATAACCCTGCTTTGGGCCAAAAGAATACAAGTCTATCTCCAAAACACACTGGGTTATTTCATAGTGCTTTGGGTAGGTCTCACCTTCAGTACGTATTGGATTCCTATTCACCTCTCACTAATTTAAGTAGTAAATTGAAGTCACTCTCATCATCCAAGTCCTTATCACAAATTTGCAGTACAACCATAAGCATAAATTCATATACAGTACCCAAAAGGGAAAAAAAAAAAAAAAGAGCATGGTTCAGCCATTAAATCTAATGAAAAGTTTCAAAAGCCAGTCACTAGTTTGCAAAGGAAATTAAACACACAGACGTCTACTTTGTTAGAGAAGATCTTTTTCAAATTCAAATGTCAGATTGCACCTTGCTGATACTATTGATGCTCTGGAAGAACATTCTCATTGGGGCCAATTTCTTCTCCTAAAGAAGTGTAATTGCATGGGCTAGGCTGGGAATGGCTGTCATAGATAACATACATGGCAAAAGGGCTAAGAAAGGTGAAATAAATCCATAATTTATTGTGAGACAAAATAAAGCAGACAAGATTAATTTAAAAACTTGACTAGAATGATTCCAAAAGTGAAGCACTAGACTGGTAACAATGGGGGGGATGGGATGGAACCAAAGAACAAAAAAAACCCCAACACCAAAAATGTTCTCTACTAAGCAAGCAGTGAACTAAGAATTAATTAAGAAAGTGACCCACAATAAAATTCTCTCAGCCCTTCTCCAAACCTTTTCTGCTCAGGACATTTTAATGGAAATTCTCTCCCTATCCCTATTTATAAAGGGCAGCTCTGCTAGTTAATAGCAAAGTTATTATTAATAAAACAGTTTCAGCCCTAGGAATTGGATCGTTTAGATATGAGCTGGTCAGATCTGATTAAGGCCATGTTGAAAATGTTAGAAATGGCTTGAAGTCCAACATGACAAGCTGTGTCCCTATAGCAGCATGCAGTTCAGAAGCAGGTCAGAAACACTGCCGAGCATGATTGTCTGGTTTCCAAATTACATTCCAAAATGTCCTTTAATGCATTTACAGAAACTTTTATTCCTGAACTGCAGTCTGTGTGCTCCTACTCACTGATACAGCAAGTGACCCAAACTGTTTCATTGCTTTATAAAATCTGAACAGACAGAGTTCAGGCCAGAAGAGTTCATTTGGCCATTTAACCAAATTGTTCATGCCTCAGTCTTCAACTTCATTCCTCTGTTCATATCAGCTATGCAATGTTGCAGAAAAGCTTATTCAACCAATTTTTTTTTTTTTAAGAGACAATCAGGCCTATTTGAAGACAAGTGACAAATAACCTACTTACCTACTTCTCAGGTTTTGCCTAGTAGTTCATATTAAGACTGTTTTTTATTTGAAAAGGTTGCAGTGCATGGTAGCTGAGCGTGAAATAGTGTAGGACTGCAGTTGTGCAATCTCACAGTATTCTGAGAAACTGTACAAACTGAGTCGTGTGCTGTAACATTTCCTCAAGACTAAAATTATTTCAGCTACTTTCTTCTTTCAGTTTTTCACAATCACTTGAAACGCTGGCATGACAGTTTTATGCAGTGTTCTTTCTCATAGCGGCTTTCACCATTAGACTCGATGACAATTAAGTTAAAAGACAACCCTTCACATCCCCCCAGTTGTTCTTTGGTTATTGCCATGATAACTTGATACAGGTTTTTACTCGGGAATTTTCCACCTATAAGCACTTGAGAGATTCCTCCTCTGGTGTGCACACCACATATTTCCCCCATTCTAGACGTA
This sequence comes from Psilopogon haemacephalus, assembly GCA_013396835.1. Lineage (NCBI taxonomy): Eukaryota > Metazoa > Chordata > Aves > Piciformes > Megalaimidae > Psilopogon > Psilopogon haemacephalus. The sequence continues at coordinate 1,421,958 of VWZI01002832.1, forward strand.
CATCTTCACATTTTAGTGTACCAAAACTACCTGTGCTTGGAAGCTCAAAAGCCATGCCCTCATCAAAAACCTTTGTGTCCACTCCTTGTGTCATGCGCAATTATGTCTTTTTAGGAAAAAAAAAAAAAAAGTAATTTAAAAAATAAGAAAAATGTAAAACAGAATAAAGCTGAACCTTACTTTAAGATCCATTCCATGACTAGCTTGACATTAATCAACTGCCTGAGAACAAGATTAAATCAACAAAGCCATATTCCCACTTTCTTTGTTAGCTCTACTTCAAAATTTTGGGGCTTAACAATATTTTTTAAAAACAGATGTACATATCCATCTGTTAAATAAACTTACACTGTGGCTAGATGTTTTTTTCCTGATAGTTACACAAGTTTCACACCCATAAATCTCTTTAGAATTTATTATTCCCTTTGTAACTGTGACATTACAGATAGAGGTTTTTTTTTTTTTCCTTCACAAGAGATCTTGGAAGGCAAGACAGAGTGCAGAGAATGAGAGGATAATTACATTCTGCATAACTGGAAAATACATTGAATTTCATTGATATATTTAAAGTATGTAATTAGCATTTTTATTTAATCTAATTTAATTATCATATTTAATTTAAATATATTAGAGAAGTAGAAATTTAGCATAATCCCCCAAAGCTGCACAGACCCTCATTCTTGTTTTAAAAACCGAATACTCACATCAATGTGTTCAGTATCCTGGATCTTAGGTTACTACTTATTTTGTTTATACCTTCCACATCCTCACAATCCCTGCCCATATCTTTTTATTTTCTTTGTCCATTGGAAGCAAGTAAGGAAGCCCTTTTCTACTTATACTGCATCTACTACATGATTTGAACTCTCTGCTACAGTAGTTTTGTTGTGAAGATGTGCAAGTGTGCAAGACATGCAAAATATGTTGATTGTTAATTTACATAAACCCACATCATACCTGAAAATTAGCATGTTTACAATTGCTTCATTTAGGTTTTAATTCAATAGTAATTCCCAAGTCCAGCTTTGTGTTCATTACAATCTCTGTCGCAATTACAGATCTAGTTAGCTTTCCAATTTGCTCTCTGAAAACTTCAACTAATGCTTAACTTTAATTTAGGTGCCAATTCCACTGCAGATGTTCAGCAAGCTGCCTGGTTAAAGGATTTGCAATTGCATTCTGTAGATTTGCTCTTAACTGTTCAGATCTATTATCAACAAGGCAGAACCAAGCTCTGGTTCAGTGCTGTCCCTGCCCTCTTGAGTTATACATGAACTCCAGCAGTTTGCTGCGTGCTTGGGAAGAAATAGAGCAGCTACAATAAAGAAGTTTAACCCACTGAAAATAGAAAGGCAGTTTCAAGTGTTGCAGACATAACCTGGAGAGATTACTTTAGAACAGTAAGTAGTAAATTTAAAGGAAAATCTAAAATTAGTAGATGGCAGCACAGTATTGCCAGCATTCTGTAAAACTGCTTAATCTGAGTGCTGAAATGTCTTTCACAAAAGCTTTTGTCCTCTTATATGAGCATTGTGTAGTTCTTCAGATCAATTTTTGTGCCTCTTACAAAATACAATGCATAGGGAAATAACTGATCACTATATGCTTCTAGGAAATCATTAACTTTCCAGTTAAGGAAAAAAAACACAATGAACTCTAAATTTGTCACAAAAGTAGCTGTATCCTTAGCACGATTCCTATTTTTGTTTTCAGTTAAGATGGATGGATTCAGATAGATTGGTCTAAGACATGTATTTCAGTGGAGCTGTTTACCAGGCTGCATGAAGTTATATTATTATTCATGCTAGAAGTACGACCCACCTCCTCACTTCTGTTCTATGCATTCAGTACAATCTTCTTCATGTGCAATACAATCATCCCATGCCACATTCACTTCCAACACCCTACACTGTTTTTCATCAAGTTGTTTTTGCCTCACACTGTGAGTCCCCCTAACCATTCACAGAAGCGTTCAGCAGTCATTAGTACCATACATCTCACTGAGGTCTAAACGGTAGGAGAACAATAACAAGAAAAACATTGCCAAATCACTGCAGAAGAGGACTCATTTTAACAATTACTATTGCAGACACGTTCCAAACCAGAACGGTCATTATACCATCAAGGAGATTCAAGTTTCAGAAATGAAAATTTATCACCGGCTGAATACAAAGTCTGAATAGAAGTATTAAATGTGTAAATCTATGTTCATCTGCAAGAGCTTGTGCCACATGCAATAGATTTTTTGTGCGTATAGATTCACTTTATTTCATTATATGAGATCACCTGAAAGGTGCTTGCATAGAAATGTTTCAAACTAAACAACCAATAGCATTGGGTAATACAAATCTACAACTTAACATACATGAAAGGCATATCTCCACAGCCATTGTATCACTTTATTGTGAACAGCTGTATGTCAAGCAAACATTTAAAACATCCATTTCAGGCACACCATACAACTCTGACAATCGCCTTCCCAACAGGTTTTCAGCAGCAATCTAAGGAATTTTCAGACCTGCATAGCTCTGCTTTCATTTGTTAATACGTCCTTTTCCGTCCTCTCCAGTAAAGAGAAGCCAAATACTTAGGTGATTAACTGATTTATAATCCTCAGAGGTGCAGACATTTCTGAGGCAAGTCAGGAACTTGGAAAATAAAAACGACACCTGTGAGGCATTTGCATTCAGTTCAGAAGTGCTATTCTGATAAAAGAAGTGTGAGGATGGCAAATTAAAGCATTTACTATATAGACAGCAATACCATTGCTGTTGCTTTCCAAAGCATCTCTCAGAGACTACATTGTGACTAAAAATTCTATGTGCAAGGTCAAGCACCTAAAAAATTAACCAAATCTAAAAAAAAAATATTTAAAAAAACCCCACTTACATAGCTTGCACTCCTTAAGCCACTCATTTGTACCTATACATTATAACATGGAATATTTAATCCCCATAGAATTCTTTCCCCATTCATAGAAGATATGACGGACCATCACTAGGCATTTGGGTTTGTGCCTCATTTCTTGCTTAATAAATCTGTGAATTCAAAAGTATTGCTCCCTTGTGAATTTCCACTATAACACCTAATATAAAGAGCAAGGTACAGCCATAAATGAGCATGTGTATCAGAGGTTACAGGTCCCATAGCCTTAGCAGTAAATACTCTCCTGCCATTCTATAGCACATTTGAGTTGCATCTCTAATGGTTATGACATACTCTATACTTCTGCTTTCTATGACATATACTTAGTATAACTTTATGCTGACATAAATCTACATTTTTTATAAACATAAACAGGCATTCCTGAAACCAGTCCCACTGCAAACTCATGCTAGCATGAATTGCATTATTCATCTTTGACTTGCATTTGTGCTCTCCTAGCAACTGACTGCTAGCTAGAAAACCACGTTTTGATCTCTAGCAATGCACACAGCTAACAAAAAACACCAACTGAATCCTCAACTCAAAATCTGAAAAATCCCATTCTCAGGGTATCAAGATGAACAAACCTCCCCCACTCAGCAGCACACCCCACAGCTTTCCTGAATCTATTTGTATGCAGACAAAAGGAAAACAGTGGTAAAAAAGGGCAAGCCCAAGCTGACCCTTAACCCTGCTGGATCCTCCACTCTTTCTGCACTTGTGACAGTCTGATGAGGAAGTAGCTAACAGCTTCATCACACTGCTACATTCCAGACACAGTTCACTGTTGATTTTCCCGACTCTTCTGGCAAGGCAGTTCCTTGTCTGTAAGCCAATTTCTTGTGCATGAGTTTGCTGCTCCTGAGGAATGGTGCTGCACAATCTCGATGCCCAGGGCTGTTCTCCAGCCACTGAAAGTCTTGGGCATGGTGAGCTCAAGGTTTACTTTTCAGTCTCATAGCCTTTCTCTGGCACAAGCACAAATGTTTTCCATACCATCTGCTCATCTACAGTGAGCAGGGTCAGCACAATGTTACATCAAAATAATCCACACCCTTTCATGCTGATTTACTAGTAAATAACACATCAGAACTAAGATGAAACTGTCTACAGACTTCCTCAGGTGCACAAACATTACAGAGGCACTCCCTTGCATGTGGAGCTGCCAGCCACATCATGTAACAAGGATTTGTCAGCTACCACTGAAACATAACCCTTAAGGCTAGTTACACTGCCATTATACTGAAGCAATACTGGCGTTAAGAACACAGTTCCATAGCCTAACAGGTTGCTTTACTATTAATAATTTTTTTTTTATTAGTTGTGGGGAGAGGGGGCATTTTGTTGTGCTTCTGGAACTTGAATTTCAAAATTCCTTTTCTCTCAGAAATGCCAGGATTTACCATAATAACCCTGACTACAAATTTTGCTTTCTACCCCTTCCTGTCATCCCCCTTCAATGACATTCACAAAGCATATTTGGATCCTTAGCTGTAGCTTCTCTATGATCTGCTCTTGTGCTTGCTTCTGAAGCATGTCTGCCGCAGCAGGGTATGAGAGGAAGAGGTTGATGAGGAGTCAAGAGACAGAGCTGCATTAATGCAGGAAAATAAAAGGTCAGAACTCAAGGAGGGAGTAATGAAAAGGAACAGGAGGAGAGAGTAACTCATTCTAGGCTGTGTGCTGTTTTAAATTTCATGAGAAGTTAAGAATTTTCTCTCAACATTAAACATTATTTTTTTCTCCAGTACAACAGTGCTGTTATGCCAATTCCCTTTTAACAAAACTAGCCTCCTTATAAAGAAATATATAAACTAAAGCCCTACTAAATAACTGTACCATAACACAAAACATTGTATTTTGCTGAAACATTTAATTTCCCCCATACTGCGGCCCAGAAAAAAATATTACCTGTAAAACAATGCAGAATTGAAAAGTACAATCTTTTAATTATGGATAGAATTGATGTAGTTCAGGACTTTTAGGTTTACCCTACTTTTACTTGCAACTATATTTCAAATGAAATTGCAAAGAAAACAATGCTTTCATCACATAAGGCTGTGTTCTGCCTATTGCTGACAATGGAAGAGCAGCTGCTTAAAATAGTTTGCATATATTCATAAAACAATTAAAAGTGCTGGCAGACTCTTTGACACAGTCCCCCTAAACACCTCTCTCATGAATTCATCTTTTTCATAAGAATGCCATCTAATAAGCAGGTCAAAGAACTGCAGAGCAAACAGGGTAGCTCTGCTGCTGCAACTTATCCCCAGACAATGCTCTCATCAAATACAAGATAACCAATATGCTACATGTGTGTTTATTCTCAGTCACTTTAGATGTACATTCTCCAGACAGCAAGTACTGTTATAATTTCTCCTTTAAAAAACATGGCTTTGTTAAAGCCATGATCTTGAATGTGGTCACACCTGGACTGTCTGAAAATGGAACCTTCCTTATTTCTGCATCTGCGATAATGACTGCAAATTAAACCTCTGCATGTATGGGAGATGGGAACAAAGTTCAGAACTGTCCCCTCCAAAAGGGACATAGTAATTGAGTAACTATCAGCAGTTAAATTTATGCTCCCAAAGTCAGTCAGCAAGTCTTTTTTGAAGGTTTTCAGATTGGTTTTGGGTTTTTTTGAGGGGAGAGTTGTTTGGGTTTTGTTTGGGTTTTTTTTGGTGGTGGTGGTGATTGCTTTGTTTATTTGTTTGGAATTTGTTTGCTTGGGTTTCTTTATTAATACTAATAACAGTGCTTCTGTTTTGCTAACTGAAGGGGTCTGGGGAAACAACAGCCTCACACTATGGGCACATCTCCAGCCACAGGAGGATTTCACAAAGCCACATCATCAGCCTGGCAGAGATCACCAGGGGCTGTTAGACATCTCCCATCAGCAGCACAGCCTCAGGCAAACCCAGATGAAATTCATGCCTCCAGCCACAAGACTCTCAACACAAGACATTCCCTGGAGCAAAAATGGGGATTGTGCTTCTACTTATAGGTATTCTCATCATCTGGTAAGAGATCCTTAGTGGAGGAAGGAGTTGTGTGAAAGACAGAACACACTACTTAAGATGGGTTTAAATCCCAGTGTCACCTTAGCTCTATGTCCTTGTATGGACATACAAGGACAAACTCTGACAGATCACTTTCTGTTTCCACAAAGGCCACATGCAAACTGCATTTGGCCAACACTAACATGCTTCTGGCCAAGCAGAAGACACAACCCTGCTTAATAATCAGTCTTATTCCACCCCCTTTTCCATGCAAACCTGAGGCTGAAAGCTCCCTCCCACTAGTTAGGTAGTGTGGCAGAGGGGACATAGGATTCCGGCAGCAGTTCTTTTGGAACGCACAAAGAAACTACACCCAGAATACTCCTGGAATGAAAGCAAGAGGCATACAGCAAGGACCAAGTAGGTTTGCACGAGTCGTGTCTAGTTCAGAAGACAACCTTCTCCATCCTAATGCCCACTGGACTGCACAGCCCACACAGGACACAAACCTTGTGGAGTAAAAGGTAGAAAGAGGAGTCCACATCACCCTTGCTAGCATCAGCCACAGAGTCAAACAATCCTGCCGCAGTCAGCAGAGAACAGAAAAGTGTTATTTTCACATTAGCCATATTACTGACCAGAGAAGGGGAAGAAAAAGGCAGAGACTCACAAGAACAGCCAAGCTGCCTGATTTTGCTCATGCAGATGCCAGAAAGGTTGGGGGAGTAGAATGTGGAAGCTGAAGAGAGCAACCAGGGATATCAAACAAGGCTAAGGATTTGAAAGGGGCACCCTGAGCATAACAGCACAAGTAAGGCAGACTTGAGAGAGATTGTATAGTATGTCACTGCTGCCACTTGCAGCTGATTCAAAGATTATTCTGAACAGCAAAGATTAATAAAATTGTAAGTGTTCACATAAATACTGCAAAACTTTGCCACACTCAAAAACTTTCCTAAGTCTTGATATTTTTGTTCGTTCTTCTCTTTGTTATCTTCCCGCTCTATCAAATTTTCTGAATCTTCTCCAGCTATGAAATTGTTTGCTATCTCTACTGCCTATTATCAAAACCAATCTGGAATCCATCAGCCTTTCACATCCCATTATGTTATTACTCCTTGTTATTGCACACCAATTTCACTGATTCTCTTCCATTCTGTGATAGCTAATTTTAATGGGAAAAGGTACATGGCTTAATATACTGCAAATTAACTAGTATTTCTAGCTCTCTCAGACTAATCTCAGGCAAGATAACCTCTCTGAATTTCATTTCGATCAATCGTAACCCCATCACATCCTATAATTCAATTATCTCACAAAAGGAATATGATATACATCAAGTATTTCAAATTCAGTACTAAAATCTACTTTCCAAGCCACGTTATTGTTACTTCAGAGAAAGCAATTCAGAGGCTAAAACTTCAGAGTAGTAAATTCCCCTCTGTAATGTCCTTGCCTACCTGTTTCATACTGTCAGCCACTGAAGTGAGTATGGACAGACTATTAGGTAATTCTGGAGCAGGACTTGGCATCTGGCTTTATTCATTCAGATTTCCTGTAATATTGCCGGAGCTGCCTTTATGGCACCCATCCACAACTACACATACCACATTGGCATCAGCTCCTGACAGATCCCACTGCTACTTAAGTAATGGTATTTTTTTTTCTTATTTTTTTTTCAGAACTCCACTTCTGCTTCTCTTTGCAGTAGCTTCAATCACGACCTTGAGATTGTGGGGCTATCAATTGAGTTTGCTTGACTAACACCTCCACACTGCTAGCACCTTTCATCCTAATTTAGCAACCCAGCAAATGCATCAGGCAAAACAAATAGTAATGGGATTTAGAGATTAGCTAATTCATCCAGTTACTGTTGAGCCACTGCTCATTAGGGCAAGACAACAATAACAGACCAAGCCTTTCCAAACAGGCACAGTGTTTAATGGAAACAGACAAACATCTTAACCAGCTCTGCATTCTCACTGGCTTTATTCAGTACTAGTTACAAATAAACTCTCAACTGCTCAGAAATATCAGCTATTAAAATACAACTACATCATCCCGTCACAGAGCTATGGTTTTGGTGTTTTGTTTTGGTGGTGGGTTTTTTTGTTTGTTTTTTTTTTCCACTGATTAGGGAAAGCAAACAAAACCCAAACAACTCAACTGTTGGTCTCTCCAGAATAAGAGAGATATCCATGGAAGCATGGTGTCTTATGACCTTTTCTGACACATCCTTTCATAAACTTTGAATATAATCTGAGAATAAGCTCTCAAAACGATAAAGAAGATGCAGGGAAATAAAATTCCTTCTCATTATTTGACTTTATCCTGGATATCATCTTCCAGACCTCTAGCACTAGAGCTAGTTCACTTCTCCAGTAAATCAAGAATTTTAGTCTTTTCCTAATACAAACGCTCTTGATTCTAATGAGTCAAAATTGACTTATAAATAAAATCAGGTACCAACCCTATAAATTATTTTTCCCAAGTGCATTTTACTTGTTCTCCATTAAAATTAAAAAAAAAAAAAAAAAAAAAAAAAGTTTTAAAATTTAAAAGTAAACACTGAGCTGAGTTGCTCCAAGGAAGAGAGCCTGTTGTGGCCCCATTTGAAAGAACAAACCATTACTTTTGCTGACCGTGTCCCCACACCAAAGCTGTTGTAAGCGGCAGTGAAGTCAGAATATATCATCATCATCTCAGTCTTGCCAGGAAGAGATACATTCTTCGGCTGGATTTGAAGTTGATTGAGATATTGTTAGCAACAAAAGATAGAATTATGACTTGTTAAGGCCCTGCTTAGATTCTCCTCCACTTTCCATAAGAATGGCCACTAATCAATATTCCCCACAGTTTCTTCAAGTGCAATTGTGCAAGACACTTCTGAGAAGCTGCTCCCAGGGGAAGAGTTATCCACTCGGCACACAGCACTCACAGACCTCTTCGGAGTGTGGATCCAGCCGTGCAGACAGCATGGCTCATGGGCACAGACAGTAAACAACTAGAAATAAATCAATCTGTTCCCCCATAAAATTGTTGCCACTTGAACTGCAGTATCTCCCACACTGATATTGTGGATAATTCTGTTTCGTCGTGATTACGACCAATATTAACACCCAAAGCAATAAAATCTTTCACATTCTCATTTTATTCAAGCCAAAGGACAACCCTGCTGCAGTGACATATGGCTCTGCTCCTCTGCAAGTATGTTAGACTGCCTGCAAAGTCTCCTTGTCTAGCAAAGGATAATGCTTTTTAAAAATCAATGACCTACATTAATTTGTATTTTCCCCCCAAGAAAATCTCATGTGGTAATCATCTTTCTCGACAACAGATAGATGAGTTTTCTCACATTGTTTACATTTTTTTCTCCTTTAATGGAATGGTTTCAGACTATGTCATTGATTACATGGCTACAATGTGCGATTTTTTTTTCCAGCAAAATAATCACCTTGGGGTTCACAGCTTGCAGAGAAATTCCTGCATGGTTGAAACACCTGAAAGAACAGTCTAGGGGATATATGAAGTGTGGATGGGACTAAGTTTTGCAGGTTATTTGGAAAACAAGGCAGCTCATAACCAATTACTTCGTTTCTGGATTTTCTTTCTTTTTAATCCAAAAGCTCTCTCTGTAGTGTAGGTATTGACATCCAGGTGAGCATATCAAACTCCATACAATAGGATTAAGCCCCCTAGCTCTTCTCCTAGCCACAGGATTCCTCCCATGTTACTGTAAAATGATCAGTTGCCATCAGGAGGGCAGAGATTATCCCATATCACTGTTTGGGGGCCAGGCACTAACATTTACACCTCTGTGAGGCAGACAGGGGCCTGAAATCATCATACCAAATGTCCTGCAGGAGACCTCCATAAATAGCTCCTTGTAATCCTCCCTTGGGAGGATGGAGCAGAGTTGTGTTTTTGTTTGGTTTGAAGGTATTTCTCTGCTTGAAAAATGAAGGTTCACATAACAAGGAGAGCTGCAGCTTCACAAAATAATACCTCCTGTACTGTGCAAATGCTGGTTCATTAAAAAATAAAATACAATTTCATTTAAAAAAAACAAGGGCATGAAAAGATAGGAAGAAAACTATGTATGCCTCCTCTTCTTTTTTTCAACCCAAAACTGTCCTTCTGAAAACAGTTAATTTCAGACCATGACAATTATGTTTGTTTATTGTTTTTAACAAAATGCCTACTGTCTGTGCCAACTCCTTAGTAGTAAACAGGATGCAAACTGCATGACATACAGGACCAGATTTTGTTTAGTAAACGCTTAACATCATTGTCATGGTTTCTAAAAAGGCAGCTTGTAATGGCACTGAAATATGCACTTACTGCAGCTTAATTAACAAATGCCCATTTCCCGTTAATGTCTAATGTAGAGACATTCAGATTTTTAAAAAGGAAAATATTTACTGATGTATTACTGTGTACAAATTAAATGTATGATAAAAACCCCTTAATACCCCCCCTAAAACTTCCTAAATTCTGAAGTACAATTTCCTTCGGCCTGTGATGAAATACATTAGTCATTCTCCCCATAACTGTAGGATACTTGTTTCAGCCAAGCAGCAAGGAGTAACTGCATGAACTTCACAAGACACTGCAGTCCTGATAATGTACATGCTATGGTTTTACCTCAGCCAGCAACTAAGCACCATACAGCTGCTCATTCACCCTGTCCCACAGGGAAGAGAAATGGAAGGGTAAAAGCAAAAAATCCTCATGGGCTTGGAGAAGAACAGCTTAAAAATTGAAATAAAGTAATAATAAATGTTAATTAAAAGGAAAATAACAGAGAAATAAAACCCAAGAAAGATAAATGACACAAAAGTATTGCTCACCACCAAAAGACTAATGCTCAGCCAGTCCCCAAGCAGTAACCCTTAGCCAACCTTCCCCTAGTTTATTGCTGAGCATGCTATCATATGGTATGAGATAACCCTCTGGACAGTTGTTCCAGCTGTGTCCCACAACATTTGTGCACCCACTGTCTCCCAAGATTTTGTGCATCCTCAGCCTACTCGCTGGCAGGGCAGCACCAAGAGCAGAAGAGGCCTTGAGTCTTTGTAAGCACTGCTCAGCAGTAACTAAAACATCCCTGTGTCACCAGCACTGCTTCCAACACAAAGCCCCATACTACTTACTGTGAAGAAATTTAACTCTACCCCAGGCCAAACCTCCACAATACGGCATCTCCCAAACTTATACTCTAAGTTAATTTGTGTTGGCCAACAGATACCTGTGGATAGAAAAAGGATGCACTGTGGTAGACTCTTTTTTTGATGTAGTTTTGTGGAGGAATAAGCCTTTTGAGCTGCAGCTGTCTTCCATATAAAAATACGCTGTTAATTTCTATTCCACTCACAATGTATTTTCAATTACCATGTCAACGAAATGCATTGAAACTTTTAAATCTTTTTTGACATTATCTGTGGAACACCAAACCAATATTTCATGAAATACAAAATAATCTTACCCCATGACTTAATTCACTAGGAAAAAAAAAAAAAAGAAAGCACCACCACAAAAAAAACCCTCCAGCTTTTGGAGGCTAGTATAAATCTCTTGTTAGATAATTTGAAATAGAGCCCAGCAAGAAGACGCAACTTGTAACTTGATCAAGAGACATGAAACGGGCACTAACTGGCTGATTACCTTTTAAGTGAACATGGATTTATAGTTTGCATTGCAGTGTTAAACACATCTATCAGTCCTTTGCCACTGAGCACTCCGCCCCTCAGTGAGCCAGCACTGAAACAGGGATTCTTTTCTGCTCAAGTTTCTTTCAGCAGTTTCCATTTCTTGACTTATAATTTCTGTCCTATGAGTGAGCACCAACTAGAGAGCAGGAAGAGTATCCCTTGAGCTTTCAAAGCAAAGGCCATGACCCTCTTTAAAATGGTGACTGCTCTACTAAAAGAAAATGAAATCTTAGTATTAGAGACTAAATTTGAAGCATTTTTAACAATAGCACTGAGTGGAACTTTGGCATCTAAAGTTAAATTTACCATAACAAAATCAAAGTAAAAAAAAAAAAAAAATTGGGACATGGAACAGAGGTGGCAGTTTCTGTGTATGAGCATTATGAGCATTACAATCTTTTTTTTTTTAATTATTATTATATTGGTTTGTTTCTATTCAACCTTATTCACAGAAATTTTAGAAGTAGAAAGGAAAAATTTTAAAAATCAATATTTAAAACACATTCAAACAGATCTGGACAAAACAAAATTATAGATACAAATTCAAGCAGGAACTTTTCTGATAGCTACTATCAGTGAAAGAACAGTTTGTTCTGTTAAATTGTCTAGCAAAATTCCATTAAAATGAAGGCAGGCTGTCACTAAAGTAGGACTCTTTCATTATTGTAGAAGCCTAGTAAATTTTTAGATCTCCAAATTGAAAGCTGAACAGCAAAGGGAAGTGAAACCACATCCTAGAAAGATAAAAATACAAATACTAACAAGAAACTTATAACTTGGTCTAGATGATCCATCCTTTCCAATCTGGCGTTCTATGAATAAACTTTGAAAAGTTTAGGGTTACTTTTGTCACAATAAACACAAGGAAGTCAAGCTTATTACTTAAAACTCCACCACCCCAAATTTCACCTCCAAAGGAAATTGATTTAATTTTGGAACTCCACAATCCATTCAAACTGGTCTGCTGTGATTGGGCATTGCAGGTTGTCGTCTATAAATGTCCAATAAACTCTTGCAATCATACCATCCAAATGTCCATCCATCTAATTGTCAATTTGTCACACTACTCTTTTTCTCTGAATTTCACAGGAATAGAGCAAGTGTCAAGAAAGAGGACTACTGGGGGAAAAAAATCTGAAGAAAGGCCTTACTTTTCAACTCTACTCTCAATTTTTTTCCCTGTCAGCACATTATAGAGTTTCAGGTTGGGTAATAGGTCTCTCTCATGTATTACGGAGTTCACCATAGAGAAAGAATCAATTACACTTCTGTGTTGGTTTGAGCCAAACCCACTACAACTTCAATAACAGATAGAGAATGCCAACAAAAGACATTCTTGTCATTGGAAAATTTACTAGTGTACAACTGTTTATAATTATACCTGTCCTGTTACTTGCAAGAAAAAAAAGCTTAAATCTCCAAAAGAGCCAGGGAGATAATGCAGCTGAAAGACCAAACACAACATTAAAAGGCCTAAGATTAAATATAATAAATTAGGTACATATTTTCCACCTTAATATTGAATTTCAATATTATTCTAACAGAAACACTTGCTGAATGACATTAAAAACCAAACTATTTTCCTCTTGACACAGATCTTCCCTTGAAGAGTTTAAAGTCCAAACATTAAATGATGTATTCTATTCCCTTACTCTGTCTTACCATTCTCTGCTGTCACCAACCTTCTTAAATCACACTGATCCTACCTTAGGGCCAACAGAGGAACACGCTGACAAAGCAGCAAAAGCAACCAAATATTTCTCAGCTTATGCAGAGCACCAGCCAAAGCTATTTAAGTAAAGGACTAAATAACAATAAATAGTCTGAGACCATCAAATATATTTATCGTTCTGTCTACCTCTAGAACAACTTTTGTTGCTGTTGCCATGGAAGTCGTGGGGCACGAAAGAAAACTCTGTTCAAATTAAAGGCTTCAAATGCTTTATATGGAGAATGATTTTTCATTACCAGGCCTTTACCTGTTAATCAACAGCACTATAATTAGTTGACTTTCAGATTGCTCTTCTTTATTAAAGGAAGATGCAGAACAAAAAAGTCCCTCATTGTTCTTTATTACAGAACATTTATTCTAAGCATTAGAATAAAGACAATATATTTTCTACATATTTTCTCTCTCTCCTTGGATGAATGTTCTACTTTGGACCCAATCCAGCCCAATTAAGGACTTTCAGTAACTTGGGATAAAATCTCTACATTTTTTATTTAAAACAAAGGAAAACAAAATGGGGGGTGGAGAGAAGAAAAAGAAAAGCATCTTCTGTTTAGTTCATCTGTTCAGATGACATCATTGAAAGTTATTTTCATATATATATATATTATATGGATATGAAAAACAAATATATGAACTTCCATCTCGTATTTAGAATATTACAAACTCATTCTCTACTACTTAACTTCTTACCTGATGTCATGATTGTTAAATATTGTTTAATATATTCTCACATAAAAGCTATCTCCAGATAAATGTCCCCATGTCCTGCAGAAACTGTAATCAGTTCTGCTTTGCTGAAGCAGAAATGCTTTCAGGTGATCCAAGTTACAAGGTGTTTCTACTCAGTTCTCACACATTCTGTGAGAGGTTACTTAGCTAGGACTACAACATTTCCCTTTGCAAACCATAAATATTTTTTTTCCTATTGTGCTTACTGTCTAAAGGCAAATTGAAACTAAAAAAAAAAAAAAAAACTATTAGTGCTACAAAGTCAACAACACAAAAAATGTTCATTGAATAATTATAGTAATGCACTCGAGGCATGGTCTGACCAGCAAACAGAGAAGTTTTGAAAGAGCTTTTGAAGAAAAAAAAAAAGTATGGCATCTTAATGACAGAGAAACTTTTAACTGTAAAGAAACATTCAACAGGATGTTATTTAGAAGACATGCAAGAAATCTACAGCTTTGCCTCCCACACAGCCAAGAAAATGCAGAGTGAACAGTCAAGAGACACTCATTAATGGCCTTGTGGTACATTTTGAAAATATGTGGTATGATTCATGATCCATATTTTAACCATATGTACTATTAGCCAGGATTACTGAAGTTTTTTAAAAGAAAGATGCATGCAACAGGATTATTAAAAAACAGCACACAATTTTCCCAAGCAGGAAATGTGGTCAAAATTTTCTAATCTATCCTCTTTTAGACACCCACTTCAATGCCTCTGTTAATTATCAAAAGTACCTTGATAATTAATGATAATAATCCCTGATAATTAATGATAGCAATTAATCTGACCCAGTAAACCACTGCTGCACTGAGAGAACATTCACAAGATGTTCGAGGTTGGAAGTGACCTCCGGAGATCAACGGCAAATATCACAGATTCACATTGAACAGATCAGGTGAAGCCCAAAATAAGCAAGTAGATCCAAAGGTATGCACTTCATTTTGGAAATGCACATCCATGAGTGATCAACATGCTAAGCAGAAAACATTCTCCTAACACTGTAAAAATATAAAAGATTCATCTCTCATTCAAGTCTCAACCACCTAATAATTGCAATGTGTCTGAGTAGCTATCACTCCCAAATCACTAATTTCAAGTCTCCTGTCTTTTGACAATTTGCATTACCATTCTTGGCTCATAAACATGTTTTCTTTTCAGGTTTTATGGTGAGGTTTGGGTTTGTTTGGAAATCGGTGGGGTTTTGTTGTTTGGGGTTTTTTTTACAGCAGATAGACAACTTAAGGAAAAAATCCTGCCTATGATTCTATTTTTCAAAACCACAACCCAAACACTCCAATAGTGAGGTAGCCATAACACTTCTGAATACCCTTTGACACAAGAAGAGTGGAAAAACAGATAGATTTTCAGCAGAGGCACACTGCTCAAGTGTCACTCCAAACCAGGTTTCATTCGCTTTCCACTTCATTGCCAGGACATTATCCTTTGGTGTTCTCTTCTTTATAGACCACAGTGTCCTTTTCAGGCTCTTGTGTTTCATGATTCATCAGTCACAAATTTTACTGTGTCTCCCTAATGCCTTTTGTCAAATGGGCTGTACTTTTCCAAATGTTACAATTATTTTTTTTTCCTTTTTTTATTTTTTTTTTTAGTCTAACAACATAATGTTAGGGAACATGTCCAGCAAATGTGCCCACAATTACTATATAGCTTACTCAAAAAGAGTTAATGAAGGGCTCCATCACACACTAAGCAGACACATGACACAGATTATATCTCAATTACCTGAATGTATTCCAAGGAAAAAAAATGCTACTGTATCATATATTATCAAAGTTACCATCAATTGTACATATCCTGCCTAGCAATAGTTCCAAAAATCGTCAAATAGAGAAAAAAAACTACACATCTTATCACTGTAAATAAATCATTTAGGTAAAAGGGACACAAAATATATAATTGAGTTTACTCTCCAATGATCTAAACCACTTCCACAACCCCCTTCCCAAATTATAGGTGGGGAGGTGGAGTCCTTTTTGTAAATTTCTTGAATCAAACCCCAAAGTCCCCCTCAAATCACTCAGACATACACTGGCTGTGCGATTTTACATTCAGTGCCTGTCATGATTCTGGGAAACACATTACTGATACTTGGAGCAGGAAAATACACTACCATAACTTACAACACTAAGGTAGAAATGAAAGTTCCTATATAACCCAGCAATATTCTTGCCTGAGCTGTAGGAATAAGGAGGTCTGTCCACACAAAATAATACTGTGCAATGCTCAGCAGCTCCAAGACTTATTTACTATAGCACAGGCTACAGGAATATAAATACTTGCCTTTCACTTGGTGCTGGACAGCAAGCTGTCAGTGAAGTCTGAGTGATGGTTTTGTGCCCAGTAGGAGCTACACTTTGAGAATCTCGACAGAAAAATGCCTACAATAAAGCCTTTAATGACAGCTGGGTCGGTGGATGAGCATGGTTGCATTATCATGCTACACAACTGGTACTAATGATAAGATTACACCCTCACCTTTGATCATTACTCCAGTTTTAATTCCAGTTTTGCTAGACACTTCTACTCCACTATCACACAGATAGCTGTGTTAACATCACATTGAGACAAACACAAGACAGTCTGGAAGATAGATAGGCCTCTTCTTCAGAGAAAAAGCATTACACTATTGCAAGGTAAAACAGATGAAGTTGTGACTGCCTTGGCTTTTTTAACCCTGTGGTAAAACTAAATAACTTTTTTTTCCACAGTGCTTTTGCCTCAAATAGCTCAGAACCATTCAGTATCAATGTTGACAGTGTTCCCGTTAGCAAATACTCTATACTCAATAGCAAACCAGACCCCCCTGGTTTAGAAACTGAACCATTTATTTGCTAGGCAGCAGCATGAATAGAGCCAAGAAGCCCTCAGTTTCTTCCAGTCACCATCTCCTGCTCTCTGTTGTGTTTTTGTGATTCACAACGTTAAGTTACATTGCAGCATCTCTTCTGCTCACTAATCCTGAGGAGCTCTGACACTGGTGTCTTTAGAGCCTCATTAAGACAAGGGGGAAAGAGAGCTACCAGGAGGAAGCATGCAGACTAATAGAAAACAAAATCTCCATCTCAGATGAACTCCATATTACTTGCTCCTATTACATGCCTGTCACATAACTGAACAGAGAACAAGTGTGAGGAGAAAACTAAGCAAATGTTAACCTTGGTGTTTATTTTCACAGAATTATTTCAAAAGATATATATGAAATCTTCAAGAAATGTAAAACGGTCATAACAAATAAGGTCACATCCTTACAGCCACAGATTCTCAGGAATATTTAGCTGTTAACTCCCCTTTGATTTCAGTTGAATGAAATGTGTAAATACTTTTGAAGAGGTGGATTTTCAGAATATCATTATACAATAGTAGATCTTAAAGTTTACTCCTCAAGTATCACTCTAAATTGACACTCATATGACAGTTTTTCAAAGCATATTTTTTAAAGTTATGTCTGACTAAATTCCCACAATCTCTTTGAACTGTTATGGAAGGACCACAGAAAGGAAACTCTTACATCTAAATAATTGGTCAGATTTTTACCCCCAAAAAAATGTATTCCCACGTACTCAGAATTCAGGTTAGAAATGACAACCTTGGGTTACCTCATAGTTTTAGGACTTCAGTAATTTGTGAAGAATCTCCATATCACAGAAATTCTCTGTATATGCAATGAAGTTACAGCTCATAGAGGGACCACTTAGTGTTACTCCTAAGGTATAACAAGTACTGATGCTTAATCCAAAGCTTCAGAACGCTTAGGCACAGATTTATAGAGTCATCTGACAAAAATTCAATAGGTTTAGAGCAGTGCCTTGCAAATGCAGATGGAGCTGCAGACATCTGTTAGCTGAACAATGCTGAGGTGCATCTCCCTCTGTAATTCCATCCTACCGTGCAATGATCTGGAAAACCTCAAAGCGTAACACATTAAGTTCAAGAAACCATTTCAGGGATCCTGACTTCTCTCCCTTATCATCTGTAGCACATGTTTACCATTTATGGCTCATCACCAACACATGCAATCACTTAGATTCCAAATGTTCCAGGAGCTCTGTTGCTGAGGAAGAAAGTACATTAATATTCTGAGCTATCTGGAGACACTCAAACTTGGAAAGGCTCATGACTTTGTACAGCAATGCTTGGACGCCTTTGACACACCATGCTAACCTAAGTCCCTCCTAACAAGTGCAGCTTGCATACATAAAGCAATATTGATTCAGCTGTGCAGAGCTGTTTATACAGCCTTTCAGAAGCACAGCATCTTCAAACACTACTGCAGACATTAAACCATGTCTTCCTAGGAGGAGTTTTGTGGCTGTCAGCGAGGCTTGACTTAATGACGCACACTGCGCCAACGACTGCATTTAATTAGCTTTTTTTGGTTGGCCTCACAGAGCTGTTTTCTACAATCTGATCTTGTCTGTATGAACCCTGTTATGATTTCATGCGGGAAGGAGGCTTGCAGCCACGGCATTTTTCATAAATAAAGCTGCCTTGATTTATAAAGGCTCTGCTGATAAAGAGCAAAGATATCATGGTATCCATGCATGGATAAAACACAGCACAAAGCTTCTTTCTGAAGCAAAATATCTGAAGATTAAACCTAAAGGAAAGAATGCCATCCTTCTAAATGTTCAAACTGTTCAATAAAGGGAGAAATGAGGACAATAAGGGATGCTTATTTTAAAATGAATGCTTTTTTATCTGTACCACATGGAGACTTTCCCAGTGGCACTACCAGAATTCAATAGCACGGCTTCATCAGAAAGGATAAGAACTCCTCTTTGCTGCTTTCAGAAGCCAGTTTGTTTAAACTTTCCAACAGGGAAGCTATGCAAGCTGATGCTTTACGTAAACTGCTTTACTTATCACTTAAAATGCAAAACAGAACATGACATATTCCCACTTATCCAACTGCACTAGGTTTAATACAGAAATACAAGGAGTGTTCAAGGATAAGTGAAGGATCTCTGTCTCTGAGGTCATTTAAAAATTCCTTCTTGATGTTTCTTTCTCTGTCCTTTTCACAGAAACACATCCTAGACACAACAGTTAAGAAAACATAAATACATGGGAAACCTCATTTGCTTTAACTTCTAACCCAGACAGAAAAATATATGTGAATATGTATATGTGAATACGTGAATGCCATATCCCCCTTTACCCACAGCTGAGTTACTACAAATGCACTCGTTTCAAATCCTGTTCCTTACAGCATTCTTTACCCTCCCATAATTTCCTCTTGTGTACTTAAGATGTTATTTGCTTTCTTCAGCATCTGTAGCAGCTTATCAGCGCTTATGGGGAGCAAACATTTCCAAGTTTATAGCATGTTGGATTACTTTATTTTTGGATCTGCAACTCATAAGTATATCCACCTTTCATATGGAGGTTTTTAGCTGCAAGCTTTCCAAATTCCGTCCTCTTAGATGGGTGAAAATATCAGTTCCTTCTCATTGTAAAACAGAGGTAATGTTGTACCAGAAGTGAATTAAATGACACCTAAGTTACTTCACCCCACAAAGTTCTAGCTTTGCAAAGAAAGAGTCCAGAAAAGCCAACTCTTTTTGCCTGGTTTATCCTAATGCCATTAAAACAAACATGAAGCAATATGTTCCTTTTTAACCACTTGATGAGTCAGTGAAGCTCAGGAAACTGATAAAAGGTTTATGGAAATAAATTAATATTGCATGAATGCTGCTGGAGCTATTAAACAAACATAAGTGAGAACCCATCACTGAGGCCAAGAGACCTTTAGATGATGAGGGGAAACAGCAGAAAAGTCAACAATCATTATTACAGCAGGTTCTTTGCCCTGCAAAATGGCATGTGACAGAAACAGATATAAGTGATGCAACTGATACAGCAATATTGTTTATATCAGACCATACAACTGGATTACACTGCTTTTAACAATAGAACCAACTTCTTCTAACCACCCCCTTTTTAAACACACAAATTAACATTTATCAAAGCCTTTCAGTCACTTAATCTTTTCTTCAAAATAAGAGAGAAAGAATGAGTAGTGCAAATTTTTTTAAAGTTATGAAACAGTTCAGTCAGTGGTGTTTTGGTTATCTTTTTACAAGTCTGATGCATGACAAGCACTTGAAGTCTCCAGCTGGCGACATGACGTGAGGTAGCAAATATTGTGAAGAATTAGGTCTGCAATAGGCAAACCCAGTGTCATTTTTCAAAATGCGGTCAGTTCAGTTACCTTTGTTGAAGGCTGAGATAAAAGATCAACATTCTGAGCCTTGCTGTAGTCAGACTCAGATCTGCAGATCACAGATGCTTCAAAAACGCTCCCCAAAAGTAGCTGCTGTTTCTTTCCTACACTCACACCTCACTTCAGAAATATGCAGCCATGTGACAATAAAGGAGGCAAACCTTTCCATGACCTTGCAACACACAAAACTCTGCTCCTGAGCATAACAACCTCCACAGCCTTAAGATCCTGAGCTTTCCATTCAGCAAAGCATTCAGACTTTAATCTATCAGGATTTCTGAAGAATTTCAGAAGTATAGCTGAACCAGAAGCAGTTTGGACAGGAGAAAAATGGGAAGGACAGCTCAGAAGCAAGTGGCCCTTTTCTTTTCTGGTACATATGAAAGGTAAATTCTGATTACGTTTTACCAATTTCAAAGGTTGTCAATTTTCTCCGAAATGATGTATTTT
This sequence comes from Psilopogon haemacephalus, assembly GCA_013396835.1. Lineage (NCBI taxonomy): Eukaryota > Metazoa > Chordata > Aves > Piciformes > Megalaimidae > Psilopogon > Psilopogon haemacephalus. The sequence goes on from VWZI01002832.1 coordinate 1,442,757, forward strand.
TACATGCATCAAGAACATTTCCCCAACTAATGAAAAAAAAAAAACCAGTTTGCAGTGACCTCAAACACACTGACTGAATTCCTGCAGGTATTTTATTTGCTTAAGATCAGCTATGAGGAAATATAATTGATCAACTAATTTTTTCATTACTGACCTTTATGTTAGAGTTATCCCAAAATAAGAGCAGATCTATAGAAAAGGTCCATGCTGATTTCAAATACACGATTTCCATAGTTTACTTTTGCATGCTCATGTTGAATTTTTAGAAACTACATCTTCAATTAGGAAAACAGGTAGGACAAGAAGCTATGAAGTAGCCTTTACAGAACCATCTCTACTGAAGACTTTTTACTGTCAGTTGCAGTACATATACTTCTTCACTGTCATACATTTCATAAGTGCAACCTATCATAAAACCCAATTAAATACACTTGCATTTGGGAAGAATGAAGGCACTGAACATCATTGGTAGTTAGCAAAATGCACCACTGTAGAACATTGCCACTACCCTTCCTGAAGTCACTCATGCAAATTGTCAGGGGAGAATTTTTGCATATCATTGGAGCAATTTTAAGTGACACTTTAAGAGGCAATTCTTGTGTAAGAGGTTTTTTTGTTTTTTAATGCACTGTTGCTAGTTCACTTAATTCCTCATTAATTCCTGTGTTATATTTCCTTTTCTGCATGCATTTGTCAATAATACTGGAAACGTAATCTCATTTCGCCTTAAATGTTTGTCAAGTTAGGATATTAATAAAGTTTAACAACAGGCCTATATTACTGACTTCTGTGTTGGATGGAAACGCAAGAGACTTTTCACATATAATATTTAATTTTTAAAAAAACCCTACTCACAGATCTACATATTTTACAAAATAATTACTTCAAAATACCTCTCTCTAAATATGGTCCACCCTTCATTAGGACCTAAATAATTTATGTGGCACATTAGCAGTCTTTGACTATCATCAGAAAAAAAAATAAATAAATCTCTCCCACTATTTCGTTAGACTCATTTCTGTAATGCAAAACAATTTTTCAAAAATAAAAAATTTAAAATGTGAAAGAGAGGAGAGGAAAGCTGCTTCTGTATTATTCAAGTTAAAAAAAAATCACAGAAATAGGAAGCAGCACAATCAAGAATAATGGCAGCCTTCCTTTGAGACCTTCCTTATTATAATAAATAATAAACTTTGGAAGAAAAGGAGATTAATAATTACTCAGCATCATCCTCCATAAAAGATAAACAACCTGAAGATAGAAAAACAGCTATTTTCACTCTGTATTAAGATAAATTAAATGCTACTATATTTCAGCGTATTTAATTACAATCCATTTCTCCTAAAATGAGATGATGTTGTCGAGCTTGAGAGAATATTTCTACTATTAAATTTCCACTAACTGGTGACCCAGATACTCATATTTGATACTTTTTCTTTCCTCTCCTTGTCTTTCATATATAGATTTGTCTTACTGAATCAACCACATATAATAAACATAGCAGAGGACAGAGTAGTCAGCAAACTAAACACTGCAGACTCACCATTTACACAGATTTCTGATGATTTGCAAAGGTCATCCTCAAACAGGCAGCCTGAAAATACAAAGAAAGGTAAAAATTAATATGTTTCAAACTGTAGATAACTAGTAGAAACTGAAGACCCCTAGGCTGTTAAACATGCAGCGAGTCAGACATATGGTTGGCCTTAGAAGTCTAAATAGAGCAGTATGTAAATTAAGAACACAGAAACATGTCTGGTTCAGTTTTCTCTGTGCATATCTCTCTCCTATCATAATTTGAAGAACTTTAATATTGTCTTGATTTTGAACATATTATTATACCAAAGCACAATAATGCTGCAATACACTAAGAAAATACACATTAGGAAATCAGAAGTTTCCTAAAGATATTTCTACAAGCCTATGAACTGGGTATAAACTGCTCAAATAAGGCCTTGATTTAGTAGATTGTGACTAGATCCTCAAGAGCACCAACTCTCTGAAGAAAGGGTTAAAGAAATTAAGCTGTCCACACCAACACTGTGATACCAGATGACAAATCAGTACCAGACCGTGAAAAACATCCTAGGGCTTTTTTTCCATTTCAACCAGGAAATCTCTTCCAAAACATGCTACTTTTATAGGTCCCTGTTACTCCAGCCCCATACCTCACCTTAGAGACTGCATCTGGGTATGCAATCCTAGCTCATCCACTTATATATATACATATATATATATATATATATATATATATGTATATCTATATATCTTTACTGTTGAAGTAGCCTGTTCTCTTGATGCTAGTATGACCTAACCAGGTAAAGAAACACTAATTATTCTCTTTATCTCTGAAGAAAAATCAACTCCTACCGATATTTGAGAGAGAAGCAAGTGAGGAGAGAAGCAAGAGCCTCTTGCTCTAGAGTCACTTCACGCCAGGGGATTAGGACAAGGACCAAATACAGCAGCAGCAATGAAATATCACGCTACAGTTAAGGGCATGCACTCTGTGTTAACCCAAACAGTGGTTTCATTACTTTGCTTTCTGACAGAGATAAAGAGCTCAGACTGGCTAAAATCCAGGGAACAAAGCAGTATATTGAACACAAACTGTCATAGAGAACGTATTTTCACAATTAAACCTTTTGACTTCTCTGGGAAGTACCTTAAGTTTACAAATGGGCACAGGGAGGTACAGAAATTAATGGTGAACAGTTTCACATGATGCATAAAAATTCAGCCAGGAACATCACCACAACTAAACACAAGAGCAAATCCTCTCTCTCTGGCCAGGCCTATCTCCATGGAAGCACAGAGTACCTGCATTTCCAGTCATCAGAAAATCAAGTAGAGCAAGTAGGTTGCTCTTATGAAAAATTCTGAAAGGCTCAAGACTCTCTGTCCATGGATTACCCAAGTCATAACCTTGCTGAAAGTTCCATTCAGCGGGATAAAGTGACTTATGAATGCCTCCATAGCCTTCCAGCAGCTAACTGTATCAACACATCATTAAGCCTGAACTAAAATGCTGTATCTCTCAGCAGGATTTATTAGCTCAGTGCTAGGCCTGAGCTAGGTAAGCACATCTACATGGATTAGAGTGGAGCACCAGTAAAGTTCCCTACATCTATCCTATACCTGGCTGAAAAGATTACATATACAGTGTTAAGCAGGTAACAAAAGCCTACAACATGCACTGCAACACAAGTGTTGTCTCTTCCTTTTACCTACACACTACTACTAACCTGTGGTTATACATTTGGCAGATTTTGAAAGATATAGAAAGCTTCAGACCAGGAATGCCTCTATAAGCAGAATGCTATAGAAGACTCTGTGTCTACACAATCCACAAACTGTGGTTCATGTGGTTTTGCTCCTGCCAAGTCTACTGTTTACTTGCTGTTTGATCTGAAACAGTGTCCAAAAATTCACTGAAGAGGTCTGATTGAAGCCTTGGTATTGACCCAGCAAACTATAAGGATGCCTTCACTAAACATGGATTCACAAAGGGCATAAGACAAGAATGATGACAGTGACCAAAACACGTCAGCACAGAGCACAATAAGACCTCTAATTAAAGGCATAGTAATGATCATATACATGCTTGAAGGAAAAAAAAAAGATCAAGTGCTCATATGTTAAATACATGAAAGGTATTCTTCACTATTCCTGTTTTCAGAAATCTGAATTTTTATCTTTTAAAATAAAAGTTTTTAAGATTAGCTAAAATCTCTGGTTAAATCTCTATGCTTGTTTTCCTGACAGACCACAAAAGAGTTAAAACCAGAAGCCCAAAATGTCCTTGTTGAGTGAAGGGCTGTAGAAGGTGTCCTGTGAGGGAAGCCAGGCAGTTTTGTAGTTTATTTCTCATCTTAAAGTAGATGTGGTGTAGAGCCAAAATGTATCAGATTAAACGTTTCAGCCAGGTATGCTTTTAGTGGAGTGGCACATTAGAAGAGTTACTGGTTTGCCCAGACCCTGCTGATTTTGAGCTGAGATCAGAGCCGCCTCCTACCCATTCTCTTCTATGCTCCAGGAAAGAACTGCTCCATTACCTGAATGCAGCTGCTCTCTTCTGTCCCTCCAGAGCACACACATTACTGTAATCAAGAACTGCCCTACCTAACTGCACTTTCTCATGCATGCAGTATGTCTGTCACCTTTAGATCATTATTGATTGCTGGTAATTTCTGGATCTCCAGTTTCACTCTTTTCCCTTCTAGCACACACAACTGTTCCTCATCTATCTCCTTTTGGTGCAGTGACTAGGAGAGGGGTAAAAAGAGAAGAGGTGAGAGAGGAGCAGAATTTGCTCCATCTTGCTCCCTGTATTAAGAGTCTTTCAAGAGTGGAATAGGTTCAGCCATGCACTCCCTTTCTCCTCTGGATATCCAGAATATTCTTCACTGAGAAAAGCATTTTATTAAGATATCAGAACCTGTGATAGTTTATCAACAACTGCTTGGAACAGTATTTGACTACAAAAGAAGAGTAAATGAATGTGGTAAAAAGACATTAAAGGAGCACATGCTACTACAGCACTCAATACTATTTTCTCTGAAGAGGGAAAGTGAAAAACTCCATAGCAGCATGATAAGTACTGAGCTTTGATCTTCTTTACTCCACATTTTCTGGTTTTTGAATGTAATGTTGCCTGATGTTTTTGCAATACTGTAAACTCTTGAGAGTAGTTGCATTTTACTTTTTTAATTGTGTGCATATACAAAGCCTAGTGCTACGAAGCACTCATCCCTGGTGAGGACTCCAGGCCTTTCTGTAACCCAAATTAACAGTCATAGAGATGACAAAAGAAATCCCTGCAGTGGGGACTGTGCAACCTCTTACATGAAAAGTTTCCAAAGTAAAGGAAGAAAAGATCTCCCATAAGTGTTACCATATGGTGTTAACACTTCCTTGTCTCAGAATTATTCCTTCTTTCAATCATTTTTCATATGCACTGATTTTGTGTATTGAAATATGACCCTAGCCAGGATAATTCACCACGGAATAGAGTTTTCATGCAAAAACAGAAAATGTCAGTATTAAACTTATAGCCAAGACTTGCCCCTGAAGCCTAAGTACATATTAGCGTTTCAATCACCTTTATAACACTTGCCCTTCAGCATGCATGGATTGATGAACTAAATAGACAAAATAGTACCAAAAATGTGGTGATATGTGACTCTCTGTTGTCCTTTCTGCATTTATGGGAAAAAAAAAAAAATATATATATATATATATAAAAAGGAAAGATTACTTCTTTTCTCAGCATGTAACTAGTCCTGTGCCTGTCCATCACTAAAGAAAGCAATTGCTTTGTGGTGAAAATACTCTTAACTTATCTGATTACTAATGCCACGATTGCAATGATGCAGGGGGCCTTTTCTTTTGGTGAGCTGAGAGGAAAGGTCACTGCTAAGTATAAATGAAGATGTAAGCAATAATAATAGTTGACGAAGTGAAGAGACAAGGAAATGCCATCACTGGGAAAGCTCCAGAATATCATTTGCATTTGCCCTGGTACAGGCAACATGTGTCTTGGTGCATCTTTTTGACTTTTTTTTCCACAGTAATTATTAAAAAACTTGAGTTGTCTCCCCTGAAAAAAAAAATCTAATTCTCTCAATGCTATATTTTCCACTTCTGTTTCTTTAGCAGAAACCACCACTAGTTCACATGCCAAATGAGAAGCATGGCTATAATCTGCCAAACAAGCAGCTCCACTAATTCTTAGTTATATTAATACTAGCATGCTCTCCATTTAAATAAAAAATTTCAGATAAACCCAACAGGAGGGAAGAAGGACAAAGAACATGGAACCACTGAGTCTAGGAATCCTGACTTGCCCAGACTTGTTTTGCTCCCAATTGCATCCTGTGGTAGACAAAGTACATGCACTTGGCTTGTGCCTGCCTCATGCAAGGCCCGTGTTTTCCCCAAATTTGGGTAAGGTAAGCCTATGGCTTGACCTAATATAGTCAAGCTTGGCTAGCTGCCATTCTGATTGGCTATTCTGTGTCCAAAGGCCCATTAGTCTCGGGCTGTATTGATAAAAAGAGATGAGCAGGTAACACACTGTGCTCTGCCATCGTATTTGTGCTTGCTTGCTGCCATTGCTCTCTGCTTCTCACAGTGATTCTGCCATTGCCTTCTGCAGCATTATGCTTTGCTTATCTATAAGATAGCTCTGCTGAATAACAAGCCCTGTGCTCTGGGTTTGTTTGTCTGGAAAATTCCTGCTTTGGGTTTACCAGGAACAGGATCCAGATATCTCCATGCAACACGGCCGCATAGCCAGTGTGGCATTGTGCCAAGACTGCACATGGCAAGACATCCTGCCTGCACCTGCCAATACGATGAGTGTTGGAAGGGACACACAAATCATCGAGAGAAATCAGGACCAGGTCAGAGATTGTCTGCCCCCTTGCCCCAGAACCCTGAGAAGAATCAGAAGCCTCAGCAGCTGACAAGACACTAACATAATTCCCTGAAAGCATTTGGGTACTGTCTGAAGCTGTAGCTAGCCCTGTGAGTCAGGAGACTAATATTTTGTGAGTAAATACTAAAAACCTCTTGTAATTCACCAACTGCCTCCTGTCATAAACAGAAAGGAGCTTCCCACACCATCTAGTGGACAAGTGGTGTATTAACTGCAAGAACCTTCTCTTCCAGTTCGATTCAGTTAATGTTCTATTTTTGCTAGTTGTTTCTAGATCTAGTTTATACTCTGTATAATGTCTCCGTGACCGTTGCAAGAGAACCTGATTATTATTAAAATTTGTGATCAAGGTGGTGAGTATTCTGAATATCAAAATTAATAAACAATATTAATTTTGAAAAAATTGTATCTTGCATCAATTAATTATCCTTCCATTACAGGTACTTACATACAGCAAAGTAGGATTTTGCTCACAAAATCCTCCTCAATATTATTGCTCATAGTCCAGTCAGCACTGCAGTTCAGCAGCCTCTGTCATATTTATTCTGTAAAATAACTACTGCTATCATTATATCTGTCAACCTCATTTTGCCCATCAGTAACTGTCAGACTACTCCTGTATACTTGTTTTACAAAACTGCAGAACAGGAGTGAATTCTCAGTCCTCATTATAGCATCATTCTTGTCTTTTTCCACAGTCAGGGTTAAGACAAGCTGGGTCAAAAAAGTAATGAACCATTAGCTACAGGAAACAGGATCTATGTCTGGGGGTTATGTGCTTTGGAAGGTAATTTCAGGTACGATTTTCCAAAACACTTACAGGGTAAAGAAGCTTATGCCCCATCTTCTGTAGCTAATCAGTCTCCAAAAGCCACACTCAGTGACAGGGTTTTTTTAAACAGCACTTTAATGCTGTGCCACTTGTCTTGGGAAAATTCCCATTATTTGCATTATCAAAGGAAGAAAAATAAATAAGTTTATCATTTTTCTCTAATAAGCATCAAAATTTTCTTTATTTGTCAGAGATTCTTAATGAGTAACATAACCAGAATGCACAGTAATTCTCCTCCAGTTATATTGCCTCTAAATGGCAGTAATTACTCAGTAGGGATAAATGCACCTCTCCCAACACTGCCTTCAGGAGACTTCAAGGACAAAACCACTTTTTTTGCAAAGGAATGATTGGCTTTTCTGTGTTGTTTTCTTCCAAAAACTGGACAGCAACTTCTATGATGCCTGTACCAACAGCTGCACTATTACCAGTATCTGCCATTTACAGTTCTTTCTTTTTACCTTCTTCATTCTTCTGGTAAAATCACCCTCTGGTTTTTGTTCTCTTTTTCACAGCTAATTTTGAGCTGCATAAATTGTCATGTGGACTTGCCAAAAACAACTTGGGAAGATAAAAAGGAATCATATAGCTCAGTGGAGTCTGAACAGCAAGGGGATAGCCCACAGTCATTTATTTCAGGGAAGTAATTCTAATCTAGACAAGAGCACACATGGGTTTGGGAGCTATGCTTAACAGATGAGCTCCAAATAGGGAGATAGGACCCAAGCAGTACTTTAAATCTATTTCTGTGAGGCCTGCCAGATACTGAAAACACTTTAAATTGTCAGTATTGCTATTATTGCAAGTGTGTTTGGCAAAAAAACAGCTTCATACCTTTATCATGCAACTTTGAATCAAATGATAATGTTTATTTGGCGTGCTGAAATGACTTGAATTCCTCCCCTGAAAGAAACACTATTATATACACTTGGAATTTAAAGTCCAGAGTAATCCACATTAATTATTCATGGACTGGAGAAAAATAATGAAAGTCAATGTGGAAAGTCATAGTCTCTTAAAGTTCTTGAAGGAAAAAGAATAATATTAGGTAAAATTCAATGGACTGTGGCACCAAGATTTATCCGTATCACTTACACTGGGAATTTGAAATGCGAATGAAGCTGCGACATTCTGTTGTATGGGACAGAGTTATGAGAAGTAGGTCACACAAGGATGCCAGTAGCACATCAAAGTTAACAGCACTTAGTGAGGATGCCTAAAACTTCCCTTTTCACAGAAAAAAATGAAAGAATCACAAATATTATGTGCTAGATGTTTTGTTTTTTAAGCTACCAATAAGTCAGTTGTTCAAATTATCTGTTGACATCTAATCAATGTGCAGCACCTTGTTGTGGCTTTGTTCAAGTCTTGCTGGACTTGCAGTGTACGTAGCTGTGTACATGGCCATCACGACAAGAAGGGGCAGTACTTTGTTATGCCCATAAAGAACTAAATCTATCCTGTCTTGAATCAAAAGTCTTTCCAGATGACAGTCTAAATTCATTACAAAGTACAATGATCAGCTCCTACTTACTTCTGTAAAATTATACTGATTTCAAGGAAAATCTGGAACTGAGAGTGAATGGTCTTGATTCTGGCCAGTAATTGTTCTCTAATTACTCCTGACTCACCCTGATGAATCTGAGAGCCAGCTGTCCTAGAACACATTATGCTGTTGTCTCCATAAAGTAGCTCTGCCTATCTTGTGATACCAGTGAGATGTTTTTTTCCCCAGGCTAGCTGTTGAGAGGCAGTCATCATAATGACACATATCAGAGCAATAGTTATGAAAAATGACTGAAGCAATTTGTGAAGAAAACCAAGAAAATTAAGAGATAATTCCAAAAAAATGACAAATGTGATGCATGCAGAGCAGCACCAGAATTCACATTCTGGATTCTTCCTAAAGACTGCACGAAAGACTTTTTTTTTTTTCTCTCTTTCAAGAAATAAAGTGAAAATAAAAATTCAGAAGACTAAATCTAGAAGTTCATCTAACTGTTAAAATCCTTCATACAACAAAGAAAAATTACATCTGAGAAAATTAACTTATTTAGGAAAAGAATCTGATGACTGAATGCCTTAATGAATTTATATGGACACCTTTCACCATTGAGTAGCCAAAATTCATTACTCTATCATAGCCACCGGCTGTCATTAACATAGTCTCTAATGTCCATCCATTTTGATTGAACTGAAGTGTCTGAGCAGCTTAAGGTGAAGGCTGATGTCAAGGATGTTTGCACCTTTGGCATCCCTCAATCTCCAAATCATGTCTGCTTCTATACAGAAGGCAATATATCCCACAAAGATATAAAGGCCCTTCACTGGATTTCTATATATCTCATCATAACAGCATGTCTCATTATAAGCCATATACCTTATACTGCTTGCATTTATGCAGCAATCTTTATTCCCAGCACTACAGCCTCCTGTGTGCTCATTTCCTATCTCATCTTGGATGCTCTTTGCTCCTGAGAGTTACCAGGTAGAAGGCACATAAAGAAAAAGAGAAGGGAATTGGGATTTTCACACTGCTACTAAACAATGGGAAACCACTTTCCTTTATTGTCCCACAAGTCTCCTCTGAACTCCAGAGCTTGCCATGCCTTCTGATCCAGCCTCTCATTAGTAACAATATTTAGCTCAGAGCCTATACAACAATGACAAAAAAAGAATGGAGCATATCAACTTCATAAACTGATTATAAAAATCTAATTCAAAGGCTTCTTTTTATTTTATTTTTAAAAAATATAAAGAATGAAGATGGATGAGGAAACTTGGAATCTGTAAAAGACATGGAAGACTTAGAGACTTGGAAACAATAAATCTAGCAATTTAGAAGAAAACACTGGAAAGAGAGCCACAGTTTTACAGAGGAAACAGTAAACACTTCACTATACAACAAGTTAAGAAAAAGAATTTACAGGAAAGGAGGAAATGAGAGAAAATAAAGAGAATCTGAGAAAGGAAATGTCGACAATGCATGACAAGTTAAAAGTGAGAAAAAGTCTAAAGTACAGAGATAAGCCAGTGGCAAGAACAGTGACAAGAACAGACCAGAGTTTTCCTGACAGTATGTTGCACTGATTATCCAGGAGTGCTGCCTTGGGATTGCAGAGTTTAGCTCTCACACATTCCAAGAACAGAAGTTGTTTTACAGCAATCCCATTGATAGTTTGCAAGCCTATTCTAAAGGTTTGTTAATTCAAGATCGAATTTTATTTTATTTTCTTCCTCCAAAAATGCTTGGTGATAATATTTCATGAAGTTCCAGACATGAGTTTTCGGTCTACTGTTGACTGTAATTTGACTGGCATTTGCATAATTCTGTGAGACATGATATTCAATGAGGTTTAGAATCAGTCTGGCACCTCATATGGGAGCCTTCTTAAGAATTCTTAAATTATTTTAATGAACCAATATTATTCAAAAAAGTTGGGTTTTTTTTCCCTTCAGGATTTGAACTTCAGCCAAAACACTAAACCGTAATCTCTAAAAGTATACTTGGAGACTTTCTATTTGATTAATATCTTACAAACCTAATCTTGTGTTGTTTCTGAATTTAATACTCTGCAGACAGCAAAGAACAATGTGCATGCAATGCTTTGCACATTAATATAGTGCTTACAAAAACTCCTAATTGTAAGGCTCTTAAAAAAAAAAAAAATCCTACAAAACAACAAATAAAATCACCAAAATGAAACAAAGCTTTATGACGTTTATCCCCTGTTCTACAAACTATACACAGTGCAGCAAAAGTACAGGAACAAGAATATTAAAATTATGCTCAAATGAGTAAGTGTTGCAGGGTATTCTATAGTGTGACCTGATTTGAAGTGTTCTTTCAATCTAAAGTGAGACTTCAACAAGACTTACTGAAAGTTGGATAAGAGATGGGGGCAACTGATGGCATCTACCTGAACCTGAGTAGGGCATTTGACTGTCCCACGTGACAGCAAATTTGCAGATGACACCAAGCTGTGTGGCACAGCCAACTTGCTAGAGGGGAGGGAGCTCTGTCTGTTGACACCTGATGGCACAATGCCATGCAATTTGTGCAATTCTGGGTTAAAAGCACATACAGAATATAACTACTACACATTTAACTCTTGCTTTTAGTTGCAATGCTTTATTTACGAAGAGATATGAAAGTGTCTGCACACTTTCAAAACAACAGCTGGGTACTGGAGCTTTTTATCACTCCAGAATTTCAAAGCCTTTATCTGCACTGTGATAAAACCTTCAATGACAACCTCAGTCACCGTTCTTTGAGAACACTACATCTGATCTCTTCTGGGATCCCCATGCCATCTCCCCAGCCTGCCTAATCTTATGGACCATACAGTTTACCAATGGGCAGGACAGTGAGTTCAGGCAAAGGATAATGCCCACTCAGCCACTACCTTTCCAAACATGTACACATTTTTATTGCTATTACTTGAATAGTATATAACTGCAGAATGCTAACAACCAGCCTCAGAAAAGACTATGCAGTCTTCTTTCTTTTTACAATCCACATAGCTCACTTGTTGTTGCCGTTGTTATTGTACTAAAATAGGGGCAAATTTTGCTGCCAATATATTGGCAACTAGGGATGCCACGGACCAAGACACCCACACAGCACTGAGAGGTATGGTTCAACATTCGTGGGAGAGTTCATCCTTTCTGGCATACCCTTAAAGAGTGGTAGAATAAAGGAAAGTAAGTAACATCTTCCCCTATTTCCTCTTCAATCATTGTAAAATCATGGGGTAATAAACCAGTTCATAAAAAAGATACCCACGATACACATACACACAAAAGATAAACTCCAACATTCAAGCAGGGCAGCACCTACCACCCCTAAACCAGACCATATAGCTTCATTTTTTTTATGACAAGGTAGTGATATTTAGTATTTCTCTCACATCTAAAGCTGTGATAACTGTACACATAGCAGCAAAATTTTGGCACCTTAAAATTAATGGTAAACTCTCACTTGCTTCAACTGGCTCTGAGAATTGCAGGTTTATACTTCTGACCAGAACATCAAGTTTCACAAGATCACAGGATGTTAGGGGTTGGAAGCGACCCAAGGAGATCATCAAGTCCAACCCCCCTGCCAGAGCAGGACCATACAATATAGCTTAGGTCAAAGAGGAACACATCCAGACAGGCCTTCAAAGTCTCCAGTGAAGGAGACTCCACAACCTATCTGGGGAGACTTTTCCAATGCTCTGTGACCCTTACAGTAAAGAAGTTCCCCCTTGCATTGAGGTGGAACCTCCTGTGCTGCAGTTTACATCCATTGCTCCTTGTCCTATCAGAAGGAGTAAGTGAGCAGACCCTGTCCCCCTCCCCCAACACCCATCCCTCAGATATTTCTGAACATTTATTAAATCCCCTCTCAGTGTTCTCTTCTCCAGACTTTCATTTCATTTCATTGTTGGACATACTAAATAGGTATGATAGAACAACAAAGAGCTTACTTTTAGACCATCATCTAAACTGGTAGTAATCAAGCTTTTAAAATGGCAAGATCTCATTCATACAACATTTCTAGACAGTTCTCTGTTCAAAACACAAACTTGAGTATCTCTTGCTGAATTATGAATTCTGCACAGAACAGTAAGAAGCTCAAACACTACCACAAAAAAAGTAAGCATGAAACCAGAGATTCTAGTTATCTAAAACTAAGTTCAGAAGGTTAATTTTCAGCTCGACAAGTGAGAGATTCATTCTCTATTTCTGTGCCCCATTGCATCTGAATCCCTAAATGATCTCTTCAGAAAAAGTGTGAAGGAGCAAAAATGTAAGGCTACTGCAAGTTTATTTCCAGTACTGTAGGAGTTTGACAGTATTTCATTTTTCAACATATGCTAAAACACCGTGGGATGACTTTATCGCTTCTGCAGTTTCATGCAGATAAATACAGCTAGATAGGATCTGGGTGTTTCATGCAGTCAGATAGATGTAAGGAACAGCACCAGCAGGATTACTTTCCACAGTATGGTCCTTACCAAGAACAGCAATATATGAGCTCTCCATAACTAGTCACAGCAGCTGGAATCCAAGCACAAAGAAAGAGAAACTGCATCCAAGCTCATTTGCCCTGTTCACAAAGACTACACAGGATCTGAATTGTACTTTACTGCAGTAGGCTAGTTCACTTGGGGCCAATACCTCAAACATAGGTGGATGACTAATTTATGATGACTAACTGAAGAGGTTTCATTTTTAGTGGAAATAATTCAAAGCCAGGAAAAAGAAGGAGAAAGGGAAAACAGAATAATTTCTTGTGACCCATTTCAAGCTTGACTCTGTATATTCTCTTCATTCACAGTGAACATTTTACTCCCATTTTGTTTCCTCTTCTTCTGCTCTGTAGAAGACAGCACTGTTGACCATTTCCAACGGAGACCTTTTCAACTTCCATACTCCAATGGCTCTTTTATATCTTTGCAGCTCAGCAGAAGAACACACAGGCCACAGAACACAGAAAGCTTTTCTTGTCCTTTTATGGCAGCTGCCGTTTTGTCAACTGAGGTGGCCTCAATACAACAATAAAATCACAAGCATGAAACTTAATGTGTCCCACAATAGAACGCAAATTTTAAGAACATCAGGCTAGCTATTTACATCAGGGGATTTCTGTCCAGACTTGGATTCTGACTCTGAAAATGGCCATGAGCAGATGTTCAGGGAGAGAGCATAAAAAACTTTCCCAATGAGAGGCAACACACTGTTCAAAAATGTAGAGTTAGAGGCTGTATCTGGACTGTTGTTTCTGGGAAGTACCAAATTTCCCTTCAGAGTTCGTTTATTCTTTTGACTTCCGTAAAACTCTTCAAAGCCTTTGTGCCAGGTAGGTAAATAAATATTATCTATTTTAAACGGGCAGAAGAAAATGTGTTATATGATGTGTTCAGCAGTTGTGAAAAGTAAGCAATTAACAGTCCTAGCAGTAGTCTGTGTGCCACTTGTGTATCTCTTTTCACTTAAACATGTTACGGTCTAGACAGACGGCATAAAATACACCATCAGAAAAAGTGTCTACCCTGACACTTGGCACAATTATTATTAATAATTACATTCCTCTTTACTCTGCTCTTGTGAGACCCCACCTTGAAGAGTTTGAGCAGTTCTGGTGTCCTCATCTGGCTTTCTCCCTGGGAGTGTTTAAGGCCAGATTGGATGAGTTTAGTTGAGAGGCATCCCTGCCTGCTCTGGAGCAGATATCTCTAAGACCCCTTCCAACCTAAGCCATTCTATGAGTCTATAAATATAAATAATATAAATATAGGAGTGGGTAACTGTTTCTTCTTCTATTTTAATGCATTAGGCCTCCTGGTTCCTAGTACCTGATACAACACTATCAGATCAAAATGCTTTCCTGTTTTTCTCTTACTTTCTTGGTACATAACATTTCCCACATATAATTTTTTTTTTAAGCCATCAGCAGAAGACAAACTACTTTACGGGCCTGAAAGCATTATTATCTTCATTACAGTCCAATTAGATCATCAGTAAAGTTAAAATAATACTATTTTCCTATTCTTCAATCATAAAATAAAGGTATAAGAGATTCAAATTTAGGCCAGACTGGAAATCAGATTTCGGTATAGTTAATCCTTCTACCTTTGAAGAGCAAATTTTTCTTTCAATAAATTCAGTGATAAACTTCCAGGATCTAAATGCCAGGGAGATTTAGGTAGGGCAGGGTCTTTTGTGTTCACACAAGGAAAATCACTCAAACATGAAGAGATTATTTCAGAATAACATAATTTCTCATGCTAAGGAAGATGTGCATACAAAGGAGAACAAAAAATCTATGGCTCATATATTAATGTTTTATTCTTGAGCTACTCTAAAATTTCTAGCTGTTCGTTTCCAGTGGACAAATATAAGAACATAACGATCTAATTAAAATATTTGAAAAGACTTACTAGTTTTTCCAAGCAAATGTACCTTCTGGGAAGAACAAAACATGCGAAGTTTATGCTCTAGAGATGAAACTTTTGGAATATATCAGCATGTGATACAAGGGGGTAAGTACAGAAACTTGTCATGCTTGCTACATAACTTGTGTCACCTGCTCTCCTTGTAAAAGTGCTGTTTTCGTCTGCCTGCTTCACAAGTTTTATGTGAGTGGAATCCTTTCAGTACATCTGAGGATTAATTAATACTGCCAGTTTATGTCCAAAGCATAACATGTAATAGTTATAATTGTGCACTAGAGGTCTATCACTTTTCAGAAAGACAATTTATCCTACAAAGCAGCACAATGAACCTAAATATAGTAGTCCTGAAGAAAAATACTAAGGGGTATGATAGCTTTCTGCAGCTGGTTATATTAAGCTTTCTGCATGATAGTTAATGACAAACTGTAAACTTCATTGAAGGAGTAGTTACAACTTACATATGGCTTTAGAAAAACCATAAGTATCAGAATGTATGTTTCCAGCTAAGCAACAAAATAATGATTGGTGCCTTCATTACAGATACATTTGCTCAGTAGAACTCAGAATTGCAAATGAAACCAAAACTCATTACATATTATTAGATAAGCTAGTGAGTCTCCCACTTTACAAAGCAATAAAAGATGGCTGTAACCAGTGCTGTTCATAACACTCACAACAGCCTCTCTCAGCAGGAGTCTCTCACTGATGGCAGAAAAAAAAATAACAGTAGACAACATTTAAACTGATTAATATGTTTGTAACTTCCCCCATTACACACTCAAAAAAATCTCATTCTGCAGAGGATGACTTGAAGAAAATGATCCAAGGGTTCATTCGTTTTGTGAGTGTTAGTGGCTATTTTGTCACCTGATTAGATTTACCTTTGAGAATACTGGATAAAAAGGCATGAAATTTTCTCATCAGCAAATGCAGCCTCCATGAACTCCACCTATTTTTAGCCACTTGTGCTATTAATCAGCAGTGCAGATTTCCACTATGATAACAAGACCAAGTGCCTGACACTCAACAAACAAGAAATGGAACAGAAAACAGCATGAGCAAACTAAGGGTGACAGCCTTAATACAGAAAAGAAAACAGTGAGAGAACCTGGCTTTACAGAAAGAGCAGAACTCAAACTCTTGATGTTTAGCTTCCCTGCAATTGTGTACAAGTGAGCAGAAGCCAAAGTAGAAAAGATTGTACTAAAGTAAAAATTAACAAATCAAAAAAAGGAGTTGGGGTGGGGTGGGGGTGGTAGATTAAAGTGAGCGAGCTATTGAGGGCTTTGGAAGAAAGGATAAGCAGTCAGAAATTCAAAACCCAGAATCAGATTGCCAATCTGTAAGAAGCCTAGAGTGCTACAGCAGGTGAAACACCTTTAAGAAACACCTACAAAATTTGCTTTTACTTCTTAGCAAATTAAAAAAGAAGAAGAAGAAGAAAGGAAAAATCCTTGGTCTTTATCTCATTCAAAGGCTGATTTCTAAAATTAAAATTAAATTTAAAAAATAGCCAAGTTCTCTNTAATTTACTATGATATTTCTAAATATTATTATTGTAAATTAACTTTTACTAGTCACACTAAACTGCCAGATGGCAATGCACCTGGCTGCACACATCCTTTCCCCTAGAATAAAAGGAGATAGAGGGCACATTTGCCACATGACATTTAACGCCAACACCTTCATTTGCTGGGAATGTCTTTACATGTTCTTTGGTGCCAGATTGCATACTGGAACCCTGATAAATTCCCCCAGACAGTGCTCCCAAATCTCAAGGTGGTCAATAATAGCTGCACTTGATTGTAGCACTCTTCACCCATAAAGAGGGTCAACAAATCATCTGAAAGAGGTAATAGAACATCCAAGAGTGTGAGAGGATTTCTGAGTCCTCAGCTGCTATATGCTTAAACCGAATTTCTTTTTGTGACTCTGCTCACTGCAGAGTGGAGAACAATATTCAAAATAGTGCAATTACCACAGGATTTTAACTCCCAAAAAATGTAGCAAGAGGGAAATGGAGTAGGTATGGCCTGACTACATTGTAGATAGTCTGGTTGTCTCAGAGTGGAAATTTTGTTTATTAGCAAGACCCTGAGTTTTCTTCATACAATGCAAAATAATCTGAACAATTGCCTACACAGCTCCCACATTTTAATTCCTTGGACAATAATATGATGGCAGACTGTATACCAATGTCTTCTGCAAGAATTATGCATTCCTCTTTTAGGAGATAAAATGTCTACCTTTACATAAACATGTACTAGTCAGCAGTAAGGACCATTTTCTTCAATAATAAAGACCTCATGACCAACAGCTCAGTTTTCAGTATCTCTCTTACAAAAGAAAAGTAATTAAGACATTAAGAAATTTTAAAAAAAAAAGGTGCTGTCTCCTAGTCAACTGCCACAACTGTATAACCACCAGGCTTCAGGCCAGGGCAGTTTTGAGACAGCATTCATTGCTCTGACAAATCACCCTCCGCTCCACACAGAAAATGCATCTAAGCTCATCCCACTGGGCTGCTCTGCAGTACAGGAAAGGATACTCTCCTCAGGCACTGGTGGTCACAGAGCTAAACAAAATTACCTGAAATGATGCTTCCCGTCGGAATGAACCCAAAGGATCATCACAGGCCCTACAGAGCCCACAGGTTACTGAACACTATTCTGGGAAAGCCAGACGGGGAAACTGTGCTGAATCATCAGCAGTGAAGGTCCCCACAGTTGTTTCAGTTCAGAGATGAATGGCATATTCTCCTGCTGTTCTCACAGACTGCCTCAAGTCAGCACTTCACTGAAGACCAGATGGCCAATCCCAAAGCCAGAAAAGAATGAGGAAATCTTTTGAAGAACATGCCATTATTTACATTAAAATATATGTGGGATGCCCAATGCAGAGAAGAACCTAATAACAGTGAGCCATTCCAAGCACCCTTCAGAGAGAGGGGTTTCTCTAAATGTAAGTCGCAGATCAGTGATTAAATCAAATTTCTGAAAGTGGTAGAAGTGACAACGTAACCTTAAATACAAACTTGTTCACTGAACAGAGGCTGATTGAGAAAAAAATCAGTGGGAAAATGACCTCTAAGTACATAACTAAAACACAATCACAGCCTGTGTGTGTGAAGGGAGCAGTCTTAAACTGGTGATTTCCAGCTTAAAATGTCAAATTGCACAGTCAAAGATCTGGCCACATATATTAACCTTGCCATAAAAAAAGCTAACAGAATCCTGCGCTGCACTGGAGGAGTGTGGTCAGTAGACTGAGGAAGTGATCCTTCCCCTCTACTCAGCACTTGCGAGGCCTCAGCTGGGAGTACCGGGTCCAGTGCTGGGTTCCTCAGCACATGAGCATGCTGGAAGTAGTCCAAAGAAGGGTCACAAAGAGGATTAAGAGACTGGAGGACCTCTCCTTTGAGGAAAGCTGACAAAGCTGGGACTATTTAATCTGGAGAAGAAGGCTCAGGAAAGATCTCATTAATATGTACAAATACCTGAAGAGAGAGTGCAGAGAAGAAAGAGATAAGCTCTTCTCAGTGGTGCCCTGTGACAGGACCAGAGGCAATGGGTACAAACTGAAACACAGGAGGTACCCTCTGAACATCAGGAAACACTGTTTTGAGGATGATAGCACTGCCACAGGTTGCAGCATCTTGCTCTCTTAGAGGTACTCAAAATCCATCTGGACATGGTCCTGGACTTTAGGTGATCCTGCTTTAGCAGATGTGTTGGGCATGATAACCTCCATAGGTTCTCATCAACCTCAGCTATTGTGATTCTGTGGAAAAAAAGCTAACTCACCAGTTAAGCTAAACTCAAAGAAAATCACTTTACTTCTGAATGCCCACACAAGAGTGGGTGTGTAACAAATGTGGCACAACAAATCCCCGTTACATTCACACTTTTAATAATTTAGGTTAAACTTGTTTATGTGGGCCTATGCAGAAAAATCCTCCAAGAATCAGCAGCTGTCTGTTCTGTAGAAGAAGACTTTACCACATAGACTATGTGACTACACCCTTTGCTAAAAGCAGTGACACTGGCACTAAGCTGAGAATTAATTTCCAGGAGTCCACTTTTTCTTCTAGTATTCCTTCAACAGATTTTATAATTCCCTTCTGCAAGAATTGCTATTTCTACAAAGGCAATGTGCAGTTACACTTAGGTGGGCCATTGTGTGCAGAGAACA
Organism: Psilopogon haemacephalus; assembly: GCA_013396835.1. NCBI lineage: Eukaryota > Metazoa > Chordata > Aves > Piciformes > Megalaimidae > Psilopogon > Psilopogon haemacephalus. The sequence continues at coordinate 1,462,162 of VWZI01002832.1, forward strand.
CTTTCAGATCACAAAATACACAATAAACCAGTCCCTTCTATCTAAAAGTTAGAAGGTATATACAAAAATTTAAGCCAAAGCAAGGTGAAATGAAGTGGCAGGAAGTGCAAGAGATCATCGTCACAGACATGGGCCTGATTTGTCACAAAATATTGCAAGAATAAAACAAAACCACAGTAAATAATCTTTATTTGCTACCCCTTTGTTTAAAATGGGTATACCTGTAAATAAAATAGCCTTATGATTTAAAGATGGAAACATCATTTCCAACTTGAAAGCATTCCTTCAGCTTTTCCTAACTTATTTTCAGTAATGAGAAGTCAAACACGTATCTAGAAGCAAATCACTGTTTCAGTTTTAAGACTACTCAGAGAAGGGACATCACAGTTAGGGAGATTCCAGGTTGTCAACAGTGCCTTATTTTTCACAGCTAGGTCCTTGCCAAACCATTTAAAAGCAGGCTTGCTATTTTGCACATCACCAACACCTACCCATCCTTCACATTCCACTCCACTAGTGCCCTTTTGTATTATACATCAAAGCACAGGCCTCTTAAACAGCATGTTGGAGAAAAAAGAGACGCTCTAATGTTACTTACATTCCACCACACTGTTACTCCTTGCTTTTACTTGTCATTCTCTTTGAACCCTCTATTGATGTGACACATTGGGACGTGGCTATACTACAGATGCAGCATGATTCATCGGGGATGTATGGCTCCACTTTCAACACAAAAATGCTTTTAGGAGATATCCAAGTTCATTGACTTAGTGTTTCTCACTAGGAGACTGTTTTAACACTGGTTCTTTTAGTTTTCCTATGCCAAAGCAGTGTTGCCATTTTCCCTGCATCCCTGCTTCTGAAGTCAAGTAACATGCTCTTAAAGCCCCTTATGTGTAGGCACTGGGATAAAGTAAATTAAGCCTCTGCCACTAAATCTTAGTGCCACATGCTAGAACGTTCTCTTCATTCTGCTTTCTTTCAGTCTGTAAAAATAGTATTTTAATTGCTTTTATGAATGGTATGAAGAAATATGAACAAATCCAGGCCATTAGTTAATAAGACAAATAAGTCAAAACAGCCTTGCAGTTGTGAGAAACCACTGCAATCTAACCAGGATAAAGCAGTAAAAAGAGATACAAGGACAGAGGGAAAAATAAAAATAATCTCGATAATTTTAGACAATAAGAATACGCAACTAAGGATTTTCACAACACATTTTGGCAGAAAATCTTCATCGCTGGTAGAAATTTCATTGTGACTAGATTGGACAACCAACTTGAACTTCTGACATCTGGCAAGCTAATTGAGTCATTTGCAGCCCATTACCAGCTCCAGATACTTTCATTTTCTAAGAAAAAATACCTGTCCTGGAGCAAATCTTTCTATGACACTGGAATATAGCAGCTCATTTGTGATGAGCAGCCTTGAGGAGATTTTACTTTGGCTCTGTCTCGGGAAGAAGAGGACATAATTATCTGCAGAGCTACAGAGAAGGAAAAAAAACCACTGGAAAATAACAGTTCCATGAGCCCTTAATACTGGCATAGAGTAGCATCATCACAGCCCTAACTGTTCATTCCTGCCTCTTTCACCTCCAGCTAGCTCTAGCTGGGATTACTTCTCCCAACATGCAGAGGAAAGGGGCAGTATAAGGGCAGCATAGTGGGAAAAGGAAATGATTGTGTGCTCAGTAGAAGGCATATGAGCAGGGCAGCTTGCCTGGAAGCACTGTAACTTTGTATTACCTTTAAATCTGTGTGAAACTATGCTGTTAATAGTCATTGTATGGTAGCCAGAACTGAAAAGTACTATTCTTTGGCAGCCCATTTCTTACAAAAACTTTGGAATTCTCAGAAAGACCGTTCAGATGTACCATGCCAAGTCCTTGAGTGGACATTGTGGCCAAACCCACATTGAAGCTCAATTCGTCACCTGTACTCCTTCCAAATTACTTTACCTCTGCTGAAAGCCTTGTGCCTCCTGCTGCTTCACAGACAGATCATAGTTCCCATGGAAAAGTCCTTTATTCCAAGGCAGGTCTTGTGCTTAACTATTGCTAGCAAACTACGTTGAGTGGACTGTCATTGGTCTTAATTCACCTCTGAGCTTCCATTAAATTCAACAATAAATTTAACACATCCACAGGCATATTTAAAAGGAAACAGAAACATGTCACCTTATTTGTGATACCACTGAACAGAAGACAGAAATGTCTCCATGCTATGGATTCTGAGAAATATTAAGTAGCACTGTGTTAGAATACTTTCAGTGAGTGATACCCCAAGATAAAGAAGAACACATTTTTCTCCTAGTTTGCTTGTAGATATTTAAAGTTAGGGAAAAGATGCAGCAATTTATTGGTGATTGTCAGAGGAACAGAGGAGGAATTTTTCCAACCAGTAAATCACTGCTCTGCCTGTCACTAAGTACTCAATTACTCAACACTACTACATTTCAGCAGTTCTTATTTGCCACTGTGATGTATCTCTGCTTAGAAAAAAAGAGTCTCTCACCAGAAAGTTTATACTGTTTTGTAATTAACACCGTTTTTTGTTGTTGTTTTTTTTTTTCCCCTTAAGCTCTAAAGCAAAGTTACTACTGCAGCTCAGCGGAAAAAAATGTTACTGAACAAATTCTGGCACACCATAATTTATGCAGAATGAAAATCAAAGTAGTCAGGCAGGCCCCAGGATGATGAAAGTAACAGGGCAGAGGCAGAGAGCTCAATCCTTTGGGATGGGACAGATAAGGAGGACAGTGCACCTGGTATCCTGTCATAGTGATGCTCTCTGGAGTGATCGAACTTCAACCAGTGCTCAAAATGAGACAAAAAATCCCAAGTGATCTCACTTCAGAAGCAACTGCTATCTTTCACCATACTTAAAACCTGTCTTTTCAAACCTGCCAGACCTGCTCCAGGCTATGTGCAAAATCAGCTATGTAGGCCAGAAGAAGGGGGAAAAATAATAATTACACCTAACACAAAATAGAGAAGTTAAATACTCTGGCAAATAAATAAAA
>VWZI01002832.1:1465203-1494813 GCA_013396835.1 Psilopogon haemacephalus
TGGGAAAAAAAAAAAAAAAAAAAAAAAAAAGGAAAGTGCTGACATTTTTAGTCTAAACATTTTCTAGATTTTGTCACTTTTTAAAATATAAGCATAAAGTTATAAACAAGTTCAATTAATATTATCAACAAATCATCCATAGTAATAACTAGACTAATAAAAATAATGACACAAATAAGCATCTCATAGAAAAATGCCACTTTCATGCTGATATTGTTTCTTCATGCTTAAAAAGTTTGCTTATTTGTGATCATAATTTTGCCAAGCTCAAACAGTTCAGCAACATCCTCTGCCTTTCAGTACTATTTATTTTAGAGTTGATTTATTTTAACGTTAAGAATACTAAGGGCACTTGAATGCAGAGCTTTCTAGGGAACCATCTTTGTTTCACATTGATTTAGAAAAACTTTATTATACTTGATTTTCTTCCTTCTTGAAAAATAAAGTATGAATACAAGATATTTCTATTGGTAAGACTACAATTATTGTGAAAACCTAGTTTTATTAACTGCTTCCTGTGAAGTTTCTTTGACATTAGCACAAACTCAGATCAGATTAACAACTGCTGTTTGCCAATGTAGGGGTTTAATAAATAGGAACTCATTTCTCCTTCTAACTATTATGACTATACAACAAAGTCTCAGGCTTAAGATAGAAGGTTCCATGAAAACATCATCTCTGTCCTCAGTTATTGTCAAATAAATAAATCCAGGGGAAAAAACAAACAAACAAAAAAATGGTGGAAGATTTCAGCTTCAGCCCTAGAGAGGGGGTGGGTAAAGCAGAAGGCTTTAAAATTCGTAAGCAGCATGGAAAAAGTAAATAGAAAGGACTAAGTTCAGCATCCCTTCAATCACAATATGCACACTTTTAAAAATTACTCTAATAAAACTCTAGAAATTAGTGTCCAAGAATACAATACAACCTTTGATTTAGAACTTCCTTAGCTGCAAAATTCTGAAGACTAGTGAAGTATACCAGCAAAATGTGACTATGCTTGCCCTGTTCTTTTGCAGTCTTCTAGATAAATACTACAGGCAACACGCAAAGAGGTTGTACAGTGCCGTATGGATTCTCTGTGGCTTAGAACAGCTCCTGTCAGGTTCACTGGCAGGTAACGATGTTCCACAGTTAAAAATAAGACCAATGTTACATGGAAGTAAATCAAAGCCAGAAATAGATGCAGAAATTCCATGTAATATTCAGTTCCAGGTATTATTTTCCTCTGCATCATATGCTTATGGAGGCTCAGCTGAAGACAGATATTGCAGTGCAAAGATATATATATTAATTGGAAGAAACTGTAAACAGGTATTTTGGAAAACATCCTAAATTCTTTGTTTACAACACAAACATTGCAGAAGTTTCCCATGACAAATTGAACTGAAGGCGTATTCTGAACAAAGAATTAAGCAGCTGTGATAGGTAGCCAGTAGACACCAAAGCCAATAGCTGTTTTGTTCACTCTAATTTAACTACCCACATGTTATCAGCTGAAAAGCTCCCTGGACTTGTCAGGTTATATTGACTGTAATGGGAACTTTGATAACTAATTCATGTAGAGATAGCTACATGGATACATCTAAACATAGTCATCTTAGTGTGCAGCTGAATCCTGCCACATGTAATTCAAATGTGCCTTAACTATTCATATTTAAGTAATGCACATCATAATGCTTTCATGATTATATTATCTTCCAGCCTGGATTTGAGTGCTGACCCCATTTAGCTTTCCAGTTAATAGCTGTTTGATGATTTGCCAAAACCAAAACCATGTGTACGAATTGTTCTTCGCTGAACTGATTGATTCAGGACTTATTTTCAAGATCATGTCTGCCCCATTTGCAGATGTTCTGTTCTTCTTAATAAGGACAAGAAAACTGACAAGTCTTGTTAGAAATTTTGTATCACTTCTCTTCTGCTATTCCAGTCAGCAGCCTGTCTGAAAACTTGCTGCTACTATTTTTTTTTTTTCAGTCAGAACCAGTAAATCCCATACTTCATCCAATTTTTATTTTCAGATAGGATTTTCAAAGAAAGCTAAAGGATTAGACTTCTCAGCTCTCATTAGCAGCCACTGGGATCTGGGCTTTTAAGTCTGAAACTCCTTATCTTACTCCTATAAGCTTTCACATTCTGCAACTGACTCAATGCAGACAGCAGGTAATCGCCGACACAAGCATGGTTTAAAGGACTGTTTTGAAAGTGAGGAGCTACTTACCTGATCATAACCAAAGCTGATGCCTTTCCCCTTACAAGCTTGTTAGCCAGTCTTATGATTCCTTAACACACAACTTCAAATGTCAAGATAACTCTGGGATGCTGGTACTTTTTTTCTCAGGCTGCTTCTAAAAATAAATTAAATGGGCCAGCAACAGTTCTCTGACCCTGCTATTGATTAGCACAGCATGGCTCACATCCATTTGGCTGACTTCTTTCACTCTACTCTTATCTCCTTGCCCTCCAAAAAAGAACAGCTGCATCCTACCTGCCTCTTCACAGAGGTCTTTAGCCCACAATATAACCCCAGACCTTTCCTGTTTATCATCTGGAAAAGTGCTTATTTCACTCTCCAAACTCCACAGTGGGCACGACCGTGCTAGCAGTTCAGCAGTATGGATGTATTTCTGCCATCTATGATCAGTTTGTTAACAAAGACCTAACCTCATGCTCCCAGAGTTTGGGTGACAGTTGGATATTTTTCACTCTGGAACTGTAAGCAGAAGTAGACCTCTTGATGAATCCCTTTCACTTAATTTGTTTTGCTTTGTTTTTACAAAGCAATTATATTCTTCCCTGGGGATGTAGCTTTCTCTGTCCTTTCTTAGTCTGAAAACTTAATGACATTCTCTGAAAATTGAGAAATCCTTCAAAAATTATTTAGTCATCTCTTCCATGTGGTCAGCTAGCTCTGCTAAAAGTTAGCAGTGTGGGGTTCAGAAAACAGCCTTAACAAACCCCTTAGCAAAAATACTTGGAGAGGTGTCTGTTTAATTCTCCTTCACAGTAGAAGTGTCAAAATACAAAGGTGGAAACTTACAGTCTTATCTACACAGAAGCTTAACTACAGCTTTAAAACAGGTGCCCAAACCCACACAAGGGATAGTTTTCACTGTTTCTTCTCCATTCCCAAACATTGCTGTGTATGATGTCTTGAATGCTCTTATGAGCCCCATTTCTATCAAGTGCCTAAATCTTCCTGTTCCTTCTTTGAAAAACTCTGTTACCTAAATCAAAATTGCTTAGCCAAACAATTTGTATGTGTTGCTGGCACAGATGGTTCTAACAGTGACCAAGTTCTATTTTGGATCTGGTTCTCAACATCTTTTATGCCTTTTCTTGCCTGATTTAGATGCAATTTCCATTTTTGTTATGCTATTCTCATTCACAGTCCCTTCTTATTTCTCTGGTTTCTGTTCTCTCATTTTGAAAGCATCAATTGTTCCTTAAAGAACATATCTTAAATAAATAGCCATGAATATCACCTGCAAACAGCATGGTGACAATCATTAAAAGAATCACAGATCATGCTGCCATCTCCATGTAGTTTTAGTTTGCTCACCTTGTGGCAAATGTTCATGTCTGGTAACCTGACTGGTGAAATACACTCTGAATCAGGACTGCACTGCTAATCTGACAAGCACAATCATTATTATGTTCTTTCTTTTTTTCCTTTTTTTTTTTTTTCATTATGCTATTTGTATTTGAGCAGTAAAATAACAAGCAATATCACATAGCTACATTCCCCACTCTACAATGAGATGTAGATACCCTAGGTCTAGTGGGAAGAGGAGGTAACTGTGCTCATATTGGTGGGTAGGTGAGGATTTGGTAAAGTTTTCATTTAAATACTCTTTTTCAATCTATATATGCCAATAATAATAGAAACCACCTGGAATACCATTGGTTTTAGTCAAGCATTATGATAAAATAAGGGGGGAAATCATCAGAATATTGTACAAAAAGATAGGGATTCATCAATTTTGCATTACAAAAGTAATTTTGATGATTTCAAGCCCTGAATGGTCTCTCCCTATACACTGAAGAACCTGTCTACACTGCAGAAATAAGATAAATATAAACTCATTGCTTTTCTCTGGCCTTTGGAGGACTTATGCATTTGAGGAGTTTTTTAATATAGGCTTACAAGCACTGTCATAAATTATTCAGAGTTTGATTTTATATTGGGCTTGTTCCACAATGCAGTGATCAATCTGTGCTGCTTTTCAAGACCAGGAATGGCAGTTTGTGTGAAATACAAAAGTTAATAAATTCTGGTTTCATTGTCTGTAGTCTGTCACTGTGGGTCAGACAATGGGTCAGACATTTGGTTTATTAGTGCAGTCTGCAATCACTATGTTTTGCAGCATATTCAAGAACCAGTTTCTCAGTTCATTTAATTATTTTTTTTCTTTGTGTAATGAGCTACAGAAGATCTTTTATGTGTACTGATGATTCTGTAGCTCCATTTGCTTGCAGGTTTTGCACCTGATTGCATCATTAGCAGATAATTACCACCAACCCTTATTTTCTGCCTTATTGTTCTCACTGCAGTCATAGAAATGCATTTCTTTTGACATCTACTTCACTTTCACAACTGTTTTAATATTAAATACCTTGCTAATTCTAAGTGGGTTAAAATAGCCTATTTTGCTCAGGAGATTGCTTACCTATAGAGGAGTGTGGTCAAAGAAAATAAATTACTGTGCTTTCCAGCTAAAAATAAGTGGCATCTCAAGGGGCTGAAGGAAATGTGTCAGTGATACTATTACTATTAAAAACAAAACCAGAAAACTTTTCAGGAAGTAACACATAGTCAAAAAATATTCCTTATCTGCATCTTTAATAAGATGCAGCAATACACATTAACATGTCTCTCAAATACTTATGCATGTCTCTATTTGTTTTCAAGTATTGTTAACAATCTTAATTTATCTTTTTTTACGAGATTCCTTTCAATGTACTGCCTTTACCTCCTGACCCCTCATTTTTACTTTTGTTTTTCTGAATTTACACTCTCATCATTTTCTGACCAGCCCTTACAACACTTGTATTATCTAAAGTTGATTGTAGCATTATGGAAGTAGATACACAGCAGCTGATAAAAGGGAAAACAATATTTCATCTGGAAGAGACTGAAAAAGATCATCTTGTCCAATTTTCTCTATGCTGTCTTATTCCAAAAGAAGATCCTCTGAAGAAAAACAGAACCTCTCAGAAGAAGAGCTGTTGAACTTCTATCTCATGTTCTAGTCTCTTGCTCAAGTCCTGGTATGTAAGATAAGTAGGCTTTTCATTAACCTTCCTATTTTCCAGTAAGCTTCCTTATACTCTTGAGCCAAGGGGACTCCTATCATCTGCTTTGGAGAGCATCCAAAGCATTAACAGTGGTTCCTGAAGTTTACTTAATACCTCGGTAAATAAAAGAAGTTTTACTTTCTTCTTCTTATTGGCTGTTAGCCATTTTCTATGTTCCCAGGCAACACTGAACCAAAGTTTCAGCAATAGTATTTAGCTGCTACTTTGGAAGAGCTGAAACTGTGCCTATCTCTTTAAATGAATCACGGTATCCTTACTTGCATGACAGTCTTAGCACTGTACTTATTCTGGTGTTTCACAGTGAACTATCTATTTCTTGAGCAAACCAGACTACATACATTCTAATAAATTATTTTTACTGTCTTCTGTTCCCTTACTAGACCATATGAATGAACAAACACATACGATCTTTTTCTTATCAGCATCAGGTAGGAAAGAGAAACTGTTACAGATTCCAAAGAAGAACCACAGGATGAAATAAAAAGCTGAATAATAATTGTGTCTTTTACCATTAACTATTTGATTTATCCAGTCTGGTCTCTCAGGTTCTTTGTTTTCACTGTATACGTTTATTATTCACATGCATATGCCCAACACAACCTGTGTACAATTTAGGTGATCAGATGTCTACTGGTTCTTTGTGGTTTCCTTTATCTTTTTAATTTTAAATAGTGTGTTTGTTCCCAGTTGCTATGTGATTTTTAAAAACTATTACAATGCAACTCATGCCACTGTTTATATTGCACTGGACTTATTTAAGGTTGTTTTTCAGCTGAACAGTAATGTGCTTCCACAGCAAGGAAGCTAGAAATGGTTCCCAATTTGGAATCACAGGCACATCACGTGTGTCAATGTTGATCTTTCAACTCATTTCTAATAAAGCCTGAAAAGAAAAAAAAAGATAAGAGGTGGAAAAACATGCATCTGTGGAAAAATAAACCTCTTCTATCTGTCCAGCCAGATCTGCATCTTCATTACTACTGCATCAGTGAGAATAGACTTTAAATCATAAATTGGTTCTAGGAAGATGCTCAGCATTTTCTGTCCAAAGATGAATGTAATTTTCCAGTAATTTTAGAAAGGGTGGTAACTTTGAAAGGGCTATGATCTAGCTGAATGAGGAGATACAAAGAAGACTGAAGCAGAGCCAGTAGTTCTGATATTTTTAATATAATCACTGAAGACATATTTTTCATTAAAATCCCTAATAAGGATGGGCATTTAACTCTCTTAGGTTGCTAAGAGAACCAGTGCAATCTTGCTATTCTTCTAATCCATTTTACAGGTAATAAAGAAAGATTGACAAATCCCCTATTACAGAGATTATAAACAGTCAGTCTGCTACATATTTACTATGAAATGGCAACAAAGACACTTGCTGAGATCATTCAACATCTGCCAACTATTTAAAAGTAAATCACAGGAGACTTTTTTGGGATTTTAGCCAGTCAAGTAAAAATCTAAAATGTATGCAAAACAGTCTGTCTCACATTGCTCTTGTATTAGGTCTCACACCTCAACAGACTGTATTTTGCATTTTTTCTACTTAAAAAAAAAAAAAAACCAAAAAAAACCAAAAACCACCAAATCACACATACAAAACCCACAAAACCAAACACACACCCCCCCCACCCCCACAAACCCACAAAAAACTACACACTCCACCACAAAAAACCAAACAAACTGGGGAAAAAAAAAAAAAAAAGAACACAAAACCAAAACCACCAAACCAGGAAAACAAATAGCTCAAAGCCATATCAAAACTATTCTACTAAATTCCTTCTATGAGCAAGAGAATGGAAAGTCCAAACTGATAATTCTGGCTTTCCATATCTTGGCAATGTCCCTCACTACAAGAAGACAGCAATATTTGAATTAAGAGCATGTTTTCTGTAGGAAGAAGGCAGCAGAGAAAACCATATTGCACATGGATATTTGCAATTTTATCCAAATCAGAATAATTGTCAAGTACAAAATGTCTGAACAAAGATATGCAGCAGAAGGAAAACATAGCCCGTAGATGACATTTATAACAACCCTTTCAGATGATCAGAAACACTATGTTCAGTCCTCAGCTAGTAAGGTGTTTCTGCCTACATCTGGCATCTCTTACAAATCACTGATTCTGACTGCCACACATTAAATCCGTTCCGTACATGTTTATGAACCAGTCACCCTGACATAACTCCTCCAGCCAGGCACTGCACATCTATTTGCCTCCTTCATTTGTATCTCTTTCTGTGCTGTGTATGCTTGGAAAACTGACATCTGTTTTCTAGGGATGGTAAATCATTATTAGCATTGCAACTAAGTGTGAGGGTAGGTCTGTAAGAGCAGCAGAATCTTGCTTGGGAGCCACAAGAGCCACACTTACTGGCAAAAATTGCATCTGCTACTTTCATATCATTAAATTTCTGTTCCTTAATACCAAGCAAATCTACTCAAACATCAAGCTTGGACATTGCACTCTAAGTGATATGTCCATCCTACTAGCTCATTGAAAACCGGTGTGTCTGTTGAAGATGGAATTTGTTCTCTAAGGCCACCTAAAATAATCTGGTATTGAATTTTTGCCTTTATCATATGAAGTTTAAGAAGAAGAAAAGGGAAAAGTGTAACAAAACAAAACAAAAAGGACCCAAAACAAAAAAAACTCAAAACCAAACCTGAACAAACCAATCAACCTCAAAACAAAGCCTCATCTTTTTACTGTTCCATTCTGCATATAACTAGATACATTGTTTCCAGCTAAGTGTATAAAAATCTCATTCAGTTTTTTGCTGCTGTCCTAGAGTTCAGACAGTGGAGCTCAATGTCTCTTTTCATTTTCTCTTTCGTCATCACGGTCTGCAGGTATCTTCCACCTCATTATATAAACTCAACTCAGGTATCTTCCACCTCATTATATAAACTGTGAAAAATTGTATTTGACAGTTCATTCCAATCCATGCCTCTAGGACTGGGTAAAGCAACTTTCTGGAAATGTAACCCTACGTTGGTTGTCTGTCTTGGGCATGATCCCTTCCCTTCCTGACAGCCGTTTAGGTTTAACCTAATATAGAGCATTGTCCAGGAGTGACAGATTTCGTAATTGTTAGCAGATACTAGAATCCTCTTGCGCTGGAGGGTGAGAAGAGGCTGTAATAGGCCATAGGTTTTCCCATTTTCCAGGGAATTGTTAACTGTCAGCAATTAACAACGGTTACTACTATTGTGACAAATGGAAATCTCTGCCTCTAGTAATGATAGCTGCTTGTAATTTCTCCTCCTGGACAGAATGAACTGCTATTGCCTTATCTGAGTAGTACTCCTGGGCCTTACTCCAAGAATCTCATCCTAGTGCTGCATGGCAGCAATATTGTCTCTATGAAAAGCATGGATTTAAAAGTGAAACAAACAAGCAAGCATCTCATTCTTAAATACCAGATCTAGTGAATTGTTTCACTGAAGATTAATTCAGTGAATTAAATCTCAGCTCCATAAGTCTTATCTCTACTTCAGTAACTTGAACTGAGTTTTGCTAAGTCCTGATGGAGAAAGCAAAATGTCAATGATGTTTTCTGCTATGCTGTGCCTTAGCAGTTAAGTCTAACAAAGACAATCTGAGGCATTTGAGTAAAAATGTCATTGCAGCCTCATTGAGACAAAAGACTTGCACCTCGGTTTCTGTGGACAACTCAAAACACCAACTATTCCTATGGCTGCTTAATACCAGCTTCAACAGATCCAGCTCTTTTTTTTAGTATCTCTAGAGCTCAGAATAAAATGGACCAGCTGAGCAGCCTGGTGAGAGAGGCAGAAGGCACCACCTCTATAATTTTGGAAATTGTGCCTAACGCTTCTTGGTAGTCCAGCTCTTCATTTCCACATTCCTTTTTGCTCTTATGAAAGGTTTCTTTCTTAAAAGTTAATCTAAAACCCCATATTTTTAAAAAATCAAACACCTTCATTTCAGATTGACATGAATTAGTCACAATTGAGTCACCATCACTTTATCTTGTTTCAACTACTGTGCCTTTTATTATGCTTCAGCTAAAGCAGTTTTAAAAGCAGTTTTATTTCTCAAAACCATGTAGAGGATTCTAGTCTAATAACATCTCATTTAAATCTTAGATTTGCATCTCTGGCAATTTTGTGTTCCACATAAGGTGATACAACCTTGAATTCTAATAGGTTACTCTGATTCTTGACTACCAGAACCAGAAACATAGGCTGTCAAAGAGCATGGGCTTTCCATCACAGGATAGTTCTCTTCTGCATACAGGCAAGCACAACACGTAAGAATTTGGATTCAGTTCACCAGAAATGCTAGACAGGGAGAGTTTTAAATGTCCATAATCATACATATAAGACTGTAGACATGTGCTCCATAATTTAAGTTTTCCATAATTCTCATTTTCTCTTTGTTTCCTACAGTAACTGCCTGCCATTATGTTTCCAGCCTTCGTTTGCTGCACTGTGACAGTACACTATGGAAGATACAACTTTAGTAAAACTACCAAGCTACTAGGCCAAATCTCCCAACTTGAGTCACTGAGGAAGATCATTCCCTCACTGTTTCAGTAATTCTCAGATCCAGAGTCAACCTACAGCTGCCAGCGAGGCTAGCCTCTACTGCACATTGTCGAGATGTGTGCCCATCAGACTTCAAAAACACATCCTGAAAGGCATGTAATCATTTCTAAATATTGACATTTCTGATGTTGCTGGTAAAATGTAATAATGCAGTTTTTATATATATATATATATATATATATATGTATGTATATATATTTTTTTTTTTCAATCTTGTTAGCTTAAATAAACAATCTTTCCCAGAAAACAAGAAGCAAGCTGTCTGACCAAGAGTAACAGAGGTAGGTCAGTATTTGGATGGCAGGTGGAAGTGGATTATCACCAACAGTTCTATGTCACCAGACATAGAACAGCAGTCTCTATGCCTTCTGTTAAACACTAATGAACACCAGCTAGCAATCTTCTTTAGTGATCAGTGAATATATTCTTTCTTTGCTGCTCTCACTGTCTAAGCATTTTCTGGCTTGCTTTCAATGTTTCTTGTGATTTCACAAAACAGCTGTGATACTTATGAACCATTATCTCACACAAGCTGAAACTGGCCATAGATGAAGCCCCTCAGTCTAGAAGGACATGCCTTTCCCTAGGACAAGGTGCTACAACAGTACACTGTTTTGAAGCACCTAATATCACAGGTAGCTCTTAATATTTTTGAAAAGACAGGAATATTTCAGTAGCTTCATTACCTCAATAGCTAGAAAAAAAATATGTGCAAAACTATGGAATAAAAGAAACCTCTGCTGTTCTCTTACTTTTTTCACAGATACCTGCTCTATCTTTTGCCATGAGAAAATCATACTATTATTTTTTCACTGTGAAAGGCAGTAATTTATCTCCTTATTGACATTTTCAGTTGCACAAATTCCAGCATTGTAAAATGGAAGCAAAATATAGTGAAATTATTTTATATTGCCAGTTTTATCATGCAAACCACAATTGCTCCTTCTGTGAACAAGACAAGTTTAGTGCTACTGAAAAGCCTTTAATCTGTTCTTGCAAAACATGACATGAGCTGCATGGAAATTAGACCACACCTCTTAGTGACTCATATCCCTATTCATCTTGACAGTACACATATTTTTAAGGAAAATGTATTTAAAACACAGTTGTGGGGTTTTTTTGGGGGGCTTGTTTTCTCTCTTTTTTACGGTAGGCAAAATCCTTTCACGTTTCTATGGTCACAGTTATTTATTTTACAACTCCTGTATTGTCTACCAGTTCTTTTTCCCATCATTTGTAAGAAACTTAAACAGCAGGGAGTGAGCCATTGGGAGCCATTTCTAAAAATAAGAGCATTCTGTTGTCTAATAATAAAAGATAGTAGAGGGGTAATGGATGAAGTAGTGCCTGAATAAACTTTCTGTTCATTTTGGAAAGGACCATATTTGAGTCTCAGTTTGTTTCCTAAAAATCTCTGCAGCAGTCACAGATGGCTAAAAGACAGAAGCACAAATATATTTCTCCCCATGCTGTATGTGGAGCACTCCCTGGCTTCCATTTCTTTGAAGTAGATTTTGGCAATAAAAAGAAGGGTAAAGAGTCTGTATGAGCCAGTGATACAGTGCTGGGGCACAATCCCACAGTGACCTGAACTCACAGGAATCATTCTATTTCTTCTGTGAAAAAGACACCAGAAAAAGCTGCAGGTGAAGGCACAGAAAGCTTCACTGCAGCAAAACACCAGGCCAAAAAGAATAATGATCCCATTTTCATCAAAAGAATACAAAGTGGTTCAGTGCTTTGGGGTCAAAAGTTATCATCGCTATATATTAAGTTCAAATTAGTTGGATTTTTCTGTGTGCAATTTCATTTCCAGCTACCATAAAATCAGCCAGCCATATTTGGGTTATCCAACTGCAAATACTACAGAAAAACTAAACACACAAGTGCAAAAGAATCTGCTGGTGGCTTTAATGCTTTCTGACCCTGGTGGTGAATTGCAGGAACGAATGGTGAGGAAGACTTCGCCTTGTGTGTGCCTGTAACACAGTGAGTTTTAAAGGAACAATGAGTAGCAGTGAGAACTACTGAACCAATATGTGAACGCATGACAACCTCAGGAAGATTAAGATTTAGGCATGCTTGGCTATATGACTACAAGCAGTTGATGTAAAAATTATGAGTACAAAATAGTCCTTCACACCAAATTCCTGCAGGTCAACCCATTACAAAATGCATTAAAATAAGCCAATACTTTGCAATTAAATAAGATTTTAACTGAAGCTGATAAGCATTTTTGTCTTTGTACACTGGTATGATTTGCCAGATATTCCTTAGACCCCATTACTTAGAATAAGTAAAAATTGCTTTGTTTTAATCACAAAACCAGCATAAGATCATTTTACTCTGGAATTATTATTATGTGATGCTTCACACTGCATGAACAGTACAGGAAGAGTGAAGAAGGAAAAATCTATACGGAATACGTCTCATGGTGAAGTAATGCACTCTAAAATCCAAGACATACAGAAGTGTGACAGAGATTTCAAGGTCAGAAAATACATTCTACATGTCAGAGAATGTCATCAATATCATCAGGTGGTCACTGCAGTCAGTCCACAATTCCTGTTTAAGTATTGCATCATATGCCCCATTTGAAACATTTCAATGACTTCTCATCCTGTGATGCCAAAACTCGTCTTTTAGCATGCATTTATTCAGCTTCAGGGTTTCATTTTCCACCACTCATTATGGATCATGAAGTCCAAAAAGAAGCTCTCTTCCTCATTAACTATTCAATATGGCTACAGACTAAAAAGAAAATCACCTTGCAGAAACTTGTTCTCCATAAATAAAAAGCTTTATGTACAGAGTTTAAACTCTGCAGTAATCTTGATTGCAGTAAAACATGTTAATGGTACTACTAAAAATATACTGCAAGGCCAAGGAAACTGTAAATCTAATGCTTTTGCATCACCGTGTTCATTCAGTAATTTTTAAAATTAGTACAAGTATCTCACTTTAATTGCACCGGGACCAGAGTTGTCACTTGGTATGCAAGTATTATTCACATTTTATGCTCAGAAAAAAAAATAAAAACAAGAGAAATGTCATGATTTGCCTAATGTCACATAGCAGGAAGCAGAAATCAAGTCCTGTTCTATGACCACTTGACATTCAAAGCCCTTCAAAATCTGATTCCTAATATTCCATTGCTCTCCTCTCACCCTCTTCTCTTTCAACACTCAAACCTGAGTCTTCCAACTTCTTGTACTCTTGTTGACTGTTTCCTTTCATACTGCAAATACTTTCAGAGCTGCCTTTCTGAACCAAGACACAGTATCTCCTTAATTTATTAATAGTAATCTTAAAACACCAACATGGACCATCATAGGTGTTCCTGTGTGTAAACAGTTCTCAGTCCTTACCCACATGTGCAGACAATTTATCAGCCCCTCTGGCCTAGTGCAATTGGGTTGCCACCACTCAATGAGCTACTTTTTTTTTTTTTTTCCTTTCTACAGAAAAGCATTCACAGTCAAAATGAGTTAATGTAAAAAAACATATTGTTAACTATTTGTATCTTACTATCCATTTATGCAACGTCTAAATCCTTGTGTTCATTCTACTGACTCCTAATTCATCAGCTCCTCCAGGCTGGAAGTGCATCTTTTCAAAGGTCCTTAAAACTCCCAACACACTTAGTGACAGCACCAAATAAATAAGCACTATATAGTTCATTGCAGAAATCTGAGAAAACAGCAGTATTCTACACAGAGTCCACACCAGTTGTAAAGGCAAGGTTTGTTTTCTAATGAACACAGGTGAAAGAAAAATCCCTGAAAAGTATCTCTGCAGTTTTCACACAATCAAGACAAGTTAGTGTTTTGAGAACAGAAAAGACTATGCCAAATAGTCTTTAAAAGTAAACCTGTTCTGATACTTAGACAATTCAAGGAACAGTTCTGTTGTTAAATGCATAATCAGGTAACTAGAAGCACTATTAAAAGCAACAAAGATGCTTCATTTAAACTATAATCTCTCACCTTCCTCTTTTAAGGAATCCAGAAGTTATATTTTTTTCAGCTGTGTGGCTTCAAGGGTACACAAGATTAATAGGTCTTCCTGAAGCTGTACTGCCTTTCTCATCAGTATTTTGTTTCCTTGTCTCCACACTGACTATTTTGTAAGACTTTGTTCATTTCTCAAAGTAAACTAAAGCAATTTAAAAATGGGTTTAGCTGAAGCTACAATATCTACCCATCTGGTATAAAATCGTGATAAACCAGTAAAGTATACACTTACTGAACCTCTTTCTATTTTATTCAATTACACATTTTCTGAGTGCACGATAGAGCTATTTTCTCTTTAAATTCAGCTTGCTTGTAATTTAATCTTCTCCCTCACACAGATGTCATGCACGGTGGTGCACTTTTATTATTTCACATCCATCTGAGGAAAAAAAAAAACACCCAACAATTTTCTTCTGTTATTATATATATATATTTCTCTAAGTGCAAAAAATAGTTCCCCATATTAGTAGCTCACAAATTCTGCTAAACTGAACAGTAATGGATCTTGTCAGTGCTCACGTAAAACTTCCTCATGACACAAGTGTTGCAGAAGCCATACTTCTATGAGTGGCTGTTCCAGTTTGGGCACACATCCTTCTGGAGCTGTGCTAGACAACTATTCCAAAATTAAATAGGAGGAAAAAAATATTATTGAAAAACAAGTCCTTAAAACAAGAAGTAAACCAAATCATCATGGTGTTCCTCAGAAATGCCAAGAGCAAAGACATTAGTTTAAAGGCATATTCAAATCCCATTTACACTTGCTTGTTCAAAAGTCCATGTAACTTGATGTCAATAGCTTCTACAGGCTACCATTGAGAACTGCCAGAAGACTGAAGTGACAGTATTGCTTAAGTGAATATAATGATCCAGTTCAACAGCCTATAATACTTGAAATGCACTTTCTGCCATGACATAATATCTTTCCATTCATGCTTTCTCATCTGTACTGAAATTCAAAGTGTAATGCAAGACATGAGGATTTTTAATGCTACCAAGATCAGCTATGTACTTTCTATAGCTTTGGGAACCCACAAAGCACTTTAATATAGACTAGAGACCTCTGGCCAGAGCATGGTTCTAAAAAAAAAAGCAAAACCCAGAACTTTTAACCCTGTGCATTTCCCACCTACACTGGCAAGAAATACTTAGCAGTGTATGAGCAGTTAACTAGCAAAAATACACTCCATTTCATAAAATACCAGTATTCCAGGGCACAATGAGCAAACACTTAATTCTTGATTTGCAAGCACTGTGACTATAATTTTTGGGTTTTTGAGGAAAGCTCATGCATATCTGCATCTGAAATATTTGTCCACATCACAATTGTTCTGTCATTAGTCAGAATACTAATCTCAGGATTGTGAGATATGTTCCCATCAGATTATTTATGGGAGTGCTCTTTGTGCTTACTCAGTTTGCTCTAGTCAAAAGTTCCTTAGGAGCAAACAAAATGCCAGATCAGATAAGACCAAAATCTGTCCTTGCAGCAATCAGTAGCAGTTGGTGAGGGAAAGAGTGTAAGACTGGGGCAATACACCGGCATCACCTTGGTATGACCTTCCCATTTGCCAACCATCTGCCACTGTCAGACAACCCTCCCATCTATCAGGCCTCACACCAGCCTGGGGAGCTGGTCCACTGATGGAGAAGTGTCCCTCAGCAGATGCACCAAAAAAGGGAATCATCACTCTGCTGAGATTTGTAAGCCATAAAAAAGCATGGCAAAATATTACCACAGGTGAGATCCACAAAAAAACAGTCGCTCTCTAAAATCACCTTTTTCCTCTTTGCACCAATTGACTTTTATTTTTCTTAATAAACCATTTCACAAATAGCCTATAGTACATTGGGGAAAAAAAAAACTTACTGTGAAATCTGGAAAAGATTCAGTCAAAAGAACACTAAAGCTTTTTATCAAATGTGAAAAATATTACTTTACTCTTGCTACAGTAACATATTCATCATAAGCCCTTTAAATTTAAACACTGTCTTATAAGAGTTCTAGGTCAAGTTATAAAGCACAGAGAAGCTCTTGAGAGGGATCAAGTTTATATTCAGCATGGGTAAAAATGCAACACAAAAGGTGAACTAAAGTTTTTAGCTATTTCCATAATGACTTCTCACTTGCTGTGGTCTGTCCTACTTTCTTTTCCCCTTAGTCACCCAGTAGTCTGTCTTCTGAGGGGAGAATTCTCAATTGCCTCTAAGGGAAAATTCCTAATAATTTTGTCATCCTACAGCAACGTACCATCTTCATTAAAAAAAAGAAAAAAAAAAAAAAAAAAAAACTTGGATTAGCAGAAAGATATATTTGCAGATATGTTTGCTCCTCCTGAGATGAGACCAAGAACAAAAACCTATTTCCAGCTTCTCACATACAGAGAATTGCTACACATCGAAAATATATGAATTGAGAAATTGCAGATTGAGTACAAAAATCATTCATGAGGCACCTGGGGATTATCAAAGGAATTTATATTTATTTGGTCTATAACTACACAGTATCTGATATTCTCTTTCTGATCTTTAAGGACCAGATTTTAAATTATTCTTCTGAGAGACAGCTGTCAATAGGCACACTGGGGACCATCTTTGGAAAAGGAGAAAAAAACCTCTTTCAGTTTTCATGTAGTTGTAAAGCATCAGTTTATGTATTTTTGGCACCAATATGGCTTCAGAGAAACATTCAGTTAATCTGCATCTTCTCAGCTGTAGGTTTTTACAGTCCTTCCCAGATGTCACCAGATACCTACTCAAAAGAGGAGAATGGAAACCAAAGCCTCTAAGTCATCCTAAAGTGGTGTGTTGTATCAGTTTTTTAAAAGTAAATGAAATACACAGAGCAGGCTCTCCAAATAGCAGATGCAGAATAATTTGAGGAATTCCTATCTGGTATTGTTTTAGAAACCTGTTCTAATTATTTTATATGGGAATGCCATAAACTCTTTCAGTAACCCTAAAAACATACACAAGTGACACTACTATAAAGTTTGTTAATACAGACTTTGCTAATATGTGAAATTTTTATGTTATTAAAACACTCAATTACCAAACAAATGACAGAAATCGAAGTCTTGACTACAAGATATAACCAAAACTGCTGTGACCTTTTTTTTTTCATACTGAAAGCAAAAAGGGGCAACCAGTCCCATTTACTAAATGACAATAGCACTACAGTTATGCACATGCCTAAGTATTTGCATTTGTAATCAGAACCAAAATTAAACTGACAGAGCTGCCAAGTAATAAACTATTACAGAAAGAGTTCTCCTGTGACTGATGACATGGGAAATCTATCATCATAGTACCTGACATACGTTAGTCACAAATTAAATGGGACTAAAAATAGATCACAAATAAATATAACATAAAACACTGGAATGAACTAACGTTAAGAAACTACAGAATAAAACTAATCTAATCTGCTGGACGAGAAACTCAACATGAGCTCTTGCAACCCAGAAAGCCAGCTGTATCCTGGGCTGCATCAAGAGAAGCGTGGCCAGAAGATCGAGGGAGGTGATTCTCCTCTTATACTCAATTCTGGTGAGATCTTGAGTACTGTGTCCAGTTCTGGAGCCCCTATTACAAGAAAGTTCTGGAATTTCTGGGTTGTGTCCAGAGAAGGGCGACAAGGATGATTAGAGAACTGGAACTCTTCTGCTAGGGAGACAAAATGCATTGGTGTTGTTCAGTCTGGAGAAGAGAAGGTTCTGAGGAGACCTTATGGTCTCCTCACAATATATTGGATATTCCAGTATCTGAAGGGGGTCTACAGGAAAGCTGGTGAGGGACTTTTTAGGATGTCAGGTAGTGGCAGGACTAGGGGGAATGGAGCAAAACTCTAAGTGGATAGATTCAGATTGGATGTTAGGAAAAAGTTCTTCACTGTGAGGATGATGAGACACTGGAACAGGTTGCCCAGGGAAGTGGTGGAGATTTTTAAGGCCAGGCTGGATGCAGCTCTGAGTGACCTAGTCTAGTGTGAGCTGCCCCTGCACAGCTAACAAGAGGTGAAGTGACTGGAAGGTGGAAAAAAAACCCAGGTATAACTGAATCTTAACAGAAACCACAGTAGAAAGGTGGATGCTTCATTTCAAGTCAGTAGAGGATGAAAGATGACCAAAATTAATCTATAGGTTAATCTGACAGGCTGGTGATGCCAAACCAGGACTACCAGTAAATATGTGCAATTTTTTTCCTGCACATATTTGATTACATTGTAGATGTTTTACAGAACTCTGCATACAAATGAAAAGAAAGTGTTCTACTCTATGTGCATTGTCAAACACTGAGAAGTGACTTAGGTGTGGCTGGCAAACTACAGAACACTACACCCTGCGTTTTCCTGAGGGTGACTATCTCTAAGAAGTTAACACTCGCACCTTATTTTACAAGGGCAGGGTTGCAAGCTGGTACAACACCAAACCACCAAAGCCCATCCTTCAGCAAGAAGAGTTCTCTCATCTCAGAAGTCAAGCAGGGTATCTTTGTCAAGTCACAGGAAAACATAGGGGGTCTTCTGAGCCAAGGCTGTCTTCCAGACTTGCACAGAGACAATGGAAAATTGGCTAGAGAGAAAATGTTCAAATATTTGTTTTCTCTGTCTTAAATAGAGTCAAACATATTCTATAAAATCATCTCTGATGCCTTTAATCACCTGAAATCTACGAACCTTGGACTAATATCAGTGACATCAGAAGCAACTGAATACGCAACTGTTCTCATTTACATAAAAACAAAAACAACTCCAAGGAAACAAGAGAAGCTCTTCAGGAGAGGATGCATTTTACATGCTTCTGTCAATGGCAGTGGCTCCTCATGCAGTGAGGAAGTTTCATGTAAAAGCAAGTTCGTATTATTCTGATACAAAAAGAAAGGAAATTAATGACAAGAAGCTCACACTGTTAAAGGAGCATTAGGTGGCTAAACATATGTACAGCCAAATTGAGCAGAACCTTAGGTGGGGTTCATTCCCTTTCTTCGTGCACCGGTATTTAATTCAGAGTCTCTGGCATGAACCTCTCCCAATTGCAAGGTAAGAGAAAGAAGCACAACCTTTTGACAACCTGTGTAGCCATCCAGTCATGAGGTAGCCAAACACGTCAGAGCTTTTCCCTACCTGCTAAATGATGAAAATAGCTCCATAATCTGAAGATTAGAAAGCATTGTTCTAAAATTCTCTCAAGCAATTTCTTCCATTAGGAAAGTTTAACAACAGGGTGTGATCAGCTCCTTCAGCCAGGCTGAATCAGATCCTTCTAAAAGCTGTGTGTTCTACTTTAGAAAATGCCAGCCATTTGACAGCTGTTTATTCTCAAGCCCATGTGCTGTGTCCATTTCCTCCTCCCTTCTCAGCTATTTACTTTCAGATTATAAACTCATTACAGCAGGTGTTACTCAGAGAAACAAAGCAAATGGATAGCAAAAAAAAAAAAAAAGCCCTCAACTGTAGATCTTTGTTTTTTTGCGGGCAGCATAAATACAAATGTGTAGTACTAAATCATTTGGCTTTTTCAATGCTACTTGATTAGAGCATTGTAAATTTTATACTGTGTAAAAGTGTGAGTGATTGCTCCCAAAGAATATGATTGGTTTTTCTGCATGTTTTTAATTTTTCTGCTTATTTATCTTAAGATGGAAATTCACCAGATAGTCTCAGTCAACTCCTTCAAAATTTTGGTTTTCGCTATTGTTGCATTTATTTTGAACATGCAAATTTTTATATCTGCCTTTTGTCCTTGGAAACCATTCTCCGTATGTAATGTATGTTGGTAAATCGTAATTATGAGCTGACCTAGTTAACCAAAATAAATCTCCAGACAGGTAGTACTAATGAGAGTATTCTAACAACTGTGAAATTTTGCTTTGTAACTGAGGAAAGGGAAAACTGCAGACTCTGACTCTGAATTTCAAGGGTAAAAAGAACCCCAGACATTTCTTAAATATAGATCAAATGAAACCCAAAATCTAGAAGGAATACCTTCTGCTGAAGAATTCTGGGGGAGGATTGTCTCTCCCAACTGTGTCACTAACTCAAAGATGTGTTCCCCTACCTAAATGCTTACTTCATTAATATCTACCTATTTCCAGAAAGTCATAATAGATGTATAATTCCCAAATTTCCCTTTTCCTCTCCTTTTGTTTCTTCCTTTAGGGCATAAATAAGAAGTGCCACCAGTGACTACAGCCTTCTCTAACAAATAGATGAAGCTCCTATATCCACAAGTGCAAATACAGGCTAGGCAATGCATACATTGAGAACAAACCTGTGGAGAAAGACTTGAGAACAATGGTGGATGAAAATGCAACAACATGCACTTGTAGGCTAAGATGCAAATCTCGTCTAGGATTGAATCAATAGAAGTGTGGCCAGAAGGTCAAGGGAGGTGATTTTTCTCCCTCTATTCTGTTCTTGTAAAACCCCATCTGGAGTAGTGTTCAGCCTTGGGGCCCCCAGCATACAAAAGACTAGATGTGCTTTAGCAGGTCCATGAAGAGGGCCATGAAGATGATCAGGGAGCTGGAGAACCTCTTATATGAGAACAGGCTGAAAGCTGGGGTTGTTCAACCTGCAGAAGAGAAGGCTCCAAGAAGACCTAACAGCTGCCTTCCAGTACTTAAAGGGGCCCTGCTGGAAAGATGGGGATTGACCATTGGGAAGTGTAGTAGTAGGACAAGGGGTAATGGTTTCAAAGTGAAAGATGGAAGATTTTGATTAGATAGAAAGAAGAAATTCTTTATTGTGAGGCTAGGGAGACACTGGAACAGGTTGCCCAGAGAAACTGTGGCTATCCTATCCCTGAAAGATTGGATTAGAGCTTTAACAGCAACCTGATCTAGTGAAAGGTGTCCACAGCAGGGAGGTTGGAACTAAATGATCTTTGAGGTCCCTTCCAATTCAAACCATTCTATGATTCTGTGATAATCCACAGTGTGATATCATGAAAGTGAGAAACAGGGTTTAGCTGAGAAGCTGGGATAAGAGGTAAGAACAGGTCACAGAAGTTTGGTGCAACACTGTGCTAGTATAAGAAAGGCATTGCACTGACTACATACTGAGAATATTGAGCCTTGAGCAAACAGTTCTAGTAGGAGGTGTCCCTGCCTATAGCACCAGGCTGGAACTGGATGGTCTTCGAAGTCCCTTGCAACTTAAACCATTCTATGATTCTATGAGCTGTGCTAGAATCTAGAAAAGCACTTATAGGTTGCTGGGAATATTTGTTAGCCTATTATATCAGACATCAAATAAAGCTGAAATATAAGCAGCAAGTGTATAAAGTATTCCACAATCTAGACTAAAATTATAACAAATCATTTTGCCAAGCAAAATATATCATAATGTATACAGTCTTTAAAAAATAGAACAGACATTCACATGCTTTGGTGGTGATTTATCTACATTAATCAAGGAGAATAATCTTTGATGCCACGTTTTTAATTCAGTACCAAGGAGTAAATATAATTTAAGGTCTAACTTAGAAATCATTTCTGTAGGAGAGGTTAGGTTAATAGGAGACTATATTTTATAAGAACACAAGTCAAAGTTTCATGCCTTGGAGAGCTCACAGACAAAAGTCACATAAACTAATCCTGTCCCCAAGCCTATCTTCATGTTGCCATTTCATGGATACCAATACTAATCCTAGCACTGTTCTCAGGGTCTGTAATCATGGCCTGTGATTTAAATCCTTTTTTTTTCATTTTGACCAAGCCAATACACTTTACTAAGGAAAGATGAAGCAGTCACTGGTAGTTCTGTACTGCAAAGCTGAAGCCTGATAATAGTTTAAAAAGACAAATAAAAGGAAACCTAACAAAACCACAAAAAAATTATCAACACAAACTCTTCCTCAGGCCTCAAGATGAGGCGTGACTTTCCAGGTGAACTAAAGCAGCTGTCTGATACAACTGCTCTGAGTTTAACTGAATTGTAATAACCAACAAAATAAGTTATAGAGAAAAGATGACCACCTGGTGCAGAACAGAATACCAACAAGAGAAGAAGTTATAATATCTTTAACTCTTGTACAACAGCCACAGACAGGTAATTATTACCTGCAGAACAATAAGAGCACAAGAAGTCTGTGTTCCAGAAATAAACGGAAAAATTTACTGGATTTTCAGCATCCAAGATTGGGATTTTTCATAAGATACTTTGTAGAGTTTGTTGAGATTCAAACCTGAGACATCAAGGATAGGATTCGCTGGGAGGGGAGAGGAAGGAAAAATGTGGGAGGGGGAGCAATATGTATGCACTGACTTTAATTGAACTTTGCTTTTTTATTATAATTAGAGGAGGTTTGGCCTCAGTTGCATGGTTTCCTACAAGGACAGTAAATTACATTTTGGGATACATATCTCTGTGCATTACCTTGCACTTGTCAGCTTCCTTTCAAGCTTATGTAACTACCATTGCCTCCTGTTAAGCTATAACTGAAAGAAAAGACCTTACACCCACTACAACCAGCTGTACTTCCCATAAACCTTCTAGCTACTGATTTTTACATGTTAAAATAGCTTGCGTTACCAACATATTAGTTTGAAGCAAAATAGGTAGGCAATGTTAAGTGCCAAGTCTCTGTTCAGAGAAACTGCACCAACAAATGATGTTTAGTACTCAGTTCACTGAAAGAAACCACAGGGAAAAACAGAGTAAAATGCAGTAATTTAGTAAGCTACTTTACCTCTCCAAAAAAACTTTCTTAAGAGGAATAAATTCTCTAAAGTGAAGTCCTTCTAACCTTTTCTGAAAGAAATTCCCTATGTTTTTTGTGACCACGGGTGTTCTGAATGGCAAACTGTAATTGGGAATGCTATAGTATATGGATGCTATTAAACAGTTAAGATTAAAACAGGTCTTCTAACCCCCTCAAAAGTAAAGCCCTTAAACTGACATAAGCAAACTCAGTAATCATCTCATTAACTTCAGCACCTTTAGTGCTTTCTCCTGACTAGTGTGTTTGTGGTTCCCTTCCCTCAGCTCTCCTGTAGCAGACTCCCCTACCATTTGACTATCCCACCTGCAGACCTCCTGTTCATTTATCTTCTGTCCCTTCGCTTGCTTCTTCCATTATGCTCATTTCTTCTCTGTCTCATTCAGAGGGCACCTTCATTTGTTTGCAATTATCAGAAGGTGACTTCTCAAAGATTTTCTTTTTTTCTCAGAGCTACTAATACGCTTCAGCCACTTCACTTGTTCCGGTCTCTTGTGCTACAAACCTGCCTGACTAACTCACAAGACCTTCTCAAACAGCTTAATAGCAAAACCTACATATCTCAAAGTCGTGCCTGTGGTTTTGAAGTCATGCAGCAGGTGATCCTCAGCCAACCTAACTTTGGTTAAGCTGCTTCATTAGTCTCACCTCAATGGAGAGAGGTCTCTTTTCAAGTTTAATCTAGCAATTTTTGAATACCTAAGGAACTGTACCTACCATGTAGATACTTAAAGCCAGATACTCATCTTAGCCTTGGAAGCATATTAAGACAAACCTAAGTGGAAAGTAATAGCTGCACTCAGGGAGCCATTTATCTGACCTGCATTAGTTATGTACAGTTGGGTGAAATTAATTGAAATTTATAAACTAGGTACAGGTTGAGAGGAGTGATTAGTTCAAATAATTACATTGAGTTAGATTAATCCTACCCCTTACATTAAGATAAATAAATCCTTTCTGTTCCCAGAGCAATTTCCCATAGTCTACATGCATTTCCTGACTCCATATTTGCCACATGTTTGGGCTACAGGAACAAATTAACATTTCTGTTTTATGAATCCCTTCAAATTCTTGTCACCCCCACCTCTTTTTCTCATGTTCCAAACTGGTCCATTTCAGTTTTGCTCCTGCATTTCACTGTCTCTTCCATGAGAGAAAGTAACTCACTCCAATCTTAAGTTTTTATGTTTACAGATCATATTCAACTCACTCATCTCCATTCCTCATCTCCAATTCCAAGAATTTTACTTCTACTAAATATTTCATTTCTCACTGCCTCTTTCCTAACTTAATTTCTCATCCACACTCTCCAACAGGCATTCCTTGGCATATCTTATGATAGTTTCTATGCAAATATGCTCTTCTTCATCTGCATCTTAATTTGCAAACTGCTTGACCAGCAGCATTACTTACTGCCTTCCTAATTATTAATAATTATTAGTAATCACCACAGTTATCCTAAAGTCAAAGACGCATTCAGCTCTGCATCCTGTCTTTCATGGAGACTATAAGTAGGCTTTGTCTCTTGGATACTTTCCCTCCCTTCGTCTTCATTGCCAAAACCAAATAGACCTTCCCTCCAATCTTTATTGACCACCCTTTTGTATCTGTCTGTAAACACCGACACGGCTTTTAGCAAGGCATTTTATATACTGATTTTGTAAGAACAACTCAGAGATTTAATCTAAATTTTAGGCTACAGTGTGAGATGAGGCTAAAATATCTATCATTCCCAGGAAGCTGGAGTAAACACTGCCTTTCAGCTTTCATGGGTGTCCTTATGGATTTGGAATCATATGACTGACAGTAATCACCTACATTTTGTGCTCTCTTTTCAGCCAATGGAAATCTGATCAATGCAGGAGACATCAACTCCCTGCTCATCACAGGGCTCCACTACATTCAGGCACAGCAGCTGCCCTTTTCCCACTTAAAGGAAGTGTCTCCACTGTGATGGTTATAAGAATTGCTCTTCACTGCAACAAAGCACACAGACAACTGCCTATTTAGTCTGTCAACATTAACTTGCCTTTGCTGTTTTAACTGCTCAAATATTCCAGGATCTAACAACTAGGAGTAATCTCATATCCTCTTAGTAGGCCAGTTGATGGCATGATATGGTTCTAGCATAATATGATGAAGATTTTGAGACTGGTATGATTTGATGGTAGCAAAAAAAGAAAAAAGAGAAGTAGAAACATCTTCTTTTACTTCACCGAATACAGAAATATGCATGGGTACACTCAGGAAAGAAGCAGAAAGGAGCTTATATTTCTTGTCTGTTTTCTCTCAGTTAGCAAACAAAAAACAAAACAAAACTCCCTAGAAACCCCACCCTATGAAAAACCTTGACAGCACCCTGCAATTACTCCCTTTTCCTAATAGAAAAATAAATATCTTCCTATCCATTTGACACTTCCAACAAACACAAGTCAGATAGTAATGAGATTCTGTAGAAGAGTCATGGTTAAAAAGATAAAGGCACATTCTTACCTTTAATGCAATGGAGCTAAGATATATCTGCCTGAATATCAAGTTACTTTCAGGTTGCTTTCAAACATCACTGAATACTTAAGGAACGTTTCTGGAATATACAAAAATACTCTGGATCAGGGGAAGCACACAGCTTCCTACACTGAATGCTTTCTGTTCTGAGCACACAGCACTGTCTTAATTAAATTGTTTTGTTGATATCAACATGATATCAAAATACACAAGTGGCTATGAGAATTTCCAAATAACTGCAATTAGAAAGTCAGGCAATTTTATCTATTGAGCAGATGATAACACTGGAACTCCCCCACTTTCCCAGCCAGTCTGCTATAAACCTTAACCAGTGTTTTGATCCAAATGCTTCTGAAGTCACTGGGAAGGTTGACAATGACTTCATGAGCATCAACTGTACTCAGAACTGGTGCAAGAAGCAAAAAGACAGTCCTTGTGGACAGTTGAGAATGATGGCTGAAAACAACAGCTATGTTAATTCCATTATGGTAACATCTACCCAACAAGAACAAAGCCAAAATACACTTTTTTGCTATTCCCTACGTAACACCCATGCACAAAAGTTCTTTCTCTCTGCTTCCTTTGCATTGTATTTGAAACATTGACTAAAAAGCCCATAATCTTGTGGGGTTTTTTCCATCTGCCCTACTCTTTATTTCTTTCTCTTGTAATTTAGGATTCAACACTAGAGAAAAGCCAATGGTAAATGAAGTTCCGGATCTTGTAGTTTCATATCAGCTTTAACCACTTGAAACCCCTAACCCACATCTAAAATACTTCCCAAGCTGTTAACCATGTACACTGTACTTTGTGGAAGTCCTACAATGAACACGGAGCATTTTTTTTAAAGCCCCCGAGGAGTTTGTACCTCAATTTATGTTTAAACCCTAGTGAAACATAAGGCATCACCTTTATTCACTGCACGTGCCAGGAACTCACAGCTACAGGTTCAGAAGATGATTTAATTTTTATAAGCTGAAAGATGACTGACTTGTCTTCTTATTAGTTCAAAATCTCAGTTCAAAGGTGTCTGTCCTGCAGAAAGTTTGCATACAATGATTTGAAAATGGCTTTGAAGGAACAACTGTTTCCAGAAATTTCCACACCATATTAATGTACTTATTTAAGAAGAAAACGCAGAGTGAAAAACAGGAACGTACACTGTACAAAAGATCAAATTATATCGCAAAATCAGACTCATATTCACTGAAGGTTATAAGCATCATTTTACATGTTAGAGGGCAATGTGAAGGCACTGCAGTGAGCACACTTACTCTTTTCTAACACGTGAGGATGACTTCTACTGTAAAATATTGGTATGTTAGGACTAATGAAATAATGTGTTAGTGTTCACACTTTGTTCCCAAGTTCTCTACCTCACACAGGCTACCTCATATGAAAAGAAAATATCACCGCAGCTCTCTGAATAGTCTACTTTAAAAGCTGTGCAAGTGCATGAAAATACTGTAATTGTTGGAGCTGCAATTTTTCTGAACTGATTAGTGTTTATTGGAAAGCATTTTTAAGTTTAACTGCTTCCTTGGCATAATTATTTCCTAACAAGAAAATGCCTTATTGAAGAAGAAGAAAAAACAAAACAAAACAAAAAACAAACTCCATTTAACCATAGCTACAGGAGCAGAATAACCCAAATCAGTGGAATTTAACAGTCATGATCAGGATCTATTGTTCACAGGTGATTACTCTGTAAAAGACTTAAAAAGAAGTTCTTGAGTGAACTATGCTTTATAAACAAATAAAGATTTATTTAGAATATCAAACCCCCAGCCCTGGGGTTGCATCAGACTAATGAACACCACTATGTACTCAGCTGATATTTTTTTTTTCCTATGGAAACAATAAGAACCACTCTCCTGGGCTAAACCTGGGCAAGAGACAGAGAGTGAAAGGGCTATAGTTTCCCTCATTTGTTCACATTTTAAATGCTACTATAAATATCAGGAAATGGGAGATTTTGTGCTTTTGTTGATAATAGCATCTTAGAAAAACACCTTCCCACAGGAGCAATTTACAAAGCCTCATGAATTATAAAGGCAGAGGCAACACAAATCCAAATCTTTTAGCATATTTAACTGCAATTTAAAACTCCCAATTTCTTAAACAAGTTTGTAAGTATGTTACAAAATTTAAAAAAAAAAATAAATCACCGTTTGAGTATGATTGGTATATTGTAAAACAGGAAAAAGTTGACCAAACAGAAAAAAAAAAAAATTAAATTTTACTAAAACCTTCTATGAAATGGTAAAAGTCATGAATTTCAGCTTTTGGGAAGGCTTTCTAAAACATTTAATAGGAATAAATGAATGAAAACCTGTTTCTATAATTTCATGACTTTTAAGGCAGTTTTCAGCATGTATTGTGGAGGTTTAACAACGCATGTCTGTTCAATTTTCAATTAAAGATGATAGGACTGTGCACAAGAGGAAACCAAAGGAATGTCTTTCACCTAAGCCCACAAATAATCTCCAAACTCAGATAATTTTAAAAATTGGAGTTGCATCTCCCAATTGAGCCTAAAAATTGTCACCTAAAATTGAACAGAATCTATTATATTAAGTAGTTTGAACTTAAGATTAATGAGACCTGAAACACTGATCAATAAAAGAAATACAGGAACTCCAAAGGAACAGACAGACAAAACTATTTCACTTCCAGGAACACAAACATTTTCATTCATCTTGTCAAGCACAACAAATCCTTTCCCAACTGTCACAGAGGTACATGAGATACCAGTTAGTTCCCTACCCCAGCAAGAAGTAGAAAAGATCAACTTATTTTCCTGCTACTGAAATATCTCTGAATTATACCTCTCAGGCCACTGGATTCACTGTGTAAAATGAAGCCTTCTCTTCCCTCATTACCTTACACACAAGGACAGCCTTAGCTATCAGGCAGGTTATCCTTGCTGAGGCACAGGGAAGCGACAAACACAAGACAGTGTTTTGTAGCAACAACACACTGAAAAATATTTTGTGACCCAGACCGATCTGCAGTTTACGTGTAGGAAGGGAGAATCAAAATCTGACTACTTTGAAAGCACAGCCTATAGCCTATTGCATTACTGAAGGTAAAAATTACAGCTATTACTTTCAATGTTTTTATGCAAGCTTTCTCCTCAGCAGATTAAGAGAAACACTCTATATCTATAGCAACCAGGGGAGAGGAGGAAGGGATATATCCAGTCCAAACCATTTCTCTTTAAAATCCTGCATCACTACCTTCACTATAGCAGGCATTTACTAGCTCATTTTTATTGCCACTTGACTGAAGCCTCATTAAAAGCATGGTCAGCTGGTTTTAATTCCCTCTTAATAAACAGAATGTACCTAAGTAAGACTGCAGACACTTTTGTGGAAGGCTTTCTTTGTTTCTTAAAGTAATTTTATTTTTTGTCTTGAAAAAAAAAAAAAAAGAAGATTTCTTGGGGAAAGCTAGTTTACCTTTCAGTCTGATCTCCATAACCACTCTAGTAAGTATTAAATGGGAAAAATACAAAACTCACCAAGTGCTGATCTTTTTAATTTTAATCTTGGGATGATACTAATACAGTCAGCCTTACTTCGCTTGCAGTAAGTAACACTGAAGGTAATTCTGGTGAGCACACAGTCAGGAGTGCCTCAGTGCATGGAAAAGACTGCCAGAGAGAGGGGCACGAGAGAATAGAACTGGTTTTAAACAGTTTGCGCTCAGAATCCCTTCACAGGTGCAGGTCATTTTAGCAGGTGGGGATGTTCAGTGCAGATGGTAATCAATTAAGAGGCTGACTGGAGGATGCCTCAACAGAAAGAAGCTGTTCAATGGTCTTCATTGGGTATTGTTAGACACCTCCGAAACAGGCTTAACCAGAAGCAGGTGCTGGCTTCCACCTGCTGCAGGGCGCGTTAGCAGTGGCCACCAGCAAAGGGTGGGTTGCATTTAGGGGTTCGTGGCATGGAGATTTCCTGTGGTTCTAAATAGGAGAGCAGCTCAGTGGGCTGCATCCACGAAGTCAGAGGAGGGTTACATATGTGAAGGCTGGATGCCTGTTTGGTGACTCGCCACTGGTGCACCTCGACTTTAGGGGCCTCGTGATTGCCTCAGTGCAAGTTTTCAGCCTGTGGGGCCATTCGGTGTGAACAGCTCCTCAGAGGTGTCCCCAGAGATCCCACAGGGACACGTCGTTGGGGCAGCTGAGACCCTGGGTCAGACTCGGGGTGACCAGGGACCGGCGGGATCAGCCAGGACCCAGGAGGTGTGAGGAGCTGGATGACAGGGACCCTCAGCGGGCAGCCGTGCCGTAAGAAGCCGGAGGACGGGGCCCGTCACCGGCAGCCGGTCCTGAGGGAGCTGAGGACGGGCCCCTCACTGGTAGCCGCGCGGGCGCGGCCGCCGGGGGCCTGTCGAGCTGCCTCTGAGGAAGATCTTGGGCAGCAGCGAAGGGAACGAAGGGACGGCGCGGCCCCGCTCCCCGCCCG